>JAGKPW010003092.1:0-130686 GCA_019926035.1 Melaleuca alternifolia | reverse complement strand
TTAGATTGGACAAACATGAGACGAACTCCTTAGAGTGGACCAAGAGGAGAGGAACTCCCTCCTATAGGACACAGAGGTGACGAACTCCTTAGATTGGACCAAGAGGAGACGAACTCCCTTAGATTGGACAAAGAGAAGATGAACTCCTTAGATTGGACCAAGAGAGGACGAACTCCCTTAGATTCGACATAGACGATACCAACTCTTTAGATTGCACCAAGAGGCGACGAACTCCCGTAGATTGGACCAAGAGGGGACGAACTCACATAGATTGGACAGAGAGGAGACAAACTACTAAGATTGGTCTAGGGTCATAAAAAAAAAAACTCCTTAGATTGGTCCAAGAGGAGACAAACTCCTTAGATTGGACCAAGAAGAGACGAACTCCCTCATATAGGACAAACAGCGTACGAACTCCATAGATTGGACCAAGAGGAGACAAACTCCCTTAGATTGGACAACAGGAGAAGAACTCCTTAGATTGGTCCAAGAGGAGACGAACTCCTTAGATTGGACCAAGAGGACACGAACTCCCTCATATAGGACAAAGAGGAGACAAACTTCTTAGATTGGACCAAGAGGAGACGAAGTCCCTCATATCGGACAAAGAGGTGACGAACTCCTTAGATTGGACAAAGAGAGGACGAACTCCCTTAGATTCGACAAAGAGGAGACGAAGTCTTCAGATTGGACCAAGAGGCGACGTACTCCCTCAGATTGGACCATGAGGGGACGAACTCACTTAGATTGGACAAAGGGGAGACGAACACCTTAGATTGTTCCAAGGGGAGACGAACTCCTTAGATTGGACCAAGAGAGGACGAACTCCCTTAGATTTGACAAAGAGGAGACGAAGTCTTTAGATTGGACCAAGAGGCGACGAACTCACTTAAATTGGACAAAGAGCAAACGAACGCCTTAGATTAGACCCAGAGAGGACAAAGTCCCTTATATTGGACAAAGGGGAGACGAACACCTTAGATTAGACCAAAAAGAGACGAACTCCCTCATATAGGACAAAGAGGAGATGAACTCCTTAGATTGGACAATGAGGAGACGAAGTACTTAGATTGGACCAAGAGGAGATGAACTCACTTAGATCGGACAAAGAGGCGACGAACTGCTTAGATTGGACCAAGAGACGACGAACTCCCTTAGATTGGACAAAGAAGAGACGAACTCCTTAGATTGGACCAAGAGGCGACGAACTCACTTAGATTGGACGAAGAGGAGGCGAACTCTTCCCATGGTGGTGAGAATTTTGCCTTCAATCCAGGTCAGAAAACCTTTCAAATTCTACAACTTCTGGATGTCAGATCTTGGGTTCTTGCCTTTGGTATCTCAGATTTGGGAGCTTGATGTTGGAGGATCACCGATGTTCCAGCTATGCACCAAACTGAAACTATTAAAAGCTAAGCTTAAAGTGTTCAACCGACAGTCCTATTCTGATATTGCTAGACGCACTTTGCTAGCTAGACAAAGCCTGAAGTCTATTCAAGACAATCTTATGCAAGATCCAACCAACTCCCTACTTGCGCTAGAGGAGAAGACTGCTGGTGATTTATTTTATAGCCTGTGCCTCCAGGAGGAACTTTTCTACAAGCAGAAATCCAAAATCCGCTGGCTTCAAGAGGGAGACCGTAACACTAAGTTCTTTCATTATTCTGTGAAGAGGAGGCAGCTCAATAACAGAATTTTATCAATCATTGATGATTCTGGCTCTCGGACTTCTTCGGCGAATCAAGTAGTTGAGAAATTTGTGAATTATTATAAACATCTTTTCGAGAGCCCTCCTCATATGTCGCCCCGTCCCTTTGCACAGAATGTTGCCGTCCATTTAAGAAGTAAGTTAAACACTTCTCAGTTGACTATTCTTACTTTTCCTTACACGGAACAAGAAGTACGTGCCACTTTATTCTCCTTGACCTCTGGGAAGGCCCCGGGACCGGACGGATTCAATGCTGATTTTTTAAAGAGATCTTGGGATGTTGTTGGTGAGTTAGTTACCTCCGCTATTTTAGAATTCCTTAACTCCGGAAACTTGCTACGCCAACTCAATACCACTGTTATTGCATTAATTCCCAAGTGCTCTAATGCCTCCTCAGTAAGTGATTTCAGGCCTATTGCTTTCTGCAACACCATTTACAAATCTATCACCAAAATCTTGGCGAATCGGCTTGCTAAGGTACTCCCCTCTCTCATTGACGGATCTCAAGCGGCTTTTGTAAAAGGGAGGAAAATCTCGAATAACATCTTGCTAGCCCAAGAACTCTTTGCGGGTTTCCATCATGACACGTACTCTCCAAAGTGTGCAATCAAGGTCGACTTCAAGAAAGTTTACGATACGGTGGATTGGGCCTTCCTAGAGGCGACCCTCATTGGTTTCGGTTTCCCGATGCAATTCATAAAATTGATGATGGTATGTGTCCAAACCCCAAAATTTTCTATATCAATCAATGGTGAGTTGCATGGTTTCTTCTCAAGTTCAAGAGGACTAAGACAATGCGATCCCCTCTCTCCATATTTATTTACTTTGGTCATGGAAGTATTCTCTGGGCTTATATCCACTACAACTGCATGTCCTCAGTTTAACTACTATTGGCGATGTAAATCCACGAAGTTGACCCATCTCTTCTTTGCTGATGATGTCTTGCTATTTTGCCGAGCTGATATGGCTTCGGTCTCTTGCTTGAAGTCTGCACTTGACACATTCTGGGAGTGGTCGGGCCTTTTCCCAAACTCTTCTAAGAGTGAGGTATATATTTCAGGTAACTCTATTTCTTCACAAGACATCATTGGTCTTTTGAACTTTAGGGTGGGATCCTTACCTTTTCGATATCTTGGAGTGCCCGTGGTAGCAACTAGACTTGGGAAAGCCGATTGTGTCTCTTTGGTGAACTCCATTACCAAGAGAGTTCAATCTTGGACTCAACGGTTTCTATCATTTGCTGGCCGTCTCCAATTGGTTAAATCTGTCCTCCATGCAATTCAGGTCTATTGGTCCAATATTTTCATCTTACCTGTTTCGGTTCTAGATTGCATTGAGAAGATCATTAGGCAGTTCTTGTGGAAAGGCCCTTCCTTAGGCCCCGGGGGTGCAAAAGTCTCATGGCATGATTTATGCTTCCCAAAAGAAGAGGGAGGACTCGGTATAAGGCGCCTAAAACAAAGCAACAAAGCTTCCATGCTCAAACATATTTGGGCCCTTTTCTCGAACAAAGAATCGCTCTGGTGCATTTGGATACATTCTAATTTCATCAAGAACCAGAGTTTTTGGGAGGTACGTAGACCTACGTTCTGTTCTTGGTCTTGGAAGAAGATCATTGACTTAGGGAAAGAATTCAGACATATGTTTCACTGGCGTGTGGGGGATGGGCTTTCTATTTCCTTATGGTTCGATGCTTGGCATCCAAATGGCCCGCTCAATATGCTGTTTAGTAACCGACAAATTTATCTGTCTGGTTACCCAAGAGATGCCTCACTTGCTGAATTACTAGAGAACCGGGCTCCTAATTCGAATCTTATGGAGACATTGATTGATTGGGGGGGTAACCTCCCTACACCTACTGCTCATCCAGATCGGTTTTTGTGGAAAGGTTCAAATTCTGGAAAATTTTCGTCTTCTTAAGCTTGGGAAGCTAAAGACCGAAGAAACCTCGGGTTCATTGGTTCGAATTTATTTGGGATTCATCCATCGCCCCTACACACCAATTCCTCCTATGGTTGATGACAAAAAGAAGACTCCCTACCCAGGTTTTTCTTCTAACTTATGGTAGAATCATTAATGCTACGTGTGCTTTTTGCCATCTAAGGCCGGACTCGATTGACCATCTTTTCTTTGGATGTCCCATAACTAAACACTTAGCCCTTTTTTGGTCGCGGAATTGTCTTCTTGATTGGCAAGAGGGCGGCTGGAATACCACCCTTAATTGGGCTATTACTCATATATCCGACAATCAATTTTCCCAAAAGATTGCGAGGTTCGCTCTTGGAGCGGTGTGCCACATCATTTGGAAGTCTAGGAACAACATCTTATTCAGGAATTGCGACAGTTTCCTCCCGGCAATGAAAATGCGACTTTTGAAACTTGTCAAGGACTTCGCTAGAACTCAGAAGAATGTCATTGACACTACTACGAATAGAAGAATTCAGCATAATTGGGGCTTGGATGACTCCATTTTTTGTAATTGACTTGTTTTTTTGCCCTTTTTGTTGGTACCTTCTAGTCTTTGATATTCATGGTACTCCTCCACTTAGCTCATTTAGAGTGTAAGTGTAGGTCTGTAGTACCGGTCTCTCCCTTCCTACTAATCTCCTCCTTATGTACATCTTCCAGTTTCTGAGACTCACGATACTCCTTCACTTAGCTCACATGAGTGTAAGTGTAGGTTTGTAGTATCGGTTTCTCCATCTCATGTACTTTTGGCTCTAAAGATCAATATACTTTTACCCTACCAAAAAAAAAAAAAACTCTTCAGATTGGAGCAAGAGGGGACGAACTCACTTAGATTGGACAAAGAGGAGACGAACTCCTTAGATTGGTCCAAGAGCAGAAAACTCCTTAGATTGGACCAAGAGGAGACGAACTGACAAAGATTGGGCAAGAAGGAGACGAACACCTTATATTGCTCCAAGAGGAGACGAACTCTTTAGATTGGACCAAGAGGAGACGAATGCCCTTAGATTGGACCAAGAGGACAGGAACTCCCTCATATAGGACACAGAGGTGACGAACTCCTTAGATTGGACCAAGAGGAGACGAACTCCTTAGATTGGACCAAGAGAGGACGAACTCCCTTAGATTGGACAAGAGAGACGATACCAACAACTCCTTAGATTGCACCAAGAGGCGAGAACTCCCGTAGATTGGACCAAGAGGGGACGAACTCACTTAGATTGGACAAAGAGGAGACGAACTACTAGATTGGTCCAGGGTGATAAAAAAAAACGCCTTAGTTGGAAAAAAGACAACTCCTTAGATTGGACCAAGAGGAGACGACTCTTGGATTAGAGACCTCAAAGGAGACGAACTCCTTAGATTGGACCAAGAGGAGACGAACTCCCTTAGATTGGACAAAAGGAGAAGAACTCCTTAGATTGGCCCAAGAGGCGACGAACTCACTTAGATTGGACAAGAGGGCGACGAACTGCTCACTTAGATTGGACAAAGAGAGATAACTCCTCGATTGACCAGATCGACGAACTCCCTTAGATTGGACCCACAGGAGACAAACTCCATAGATTGGACCAAGAGAGGATGAACTCCCCTAGATTGGTCCAACAGGAGACGAACTCCTTAGATTGGACCAAGAGAGGACGAACTCCCTTAGATTGGACAAAGAGGAGACGAAGTCTTTAGATTGGACCAAGAGGCGACGAACTCACTGAAATTGGACAAAGAGGAGACGAACTCCTTAGATTGGACCCAGAGAGGACGAAGTCCCTTATATTGGACAAAGGGGAGACGAACTCCTTAGATTGGACCAAAAAGAGACGAACTCCCTCATATAGGACAAAGAGGAGACGAACTCCTTAGATTGGACAATGAGGAGACGTAGTACTTAGATTGGACCAAGAGGAGATGAACTCACTTAGATCGGACAAAGAGGCGACAAACTGCTTAGATTGGACCAAGAGAAGACGAACTCCCTTAGATTGGACAAAGAGGAGACGAACTCCTTAGATTGGACCAAGTGGATAGGAACTCCTTCATATAGGACAAAGAGGAGACGAACTCCTTAGATTGGGGCAAGAGGGAACGAACTCACTTAAATTGAACAAAGAGGAGACGAACTCCCTTAGATTGGACAACAGGAGAAGAACTCCATAGATTGGCCCAAGAGGATACGAACTCCTTAGATTGGACCAAGAGGACAGGAACTCCTTCATATAGGACAAAGAGGAGACGAACTCCTTAGATTGGACCAAGAGGGGACGAACTCACTTAAATTGAACAAAGAGGAGACGAAGTCCTTAAATTAGTCCAAGAGGAGACAAACTCCTTAGACTCGACCATGAGGAGACGAGCACCCCCATAGAGGACAAAGAGGAGACAAACTCCTTTATATTGGACAAAGAGGAGACGAACTCTTTGGATTGGACCAAGAGGAGACAAACTCACTTAGATAGGACAAAAAGGAGACGAACTCCCAAGACTGGAGCAAGAGAGAAGGAACTCCTTAGATTGGACCAAGAGGAGACGAACTCCATTGAATGGACCAAGAGGAGACGAACTCAGTTAGATTGGACATACAGGAGACGAACTCCTTAGATTGGACCAAGAGGAGAGGAACTCCCTCATATAGGACAAAGAGGTGACGAACTCCATAGATTGGACCAAGAGGAGACGAACTCCCTTAGATTGCAGAAAGAGTAGACGAACTCCTTAGATTGGACCAAGAGAGGACGAACTCCCTTAGCTTCGACAAAGAGGAGACGAACTCTTTACATTGGACCAGGAGGCGACGAACTCCCACAGATTGGACCAAGAAGGAACGAACTCATTACATTGGACCAAGAGGAGACGAACTCCCTAAGATTGGACAAAGAGGAGACGAACTCTTTAGATTGGACAAAGCGGCGAGGAACTCCCTTAGATTGGACCAAGAGGGGACGAACTCACTTAGAATGGACAAAGAGGAGACGAACTCCTTAGATTGGTCCAAGAGGAGACGAACTCCTTAGATTGGACCAAGAGGAGATGAACTCACTAAGATTGGACAAAGAGGAGACGAACTCCTTAGATTGGTCCGAGGGGTGACGAACTCCTTAGATTGGACCAGACAACCTAACTCACTGTAGATTTGACAAACAGGAGACAAACTTCTGTAGATGGGGCGCAAGAGAGGGACGAACTCCCTTAGATTCGACAAAGAGTACGCACGAACTCTTCAGATTGGCCCAAAGAGCGACGTCCCTGCTTAGATTGGGCCAAAAGGAGACGAACTCCTTTAGATTGGACCAAAAGGAGACGAACTCTTTAGAAGGGACCAAAAGGAGACGAACTCCTGTAGATTGGACCAAAAGGAGACGAACTCCTTAGATTGGACCAAGAGGAGACGAGTTAGGTTAGATTGGACCAAAAGGAGACGAACTCGGTTAGATTGGACCAAAAGGAGACGAACTCCTTAGATTGGACCAAGAGGAGACGAACTCGCTTAGATTGGACAAAGAGGAGACGAACTCTTTAGATTTGACCAAGAGAGGACGAACTCCCTTAGATTGGACAAAGAGGATACGAATTCCTTAGATTGGTACCAAGAGGAGACGACCTCCCTTATAGGACCAGCAGGAGATGAACCCTTAATTGGTCCTAGAGGAGGAAGTCCCTTAGATTGGACCAAGAGAACTAACTCCCTCATAGAGGTACAGAAGGAAACAACCCTTAGATTGTAATAATGGACGAACTCACTTAAGATTGGACAAGAGCAGAGGAGTCCCTTAGATTGGTCCAAGATCAGACGAACCCTCGTGTCGAACCAGAATGAGACGAACTCCCTCATATAGGACAAAGAGGAGACGAACTCTTTAGATTGGACCAATAGGAGACGAACTCACTTAGATTGGACAAAGAGGGGATGAACTCCTTAGTTGCAGCAAGAGGGGATGAACTCCTTAGATTGGACCAAGAGGAGACGAACTCCTTCGATTGCACCAAGAGGAGAGTAACTCACTTAGATTGGACAAACAGGAGACGAACTCTTTGGATTGGACCAAGGGGAGACAAACTCACTTAGATATGACAAAAAGGAAACGAACTCCCTAGACTGGAGCAAGAAGGGACGAACTCCATAGATTGGACCAAGAGGAGACGAACTCCATAGAATGGACCAAGAGGAGACGAATTCGCTTAGATTGGACAAACAGGAGACGAACTCCTTAGATTGGACCAAGAGGAGAGGAACTCCCTCATATAGGACAAAGAGGTGACGAACTCCATAGATTGGACCAAGAGGAGACGAACTCCCTGAGATTGGACAAAGAGGAGACGAACTCCTTAGCTTGGACCGCGAGAGGACGAACTCCCTTAGATTGGACCAAGAGGGGACGTACTTACTTAGATTGGAGAAAGAGGAGACGAACTCCTAAGATTGGTCCAGGGTCATCAAAAAAAAAAAAAACTCCTTAGATTGGTCCAAGAGGAGACGAACTCCTTCCATTGGACCAAGAAGAGACGAAATCCCTCATATAGGACAAAGAGCAGACGAACTCCATAGATTGGACCAGGAGGAGACGAACTCCCTTAGATTGGACAAACAGGAGACGAACTCCTTAGATTGGTCCAAGAGGAGACGAAGTCCTTAGTTTGGACCAAGAGGAGACGAACTCCCTCATATAGGACGAAGAGGACACGAACTCCTTAGATTGGACTAAGGTGGGACGAACTCACTTAGATTGGACAAAGAGCATAGGAAGACCTTAGATTGGTCCAAGAGGAGACGAACTCCTTAGATTCGACCAAGAGGAGACGAACTCCCTTATACAGGACAAAGAGCAGACGAACTCTTTAGATTGGACCATGAGGAGACGAACTCACTTAGATTGGACAAAGAGGGGACGAACTCCTTAGATTGGAGCAAGAGGGGATGAACTACTTAGATTGGACCAAGAGGAGACGAACTACTTAGATTGGACCAAAAGGAGAGGAACTCACTTAGATTGGACAAAGAGGAGACGAACACCTTAGATTGGTCCAAGAGGAGACGAACTCCTTGGATTGGACCAAGAGAGGACGAACTCCCCTAGATTGGACAAAGAGGAGACGAACTCTTTAGCTTGGACCAAAGGCGAACAACCATTAAGATTTGACAAAGAGGATCAACACCCCGCTCCTTAGATTGGACCTAGAGAGACGAAGCCCCCTTATTTGGACAAAGGGGAGACGAACTCCTTAGATTGGACCAGAAGAGCTGAACTCCCTCTATAGGACAGAGGAGGACGAACTCCTGCATATAGGCAAAGCGGTGACCAACTCGCCCTTATAGAGTACAAAGAGGAGACTAACACTTAGCTTGGACCAAGATGGACGAACTCCCCCATTAAGACTAAAAGAGACGAACTCCTTAGATTGGAGGAAGAGGAGACGAACTCCCTTATATAGGACAAAGAGGAGACGAACTCATTAGATTGGACCAAGAGGAGACGAAGTCCCTTAGATTGGACAAAGAGGAGACGAACTCATGAGATTGGAGCAAGAGGGGACGAACTTACTTAGATTGGGCAAAGAGGAGAAGAACTCCTTAGATTGGTCCAAGAGGAGAGGAACTCCTTAGATTGGACCAAGAGGGCACGAACTCACTTAGATTGGACAAAGAGGAGACGAACACATTAGATTGGTCCAAGAGGAGACGAACTCCTTAGAATAGACCAAGAGGAAAAGAACTCCCTTATATTAGTCAAAGAGGAGACAAACTCCCATAGATTCGACCAAGATGAGACGAACTCACTTAAATTGGACAAAGAGGAGACGAACTCGCTCATATAGGACAAAGAGGTGACGAACTCCCTTATATAGGACAAAGAGGAGACGAACACTTTAGATTGGACCAAGAGGAGACGAACTCACTTAGATTGGACAAAGAGGAGACGAACTCCTTAGATTAGACCAAGAGGAAACGAACTCCCTTAGATTGGACAAAGAGGAGACGAACTCGTTAGATTGGAGCAAGAGCAGACGAACTCCCTTAGATTGGACAAACAGGAGACGAACTCCTTAGATTGGTCCAAGAGGAGACGAACTCCTTATATTCGACCAAGAGGAGACGAACTCCCTTATATAGGACAAAGAGGAGACGAACTCTTTTGATTGGACCATGAAGAGACGAACTCACTTAGATTGGACAAAGAGGGGACGAACTCCTTAGATTAGAGCAAGAAGGGATGAACTTCTTAGATTGGACCAAGAGGAGACAAACTCCTTAGATTGGACCAAGAGGAGAGGATCTCACTTAGATTGGACAAAGTGGAGATGAACACCTTAGATTGGTCCAAGAGGAGACGAACTCCTTAGATTGGACCAAGAGAGGACGAACTCTCTTAGATTGGACAAAGAGGAGACGAACTCTTTAGATTGGACCAAGAGGCGACGAACTCACTTAGATTGGACAAAGAGGATACGAACTCCTTAGATTGGACCCAGAGAGGATGAAGTCCCTTATATTGGACAAAGGGGAGACGAACTCCTTAGATTGGACAAAGGGGAGACAAAGTCCCTTTTTTTTGTGCTATAAAAAAAAAAACCTCCTTAGATTGGACCAAGAATAGACGAACTCCCCCATATAGGACAAAGAGGAGACGAACTCCCTCATATAGGACAAAGAGGTGACGAACTCCCTCATATAGGTCAAAGAGGAGACGAAAACTTTAGATTGGACCAAGAATGGACGAACTCCCACAGATTAGACTAAGAAGAGACGAACTCCTTAGATTGGAGGAAGAGGAGACGAACTCCTTATATAGGACAAAGAGGAGACGAACTCATGAGATTGGAGCAAGAGGGGACGAACTCACTTAGATTGGGCAAAGAGGAGACGAACTCCTTAGATTGGTCCAAGAGAAAAAAAACTCTTCAGATTGGAGCAAGAGGGCACGAACTCACTTAGATTGGACAAAGAGGAGACGAACTCATGAGATTGGGGCAAGAGGGGATGAACTCACTTAGATTTGGCAAAGAGGAGACGAACTCCTTAGATTTGTCCAAGAGGGGAGGAACTCCTTCGATTGGACCAAGAGGGCACAAACTCACTTAGATTGGACAAAGAGGAGACGAACACATTAGATTGGTCCAAGAGGAGACGAACTCCTTAGAATAGACCAAGAGGAGACGAACTCCCTTAGATTGGTCAAAGAGGAGACAAACTCCCATAGATTCGACCAAGATGAGACGAACTCACTTAAATTTGACAAAGAGGAGACGAACTCCCTCATATAGGACAAAGAGGTGACGAACTCCCTTATATAGGACAAAGAGGAGACGAACACTTTAGATTGGACCAAGAGGAGACGAACTCACTTAGATTGGACAATGAGGAGACGAATTCCTTAGATTGGTGCAAGAGGGGACGAACTCCTTAGATTAGACCAAGAGGAAACGAATTCCCTTAGATTGGACAAAGAGGACACGAACTCCTTAGATTGGACCAAGAGGAGACGAACTCCCTTAGATTGGACAAACAGGAGACGAACTCCTTAGATTGGTCGAAGAGGAGACGAAGTCCTTAGATTGGACCAAGAGGAGACAAACTCCCTCATATAGGACAAAGAGGAGACGAACTCCTTAGATTGGACTAAGATGGGACGAACTCACTTAGATTGGACAAAGAGCAGAGGAAGTCCTTAGATTGGTCCAAGAGGAGACGAACTCCTTAGATTCGAACAAGAGGAGACGAACTCCCTTATATAGGACAAAGGGGAGACGAACTCTTTAGATTGGACCATGAGGAGACGAACTCACTTAGATTGGACAAAGAGGGGACGAACTCCTTAGATTGGAGCAAGAGGGGATGAACTCCTTCGATTGGACCAAGAGGAGACGAACTCCTTTGATTGGACCAAGAGGAGAGTAACTCACTTAGATTGGACAAACAGGACATGAACTCCTTGGATTGGACCACGGGGAGATAAACTCACTTAGATAGGACAAAAAGGAAACGAACTCCCTAGACTGGAGCAAGAGGGGACGAACTTGTTAGATTGGACCAAGAGGAGACGAACTCCATAGAATGGACCAAGAGGAGACGAATTCGCTTAGATTGGACAAACAGGAGACGAACTCCTTAGATTGGACCAAGAGCGGAGGAACTCCCTTATATGGGACAAAGAGGTGACGAACTCCATAGATTGGACCAAGAGGAGACGAACTCCCTTAGATTGGACAAAGAGGGGACGATCTCCTTAGATTGGACGACGAAAGGACGAACTCCCTTAGATTCGACAAAGAGGAGACGAACTCCCTTAGATTGGACCAAGAGGGGACGAACTTACTTAGATTGGACAAAGAGGAGACGAACTCCTAAGATTGGTCCAGGGTCATCAAAAAAAAAACTCCTTAGATTGGTCCAAGAGGAGACGAACTCCTGACATTGGACCAAGAAGAGACGAACTCCCTTAGATTGGACAAAGAGGAGACGAACTCTTTAGATTGGACCAAGAGGCGACGAACTCCCACAGATTAGACTAAGAAGAGACGAACTCCTTAGATTGGAGGAAGAGGAGACGAACTCCTTATATAGGACAAAGAGGAGACGAACTCATGAGATTGGAGCAAGAGGGGACGAACTCACTTAGATTGGGCAAAGAGGAGACGAACTCCTTTGATTGGTCCAAGATGTGAGGAACTCCTTAGATTGGACCAAGAGGGCACGAACTCACTTAGATTGGACAAAGAGGAGACGAACTCATGAGATTGGAGCAAGAGGGGATGAACTCACTTAGATTGGGCAAAGAGGAGACGAACTCCTTAGATTTGTCCAAGAGGGGAGGAACTCCTTCGATTGGACCAAGAGGGCACAAACTCACTTAGATTGGACAAAGAGGAGACGAACACATTAGATTGGTCCAAGAGGAGACGAACTCCTTAGAATAGACCAAGAGGAGACGAACTCCCTTAGATTTGGGTCAAAGAGGAGACCAACTCCCCATGTTCCGCCCAAGAGGAGACCGAACCTCTTAAATTTGACCAAGCGGAGCGACTCCTCATAATAGGACAAAGAGGTGACGAACTCCCTTATATATATGACAAAGAGGAGACGAACACCCTTTAGATTGGACCAAGAGGAGACGACCTAGGTTAGATTGGACCACAAGGAGACGACTCCTTAGATTGGACCATGAGGAGACGAACTAGGTTATATTGGACCAAAAGGACACGAACTCCTTCGATTGGACCAAGAGGAGACGAACTAGGTTAGATTGGACCAAAAGGAGACAAACTCCCTTAGATTGGACGAATAGGAGACGCACTCGGTTAGATTGGACCAAGAGGAGAGGAAGTCCTTAGATTGGACCAAGAGGAGAAACTCCTCCCTCATATAGGACAGATGAACGAACTCCTAGATTTGACTACAGATGGGACACTCACTTAGATTGGGACAAGAGCAAGGAAGTCCTTAGATTGGGTCCAAGAGATAACAATCCTAGATAGTTCGACCAAAGGAGAGACGAACTCCCTTAATAGGACAAAGGGAGACGAACTCTTTAGATTGGACCATGAGGAGACGAACTGACTTAGATTGGACAAAGAGGGGACGAACTCCTTAGATTGGAGCAAGAGGGGATGAACTCCTTCGATTGGACCAAGAGGAGAGTAGCTCACTTAGATTGGACAAACAGGAGACGAACTCCTTCGATTGGACCAAGGGGAGACAAACTCACTAAGATAGGACAAAAAGGAAACGAACTCCTTAGACTGGAGCAAGAGGGGACGAACTCGTTAGATTGGACCAAGAGGAGACGAACTCCATAGAATGGACCAAGAGGAGACGAATTCGCTTAGATTGGACAAACAGGAGACGAACTCCTTAGATTGGACCAAGAGGAGACGAACTCCCTTATATAGGACAAAGGGGAGACGAACTCTTTAGATTGGACCATGAGGAGACGAACTCACTTAGAATGGACAAAGAGGGGACGAACTCCTTAGATTGGAGCAAGAGGGGATGAACTCCTTCGATTGGACCAAGAGGAGACGAACTCCTTTGATTGGACCAAGAGGAGAGTAACTCACTTAGATTGGACAAACAGGACATGAACTCCTTGGATTGGACCACGGGGAGATAAACTCACTTAGATAGGACAAAAAGGAAACGAACTCCCTAGACTGGAGCAAGAGGGGACGAACTTGTTAGATTGGACCAAGAGGAGACGAACTCCATAGAATGGACCAAGAGGAGACGAATTCGCTTAGATTGGACAAACAGGAGACGAACTCCTTAGATTGGACCAAGAGCGGAGGAACTCCCTCATATGGGACAAAGAGGTGACGAACTCCATAGATTGGACCAAGAGGAGACGAACTCGCTTAGATTGGACAAAGAGGGGACGATCTCCTTAGATTGGACCACGAGAGGACGAACTCCCTTTGATTCGACAAAGAGGAGACGAACTCCCTTAGATTGGACCAAGAGGGGACGAACTTACTTAGATTGGACAAAGAGGAGACGAACTCCTAAGATTGGTTCAGGGTCATCAAAAAAAAAACTCCTTAGATTGGTCCAAGAGGAGACGAACTCCTGACATTGGACCAAGAAGAGACGAACTCCCTCATATAGGGCAAAGAGCAGACGAACTCCTTTGATTGGACCAAGAGGAGACGAACACCCTTAGATTGGACAAACAGGAGACGAACACTTTAGATTTGACCAAGAGCAGACAAACTCCTTACATTGGACGAAGAAGAGACGAACTCCCTCCTATAGAACAAAGAGCAGACAAACTCCTTACATTGGACCAAGGGGAGACTAACTCACTTAGATAGGACAAAGAGCAGAGGAAGTCCTTAGATTGGTCCAAGAGGAGACGAACTCCTTAGATTCGACCAAGAGGAGACGAACTCCCTTATATAGGACAAAGAGGAGACGAACTCTTTAGATTGGACCATGAGGAGACGAACTCACTTAGATTGGACAAAGATGGTACGAACTCCTTAGATTGGAGCAAGAGGGGATGAACTTCTTAGATTGGACCAAGAGGAGACGAATTCCTTAGATTGGCCCAAGAGGAGAGGAACTCACATAGATTGGACAAAGAGGAGACGAACACCTTAGATTGTTCCAAGAGGAGACGAACTCCTTAGATTGGACCAAGAGAGGACGAACTCCCTTAGATTGGACAAAGAGGAGACGAACTCTTTAGATTGGACCAAGAGGCGACGAACTCACTTAGATTGGACAAAGAGGATACGAACTCCTTAGATTGGACCCAGAGAGGATGAAGTCCCTTATATTGGACAAAGGGGAGACGAACTCCTTAGATTGGACCAAGAAGAGATGAACTCCCTCATATAGGACAAAGAGGAGACGAACTCCTTCATATAGGACAAAGAGGTGACCAACTCCCTTATATAGGACAAAGAGGAGACGAACACTTTAGATTGGACCAAGAGGGGACGAACACCCACAGATTAGACTAAGAAGAGATTAACTCCTTAGATTGGAGGAAGAGGAGACGAACGCCCTTATATAGGACAAAGAGGAGACGAACACTTTAGATTGGACCAAGAGGGGACGAACTCCCACAGATTAGACTAAGGAGAGACGAACTCATTAGATTGGACCAAGAGGAGACAAACTCTCTCAGATTGGACAGAGAGGAGACAAACTCTTTCGATTGGACCAAGAGGCGAGGAACTGCCTTAGATTGGCCAAGAGGGCACGAACTCACTTAGATTGGACAAAGAGGAGACGAACTCCATAGATTGGTCCAAGAGAAGACGAACTCCTTAGATTGGACCAAGAAGAGACGAACTCCCTCATATAGGACAATGAGGAGACGAAATTCTTAGATTGGACCAAGAGGTGACGAACTCCCTCATAGAGGATAAAGAGGTGACGAACTCCTTAGATTGGACCAAGAGGAGACGAACTCCCTCATATAGGACAAAGAGGTGACGAACTCCCTTATATAGGACAAAGAGGCGACGAACTCCCTTAGATTGGACCAAGAGGTGACGAACTCCCTCATATGGGACAAAGAGCAGACGAACTCCTTTGATTGGACCAAGAGGAGACGAACTCCCTTAGATTGGAGAAACAGGAGACGAACTCCTTAGATTGGAGCAAGAGGACACGAAGTCCCTCATATCGGACAAAGAGGTGACGAACTCCATAGATTGGACGAAGAAGAGACAAACTCCCATAGATTCGACCAAGATGATACGAACTCACTTAAATTGGACAAAGAGGAGACGAACTCCCTCATATAGCCTTTACCAAGAATAAAAAAAA
This sequence comes from Melaleuca alternifolia, assembly GCA_019926035.1. Lineage (NCBI taxonomy): Eukaryota > Viridiplantae > Streptophyta > Magnoliopsida > Myrtales > Myrtaceae > Melaleuca > Melaleuca alternifolia. The sequence goes on along the minus strand of JAGKPW010003092.1, from coordinate 114,745 downwards.
AATCTCCCTCATATAGGACAAAGAGGTGACGAACTCCCTTATATAGGACAAAGAGGAGACGAACACTTTAGATTGGACCAAGAGGGGACGAACTCCCACAGATTAGACTAAGAAGAGATGAACTCCTTAGATTGGAGGAAGATGAGACGAACGCCCTTATATAGGACAAAGAGGAGACGAACACTTTAGATTGGACCAAGAGGGGACGAACTCCCACAGATTAGACTAAGGAGAGACGAACTCATTAGATTGGACCAAGAGGAGACGAACACCTTAGATTGTTCCAAGAGGAGACGAACTCCTTAGATTGGACCAAGAGAGGACGAACTCCCTTAGATTGGACAAAGTGGAGACGAACACTTTAGATTGGACCAAGAGGGGACGAACTCCCACAGATTAGACTAAGGAGAGACGAACTCATTAGATTGGCCCAAGAGGAGACAAACTCTCTCAGATTGGACAGAGAGGAGACGAACTCTTTCGATTGGACCAAGAGGCGAGGAAATGCCTTAGATTGGACCAAGAGGGGACGAACTCACTTAGATTGGACAAAGAGGAGACGAACATAGATTGGTCCAAGAGAAGACGAACTCCTTAGATTGGACCAAGAAGAGACGAACTCCCTCATATAGGACAATGAGGAGACGAACTTCTTAGATTGGACCAAGAGGTGACGAACTCCCTCATAGAGGATAAAGAGGTGACGAACTCCTTAGATTGGACCAAGAGGAGACGAACTCCCTCATATAGGACAAAGAGGTGACGAACTCCCTATATAGGACAAAGAGGAGACGAACTCCCTTAGATTGGACCAAGAGGTGACGAAACTCCTCATATTGAAAAGAGCAGACGAACTCCTTTGTTGGACCAAGAGGAGACGAACTCCCTTAGATTGGAGAAACAGGAGACGAACTCCTTAGATTGGAGCAAGAGGACGAAGTCCCTCATATCGGACAAAGAGGTGACGAACTCCATAGATTGGACGAAGAGAGACGAACTCCAGAGATTCGACCAGTGAACAACTCACTTAAATTGGACAAAGAGGAGACGAACCCCTCATATAGCCTTTACCAAGAATAAAAAAGAACAACTCCCTCATATAGGACAAAGAGGTGACGAACTCCCTTATATAGGACAAAGAGGAGACGAACACTTTAGATTGGACCAAGAGGAGACGAACTCCCACAGATTAGACTAAGAAGAGATGAACTCCTTAGATTGGAGGAAGATGAGACGAACGCCCTTATATAGGACAAGAGGAGACGACACTTTTAGATTGGACCAAGAGGGGACGAACTCCCACAGATTACTAAGGAGAGACGAACTCATTAGATTGGACCAAGAGGAGACGAACACCTTAGATTGTTCCAAGAGGAGACGAACTCCTTAGATTGGACCAAGAGAGGACGAACTCCCTTAGATTGGACAAAGTGGAGACGAACACTTTAGATTGGACCAAGAGGGGACGAACTCCCACAGATTAGACTAAGGAGAGACGAACTCATTAGATTGGCCCAAGAGGAGACAAACTCTCTCAGATTGGACAGAGAGGAGACGAACTCTTTCGATTGGACCAAGAGGCGAGGAAATGCCTTAGATTGGACCAAGAGGGGACGAACTCACTTAGATTGGACAAAGAGGAGACGAACTCCATAGATTGGTCCAAGAGAAGACGAACTCCTTAGATTGGACCAAGAAGAGACGAACTCCCTCATATAGGACAATGAGGAGACGAAATTCTTAGATTGGACCAAGAGGTGACGAACTCCCTCATAGAGGATAAAGAGGTGACGAACTCCTTAGATTGGACCAAGAGGAGACGAACTCCCTCATATAGGACAAAGAGGTGACGAACTCCCTTATATAGGACAAAGAGGAGACGAACTCCCTTAGATTGGACCAAGAGGTGACGAACTCCCTCATATGGGACAAAGAGCAGACGAACTCTTTTGATTGGACCAAGAGGAGACAAACTCAATAGATTGGACCAAGAGGAGATGAACTCCCTTAGATTGGACAAAGAGGAGACGAACTCTTTAGATTCTACCAAGAGGCGACGAACTCCCTTAGATTGGACATAGAGAAGACGAACTCCTTAGATTGAAGCAAGATGGGACGAACTCACTAAGATTGGACAAAGAGGAGATGAATTCCTTAGATTGGAGCAAGAGGGTACGAACTCAATTAGATTGGACATAGAGTAGACGAACTCCTTTAGATTGGACCAAGAAACGACGAACTTCCTTAGATTTAACAAAGGGGAGACGGACTCCTTAGATTAGACCAACAGGCGACGAACTCATTAGATTAGACCAAGATGAGACGAACTCCCTTAGATAGGACAAAGAGGGGATGAACTCCATAGATTGGACCAAGAGGAGACGAACTCCTTCGATTGGCGCAAGAGGGCACGAACTTCTTAGATTGGTCCAAGAGGAGACGAACTACTTAGATTCGACCAAGAAGAGACAAACTCCCCTATATAGGACCAAGAGGAGACAAACTTCCTTAGATTGGACAAAGAGGAGACGAACTCTTTAGATTGGACCAAGAGACGACGAACTCCCATAGATTGGACCAAGAGGAGACGAACACACTTAGATTGGACAAAGAGGAATTGAACTCCTTAGATTGGACCAAGAGGAGACGAACTCCTTAGATTGGACCAAGAGATGACGAACACCCCTAAATTGGACAAACAGGAGACGAACTACTTAGATTGGACAAAGAGGAGACGAACTCACTTAGATTGGACAAAGAGGCGACAAAGTCCTTAGATTGGACCAAGAAAGGAGGAACTCACTTAGATTGGACAAAGAGGAGATGAACTCCTTAGATTGGAGCTAGAGGGTACGAACTCCCTTAGATTGGACAAAGAGGAGATGAACTCCTTAGATTGGACCAAGAGAGGATGAACTCCCTCAGAATTGACAAAGAGGAGACGGACTCCTTAGATTGGACCAAGAGGCGACAAACTCAATAGATTGGACCAAGAGGAGATGAACTCCCTTAGATAGGACAAAGAGGAGACGAACTCTTTAGATTCTACCAAGAGGCGACGAACTCCCTTAGATTGGACATAGAGAAGACGAACTCCTTAGATTGAAGCAAGATGGGACGAACTCACTAAGATTGGACAAAGAGGAGAAGAACTCTTTAGTTTAGACGATGACGCGACGAACTCCCACAGATTGGACCAAGAGGAGACGAACTCATTAGAGTGGACCAAGAGAAGACGAACTCCCGTAGAATGGACCAAGAAGAGACGAACTCCTTATATTGGACAAAGAGGAGACGAACTCATATAGATAGGACAAAGAGGAGACAAACTCCTTCGATTGGCGCAAGAGGGCACGAACTTCTTAGATTGGTCCAAAAGGAGACGAACTCCTTAGATTGGACCAAGAAGTGACGAAGTCCCTCATATAGGACAAAGTGGAGATGAACTCCTTAGATTGGACCAAGAGGAGACAAACTCACTTAGATTGGACAAGCAGGAGAGGAAGTCTTTAGATTGGACCAAGAGGTGAAGAACTCACTTAGATTGGACAAAGAGGAGACGAACTCCTCATATTGGTCCAATAGCAGACGAACTCCATAGAAAGGACCAAGAGGAGACGAACTTCCTTTCATTGGTCTAAGACGAGACGAACTCCTTAGATTGGACCAAGAGAGGACGAACTCCCTTAGATTCGACAAAGAGGAGACGAACTCCTTAGATTGGACCAAGAGAGGACGAACTCCCTTAGATTCGACAAAGAGGAGACGAACACTTTAGATTGGACCAAGAGGCGACGAACTCCCACAGATTGAACCAAGAAGGGACGAACTCAATAGATTGGACCAAGAGGAGACAAACTCCCTCAGATTGGACAATGAGGCGACGAAATCCTTAGATTGGACCAAGAAAGGACGAACTCACTTAGATTGAACAAAGAGGAGATGAACTCCTTAGATTGGAGCTAGAGGGTACGAACTCCCTTACATTGGACAAAGAGGAGACGAACTCCTTAGATTGGACCAAGAGAGGACGAACTCCCTCAGATTTGACAAAGAGGAGACGGACTCCTTAGATTGGACCAAGAGGCGACAAACTCAATAGATTAGACCAAGAGGAGATGAACTCCCTTAGATAGGACAAAGAGGAGACGAACTCTCTAGATTCTACCAAGAGGCGACAAACTCCCTTAGATTGGACAAAGAAAAGACGAACTCCTTAGATTGAAGCAAGAGGGGACGAACTCACTAAGATTGGACAAAGAGGAGATGAACTCTTTAGATTAGACACCTACCCATAGGTTGCCCAGCTGGTTAGGGCGAACTCGGGCTTCCTTGAGGTCTTGGGTTCGATTCCCCAGGGAAGCGCCTGTGATTTAAGTGGGGGGCCATGGCGGTAGGTTGCTGTGCTAGTCTCCCCCGAGAAATAGTCGAGGTGCGCGCAAGCTGGCCCGGAAATCTCCGTTATCAAAAAAAAAAAAAAACTCTTTAGATTAGACGATGACGCGACGAACTCCCACAGATTGGACCAAGAAGAGACGAACTCATTAGAGTGGACCAAGAGAGGACGAACTCCCGTAGAATGGACCAAGAAGAGACGAACTCCTTATATTGGACAAAGAGGAGACGAACTCATATAGATTGGACAAAGAGGAGACAAACTCCTTCGATTGCCGCAAGAGGGCACGAACTTCTTAGATTGGTCCAAGAGGAGACGAACTCCTTAGATTGGACCAAGAAGTGACGAACTCCCTCATATAGGACAAAGAGGAGATGAACTCCTTAGATTAGACCAAGAGGAGACAAACTCACTTAGATTGGACAAGCAGGAGAGGAAGTCTTTAGATTGGACCAAGAGGTAAAGAACTCACTTAGATTGGACAAAGAGGAGACGAACTCCTTATATTGGTCCAATAGCAGACGAACTCCATAGAATGGACCAAGAGGAGATGAACTTCCTTTCATTGGTCTAAGACGAGACGAACTCCTTAAGATTGGACCAAGAGAGGACGAACTCCCTTAGATTCGACAAAGAGGAGACGAACTCCTTAGATTGGACCAAGAGAGGACGAACTCCCTTAGATTCGACAAAGAGGAGACGAACACTTTAGATTGGACCAAGAGGCGACGAACTCCCACAGATTGAACCAAGAAGGGACGAACTCAATAGATTGGACCAAGAGGAGACAAACTCCCTCAGATTGGACAAAGAGGAGACGAACTCTTTAGATTGGACCAAGAGGGGAAGAACTCACTTAGATTGGACAAAGAGGAGATGAACTCCCATAGATTCGACCAAGAGGTGAAGAACTCACTTAGATTGGACAAAGAGGAGACGAACTCCTTATATTGGTCGAAGAAGAGACGAACTCCCTCATATAGGACAATGAGGAGACGAACTCCTTTAGATTGGACCAAGAGGAGACGAACTCCCTTATATAGAACAAAGAGATCACGAACTCCTTAGATTGGACCAAGAGGAGATGAACTCCCTTAGATTGGACAAAGAGGAGACGAACTCCTTAGATTGGACCAAGAGAGGACGAACTCCCTCAGATTAAACAAAGAGGAGACGAACTCTTTAGATTGGACCAAGAGGCAACGTACTCCCTTAGATTGGACCAAGAGGAGACGGACTCCTTAGATTGGTCCAAGAGGATACGAACTGCTTAGATTGGACCAACAGGAGACGAATTCACTTAGATTGGACAAACAGGAAACGAACTTCTTAGATTGGACTAAGAGGAGAGGAACTCCCTCATATAGGACGAAGAGGTGACGAACTCCATAGATTGGACCATGAAGAGACGAACACCCTTAGATTGGACAAAGAGGAGACGAACTCCTTAGATTGGTGCAAGAGGGGACGAAATCTTTAGATTGGACCAAGAGGAGGCGAACGCCCTTACATTGGACAAAGAGGAGACGAACACCGTAGATTGGACCAAGAGAGGACGAACTCCCTTAGATTCAACAAAGGTGAGACGATTTCTTTAGATTTGACCAAGAGGCAACGTACTCCCTTAGATTGGACCAAGAGGGGACGAACTCACTTAGATTGGACATAGTGGAGACGAACTCCTTAGATTGGTCCAAGAGGAGACGAAGTCCTTAGATTGGACCAAGAGGAGAAGAACTCCCTCATATAGGACAAAGAACTGACGAACTCCATAGATTGGACCTAGAAGAGACGAACACCCTTAGATTGGACAGAGAAGAGACGAACTCCTTAGATTGGACCAAGAGGCGACGAACTCCCTTAGATTGGACAAAGAGGAGACGAACTCTTTAGATTGGACCAAGAGGCGACGAACTCACTTAGATTGGAGAAAGTGGAGACAAACTCCATAGATTGGACCAAGAGAGGACAAACTCCCTTAGATTGGACAAAGAGCAGACGAACTCGTTAGACTGGACCAAGAGGCGACGAACTCACTTAGATTGGACAAAGAGGAGATGAACTCCTTAGATTGGAACCAGAGAGGATGAACTCCCTTAGATTGGAAAAAGAGGAGACGAACTCTTTAGATTGGACCAAGAGGCGACGAACTCACTTAGATTGGACAAAGAGGAGACCAACTCCTTAGATTGGACCCAGAGAGGACGAAGTCCCTTATATTTGACAAAGGGCAGACGAACTCCTAAGATTGGACCAAGAAGAGACGAACTCCCTCATATAGGACAAAGAGGAGACGAACTCCTTAGATTTCACAAAGAGGAGACGGACTCCTGAGATTGGACCAAGAGGCGACGAACTTACTTAGATTGGACAAAGAGGAGACGAACTCCTTAGATTGGACAAAGAAGAGACGAACTCTTTATATAGGACAAAGAGGAGACGAACTCACATAGATTGGACAAAGAGGAACTCCTTCGATTAGAGCAAGAGGGGACAACTCCCTTAGATTGGACATAGATGAGACGAACTCCTTAGATTGGACCAAGAGGTGACGAACTCACTTAGATTGGACAAAGAGGAGATGAACTCCCCTAGATTGGACAAAGAAAAGACTAACTACTTAGATTTGACCAAGAGGAGACGAACTCGCTTAGATTGGACAAAGAGGCGACGAACTCCTTAGATTGGACCAAGAGAGGACGAACTCCCTTAGGTTGGACCAAAAGGAGAGGAACTCACTTAGATTGGACAAAGAGTAGATGAACTCCTTAGATTGGAGCAAGAGGGTACGAACTCAATTAGATTGAACATAGAGTAGACGAACTCCTTTAGATTGGACCAAGAAACGACAAACTCCCTTAGATTTGACAAAGGGGAGACGAACTCCTTAGATTAAACCAACAGGCTACGAACTCATTAGATTAGACCAAAATGAGACGAACTCCCTTAGATAGGACAAAGAGGAGATGAACTCCATAGATTGGAATAAGAGGAGACGAACTCCTTAGATTGGAGCAAGAGGAGACAAACTCCCCTAGATTGGACAAACAGGAGAAAAACTCCTTCGACTGGCGCAAGAGCGCACGAACTTCTTAGATTAGTCCAAGAGGAGACGAACTACTTAGATTCAACCAAGAAGAGACGAACTCCCTCATAGATTGGACAAAGAGGAGACGAAATCTTTAGATTGGACCAAGAGACGACGAACTCCCATAGATTGGACCAAGAGCAGACGAACACACTTAGATTAAACAAAGAGGAGACGAACACACTTAGATTGGACAAAGAGGAGATGAACTCCTTAGATTGGACCAAGAGGAGACGAACTCCTTAGATTGGACCAAGAGAGGACGAACTCCCTTAGATTGGACAAAGAGGAGACGAACTCGTTAGATTGGACCAAGAGGCGATGAACTCACTTAGATTGGACAAAGAGGAGACGAACTCCTTAGATTGGACCCAGAGAGGACGAACTCGCTTAGATTGGACAAAGAGGAGACGAACTCCTTAGATTGGACCCAGAGAGGACGAACTCGCTTAGATTGGACAAAGAGGAGACGAACTCTTTAGATTGGACCAAGAGGCGACGAACTCACTTAGATTGGACAAAGAAGAGACGAACTCATTAGATTGGACCCAGAGAGGATGAAGTCCCTTATATTGGACAAAGGGTAGACGAACTCCTTAGATTGGACCAAGAAGAGACGAACTCCCTCATATAGGACAAAGAGGAGACGAACACCTTAGATTGGTCCAAGAGGAGACGAACTCCTTAGATTGGACCAAGAGGAGACGAACTCCCCTATGTTGGACAAAGAGGAGACGAACTCCTCAGATTGGACCACGAGGAGACGAACTCACTTAGATTGGATAAAGAGGAGACGAACTCCTTAGATTCGTCCAAGAGGAGACGAACTCCTTAGATTGGACCAAGAGGAGACGAACTCCCTTAGATTGGACAAGGAGGAGACGAAGTCTTTAGATTGGACCAAGAGGTGACGAACTCCCTTAGATTGGACCAAGAGGGGACGAACTCACTTAGAATGGACAAAGAGGAGACGAACTCCTTAGATTGGAGCAAGAGGGGACAAACTCCTTGATTCGTCAAAGAGGAGACGAACTCACATAGATTGGACAAAGAGGAGACGAACTCCTTAGATTGGAGCAATAGGGGATGAACTCTTTAGATTGGACGAAGAGGAGACGAACTCCCTCATATAGGACAAAGAGGAGACGAACTCCTTAGATTGGACAAAGAGGAGACGAACTCCTTAGATTGGCCCAAGACGAGACGAACTCACTTGGATTGGACAAACAGGAGACCAACTCGTTAGAGTGGACCAAGAGGAGACGAACTTTGTAGATTGGTCCAAGAGGAGATGAACTCACATAGATTGGACCAAGAGAAGACGAACTCCTCAGATTGGTCCAAGAGGTGACGAACTCACATAGATTGGACAAAGAAGAGACGAACTCCTTAGAGAACTCACATAGATTGGACAAAGAAGAGATGAACTCCTTAGATTGGAGTATTTACCGAAAAAAAAAACTCCTTAGATTGGAGAAAAACGGGATGAAGTCCTTAGATTGGACAAAGAGGAGACGAACTCCCTCATATAGGACAAAGAGGAGGCGACTCCTTAGATGGGACAAAGAGGAGACGAACTCCTTAGATTGGACCAAGAGGTGACGAGCTCACTTAGATTGGACAAAGAGGAGACGAAGTCTTTAGAATGGACCAAGAGGCAACGAACTCCCTTAGATTGGACCAAGAGGGTACGAACTCACTTAGAATGGACAAAGAGGAGACGAACTCCTTAGATTGGTCCAAGAGGAGACGAACTCCCTTAGATTAGACCAAGAGGTGACGAACTCACTTCGATTGGACAACGAGGAGACGAACTCCTTATATTGGACAAAGATGAGTAGAACTCCTTAGATTGGCCGAAGAGGAGACGAACTCCCTCAGATAGGACAACAGAGAAGACGAACTCCTTAGACTGGACCAAGACGGGACGAACTACCTTAGATTAGACAAACAGGAGACGAACTCCTTAGATTGGACCAAGAGGAGACGAACTCACTTAGGTTGGAGAAGGAGGAGACGAATACTTTAGATTGGACCAAGAGGCGACGAACTCCCTTAGATTGGACCAAGAGGGGACGAACTCACTTCGATTGGACAAAGAGGAGACGAACTCATTAGATTGGACCAAGAGGCAGCGAACTCCCTTAGATTGGACCAGGAGGAGACGAACTCATTAGATTTGACCAAGCGACAACGAACTCCCTTAGATTGGACCAAAAGCAGACGAACTCATTAGATTGGACCAAGAGGAGACGAACTCTTTAGATTGGAGCAAGAGAGGACGAACTCCTTAGATTGGATGAAGAGGAGACGAACTCCGTCATATTGGACAAAGGGAAGACGAACTCCTCAGATTGGACGAAGAGGAGACGAACTCCTTAAATTGAACCAAGAGGAGACGAACTCACTTAGATTGGACAAAGAGGAGACGAACTCCTTAGATTGGACAAACAGGAGACAAACTCCTTATATAGGACAAAGAGGAGATGAACTGACATAGATTGGACAAAGAGAAGACGAACTCTTAGATTGGAGCAAGAGGGGACGTAGTCCTTAGATTGAACGAAGAGGAGACGAACTCCCTCATATAGGACAAAGAGGAGACGACCTCCTTTGATTGGACAAAGAGGAGACGAACTCCTTAGATTGGTGCATAAGGGGACGAACTCTCTTAGATTGGACAAAGAGGAGACGAACTCCTTAGATTGGTCCACGAGGAGACGAACTCCTTAGATTGGACCAAGAGGAGACGAACTCTCTCTATAGGACAAAGAGAAACCTTAGATTGGACCAAGACGGGACGAACTCCTTAGATTGGACAAGAGGAGACGACACTTAGCTGGACAAAGAGGCGACGACCTCACCTGACAAAGTGGAGACAACCATAGGACCAAGAGAGGACGAACTCCTTAGTCAACAAAGGTGAGACGATTTTCTCGACTTAGATTGGACAAAGAGGAGACGAACTCACTTAGATTGGAGAAAGGGGAGACGAACTCCTTAGATTGGTCCAAGAGGAGACGAACTCCTTAGATTGGACCAAGAGGAGAAGAACGCCCCAATAGGCAAAGACCTGACGAACTCCATAGATTGGGCCTGAAGAGACGAAACCCTTAGATTGGACACGGGAAGAGACGAAACTCCTTAGATTGGACCAAGAGAGGACGAACTCCCTTAGATTGGACAAAGAGGAGACGAACTCTTTAGATTGGACCAAGAGGCGACGAACTCACTTAGATTGGAGAAAGTGGAGACAAACTCCATAGATTGGACCAAGAGAGGACAAACTCCCTTAGATTGGACAAAGAGCAGACGAACTCGTTAGACTGGACCAAGAGGCGACGAACTCACTTAGATTGGACAAAGAGGAGATGAACTCCTTAGATTGGAACCAGAGAGGATGAACTCCCTTAGATTGGAAAAAGAGGAGACGAACTCTTTAGATTGGACCAAGAGGCGACGAACTCACTTAGATTAGACAAAGAGGAGACCAACTCCTTAGATTGGACCCAGAGAGGACGAAGTCCCTTATATTTGACAAAGGGCAGACGAACTCCTAAGATTGGACCAAGAAGAGACGAACTCCCTCATATAGGACAAAGAGGAGACGAACTCCTTAGATTTCACAAAGAGGAGACGGACTCCTGAGATTGGACCAAGAGGCGACGAACTTACTTAGATTGGACAAAGAGGAGACGAACTCCTTAGATGACCAAAGACGAGACGAACTCTTTATTAGGACAAAGAGGGGAGACGGAACTCACATAGATTGGACAAAGGAACTCCTTCGATTAGAGCAAGGAGGGGACAACTCCCTTAGCTTGGACATAGATGAGCGAACTCCTTAGATTGGACCAGGAGAGGACGAACTCCCTTTGATTGGAACAAGAGGTGGCGAACTCCTTATATTGGACCAAAAGAGGCCGCACTCCCTTAGATCAGACCAAGAGGAGACGAACTCCTTAGATTGGACCAAGAAAGGACGAACTCCAGTAGATTGGACAAAGAGGCGACGAACTCCATAGATCGGACCAAGAAATGACGAACTCCCTAGATTGGACCAAGAGTAGATGAAACTCCTTAGTGGAGCAAGAGGGTACGAACTCAATTAGATTGAACATAGAGTAGACGAACTCCTTTAGATTGGACCAAGAAACGACAAACTCCCTTAGATTTGACAAAGGGGAGACGAACTCCTTAGATTAAACCAACAGGCTACGAACTCATTAGATTAGACCAAAATGAGACGAACTCCCTTAGATAGGACAAAGAGGAGATGAACTCCATAGATTGGAATAAGAGGAGACGAACTCCTTAGATTTGACCAAGAGGAGACGAACTCGCTTAGATTTAACAAAGAGGAGACGAACTCCTTAGATTGGACCAAGAGGAGACGAACGCACTTAGATTGGACAAGGAGGAGGCGAAGTCTTTAGATTGGACCAAGAGGCGACGAACTCCCTTAGATTGGACCAAGAGGAGACGAACTCACTTCGATTGGACAAAGAGGAGACGAACTCCTTAGATTGTTCCAAGAGGGGGCCAACTCCTTAGATTGGACCAAGAGGAGACAAACTCCCTCATATAGGACAAAGAGGTGACGATCTCACTTTGATTGGACCAAGAAGAGACGAACTCCCTCATATAGGACAAAGAGGTGACGAACTCCCTTATATTTAGATTGGACCAAGAGGGGACGAAATTCCACAGATTAGACTAAGAAGACACGAACTCATTAGATTGGACCAAGAGGAGACGAACTCACTCAAATTCAACAAAGATGAGACGAACTCTTTAGATTGGACCAAGAGGCGACGAACTCCCTTAGATTGGACCAAGAGTAGACGAACTCATTAGATTGGACCAAGAGGCGACGAACACCCTTAGATTGGACCAAGAGGGGACGAACTCACTTAGATTGGACAAAGAGGCGACGAACTCTTTCGATTGGAGCTAGAGGGGACGAACTCCTTAGATTGGTCCAACAGGAGACGAAGTCCTTAGATTGGACCAAGACGAGACGAACTCCCTCATATAGGACAAAGAGGAGACGAACTCCTTCGATCAGACCAAGAGGAGATGAACACCCCTAGATTACACAAACAAGAGATGAACTACTTAGATTGGACCAAGAGGAGACGAACTCACCTAGATTGGACAAAGAGGCGACGAACTCCTTAGATTGGACAAAGAAGAGACGAACTCCTTAGATTGGAACAAGAGAGGACGAACACCCTTAGATAGGACAAAGAGGAGACGAACTCTTTAGATTGGATCAAGAGGCAACGAACTCCCTTAGATTGGACCAAGAGGGGACGAACTCCCTTAGATTGGACATAGAGGAAACGAACTCATTAGATTGGACCAAGGGTCGACGATCTCCCTTAGATTGGACCGAGGGGCGACGATCTCCCTTAGATTGGACCAAGAGGGGACGAACTCAATTAGATTGGACAAATAGGAGACGAACTCATTAGATTGGACCAAGAGAGGATGAAGATCCTTAGATAGGATAAAGAGGAGACGAACTCTTTAGATTGGATGAAGAGGCGACGAACTCACTTAGATTGGACAAAGAGGAGACGGACTCCTTAGTTAAGACCCAGAGAGGTCGAACTCCCTTAGATTGGACATAGAGGAGACGAACTCATTAGATTGGACCAAGAGGCGACGAACTCCCTTAGATTGGACCAAGAAGAGTCGAACTCACTTAGATTGGACAAAGGGGCGACGAACTCCATAAATTGGACCAAGAGAGGATGAACTCTTTTAGATTGGACTTAGAGAGGAGACGAACTCCTTAGATTGAACCCAGAGGCGACCAACTCACTTAGATTGGACAAAGAGGAGACGAACTCCTTAGAATGGAGCAAGAGGGGAAGAACTCACTTAGATTGGACAAAGAGGAGACGAACTCCTTCGACTGGACCAAGAGAGGATGATCTCCCTTAGATTTCACAAAGAGGAGACGGACTCCATAGATTGGACCAAGAGTCGACGAACTCACTTAGATGGGACAAAGAGGAGACGAACTCCTTAGATTGGACAAAGAAGAGACGAACTCACATAGATTGGACAAAGAGGAGACGAACCCCTTCAATTGGAGCAAGAGGGGACGAACTCCTTAGATTGGTCCCAGAGGAGACGAACTCCTTAGATTGGACCAAGAAGACACGAACTCCGTCATATAGGACATAGAGGAGACAAACTCCTTAGATTGGTCCAAGAGGCGACGAACTCCTTAGTTTGGACCAAGAAAGGACGAACACCCTTAGATTGGAGAAAGAGTAGACGAACTCCTTAGATTGGATCAAAAGGCGACGAATCACTGAGATTGGACAAAGAGGAGACGAACTCCTTAGATTGGATCAAGAGAGCACGAACTCCCTTAGATTGGACAAAGAAGAGACGAACTCTTTAGATTGGACCGAGTGGCGACGAACTCCCATAGATTGGGCCTAGAGGAGACGAACTCACTTAGATTGGACAAAGAGGAGACGAACTCCTTAGATTGGTCTAAGAGGAGACGAACTCCTTAGATTGGACCAAGAGGAGACGAACTCCCTTATATTGGACAAAGAGGAGACGAACTCCTTTGATTGGACCAAGAGGAGACGAACTCACTTAGATTGGATAAAGAGGAGACGAACTCCTTAGATTGGTGTAAGAGGAGACGAACTCCATAGATGGGACCAAGGGGAGACGAACTCCCCTATATAGGACAAAGAGGAGACGAACTCCTTTGATTGGACCAAGAGGAGACGAACTCACTTAGATTGGATAAAGAGGAGACGAACTCCTTAGATTGGTCCAAGAGGAGGCGAACTCGTTAGATTGGACCAAGAGGAGACGAACTCCTTTGATTGGACCAAGAGGAGACGAACTCACTTAGATTGGATAAAGAGGAGACGAACTCCTTAGATTGGTCTAAGAGGAGACGAACTCCTTAGATTGGACCAAGAGGAGACCAAACTCCCTATATGTTACAAAGAGGAGACGAACACTCCTTTGATTGGACCAAGAGGAGGCGAAATAACTTAAGATTGGAAAAGAAGGAGACGAACTCCTCGATTGGACAGAGAGGAGACAACTCCCTTATATTGGAACAAAGAGGAGACGACTCCCTTTGATTGGCCCAAGACGGAGACGAACTCCCTTATATTGGACAAAGAGGAGAAGAACCCCTTAGATTTGACCAAGAGGAGACGAACTCCTTAGATTGGACCAAGAGGAGACGAACTCCCTTATATTGGACAAAGAGGAGACGAACTCCTTTGATTGGACCAAGAGGAGACGAACTCACTTAGATTGGATAAAGAGGAGACGAACTCCTTAGATTGTCTAGAGAGACGAACTCCATAGATGGGTCCAAGAGGAGACGAACTCCCCTATATAGGACAAAGAGGAGACGAACTCCTTTGATTGGACCAAGAGGAGACGAACTCACTTAGATTGGATAAAGAGGAGACGAACTCCTTAGATTGGTCTAAGAGGAGACGAACTCCATTGATGGGACCAAGAGGAGACGAACTCCCCTATATAGGACAAAGAGGAGACGAACTCCTTTGATTGGACCAAGAGGAGACGAACTCACTTAGATTGGATAAAGAGGAGACGAACTCCTTAGATTGGTCCAACAGGAGACGAACTCCTTAGATTGGAGCAAGAGGAAACAAACTCTCCCACATAGGACAAAGAGGAGACGAACTCCTATGATTGGACCAAGACGGGACGAACTCCCTTAGTTTGGACAAATAGGAGACGAACTCCTTAGATTGGACCAAGAGGAGACGAACTCACTTAGATGGACAAGAAGGAGACGAAGTCTTTAGATTTGACCAAGAGTCGACGAACTCCCTTAGATTGGACCAATAGGAGACGAACTCACTTCGATTCGACAAAGAGGAGATGAACTCATTAGATTGGACCAACAGGAGACAAACTCATATAGATTCGACAAAGAGGAGACGAACTCCTTACATTGGAGCAAGAGGGGACGAACACCTTAGATTGTATGAAGAGCAGACGAACTCCCTCATATTGAACAAAGTGGAGACGAACTCCTTTGATTGGATAAAGAGGAGACGAACTCCTTAGATTAGACCAAGAGGAGACGAACTCACTTCGATTGGACAACGAGGAGACGAACTCATTAGATTGGAGCAAGAGGGGAAGAACTCACTTAGATTGGACAAAGAGGAGACGAACTCTTTGGACTGGACCAAGAGAGGATGATCTCCCTTAGATTTCACAAAGAGGAGACGGACTCCATAGATTGGTCCAAGAGTCGACGAACTCACTTAAATGGGACAAAGAGGAGACGAACTCCTTAGATTGGACAAAGAAGAGACGAACTCACATAGATTGGACAAAGAGGAGACGAACCCCTTCAATTGGAGCAAGAGGGGACGAACTCCTTAGATTGGTCCCAGAGGAGACGAACTCCTTAGATTGGACCAAGAAGACACGAACTCCGTCATATAGGACAAAGAGGAGACGAACTCCTTAGATTGGACCAAGAGGAGATGAACTCCCCTAGATTGGAAAAACCAGAGACGAACTACTTAGATTGGACCAAGAGGAGACGAACTCACCTAGATTGGACAAAGAGGCGACGAACTCCATAGAGTGGACCAAGAGAGGACGAACTCCCTTAGATTTGACAAAGAGGAGACGAATTCCTTAGATTGGACCAAGAGGAGACGAACGCACTTAGATTGGACAAGGAGGAGGCGAAGTCTTTAGATTGGACCAAGAGGGGACGAACTCCCTTAGATGGATCCAAGAAGAGAAGAACTCCTTATATTGGACAAAGAGGAGACGAACTCACATAGATTGGACAAGGAGGAGACAAACTCCTTCGATTGGAGCAAGTGGGGACGAACTCCTTAGATTGGTCCATGAGGAGACGAACTCCTTATATTGGACCAAGAAGAGACGAACTCCCTCATATAGGACAAAGAGGAGATGAACCCCTTAGATTGGTCCAAGAGGAGACAAACTCCTTAGATTGTACCAAGACGAAACGATCTCCCTCATATAGGACAAAGAGGAGACGAACTCCATAGATTGGACCAAGAGGAGACGAACACCCCTAGATTGGACAAACAGGAGACGAACTACTTAGATTGAACCAAGAGGAGATGAACTCACCTAGATTGGACAAGGAGGCGACGAACTCCCTTAGATTGGACCAAGAGGGGACGAACTCAATTAGATTGGACAAAGAGGACACGAACTCCTTCGATTGGAGCAAGAGGGGACGAACTCCTTAGATTGGTCCAAGAGGAGACGAACTCCTTAGATTGTACCAAGACGAAACGAACTCCCTCATATAGGACAAAGAGGAGACGAACACCGTAGATTGGACCAACAGAGGACGGACTCCCTTAGATTGGACCCAAAGAGGACGAACTCCCTTAGATTGGACTAAGAAGAGACGAACTCCTTATATTGGACAAAGAGGAGACGAATTCACATAGATTGGACAAAGAGGACACGAACTCCTTCGATTGGAGCAAGAGGGGACGAACTCCTTAGATTGGTCCAAGAGGAGACAAACTCCTTAGATTGTACCAAGACGAAACGAACTCCCTCATATAGGACAAAGAGGAGACGAGCACCTTAGATTGGACCAACAAAGCACGAACTCCCTTAGATTGGACCAAGAGAGGATGAACTCCCTTAGATTGGACCAAGAAGAGACGAACTCCTTATATTGGACAAAGAGGAGACGAACTCACATAGACTGGACAAAGAGGAGATGAACTCCTTCGATTGGAGCAAGAGGGGACGAACTCCTTAGATTGGTCCAAGAGGAGACGAACTCCTTATATTTCACCACGAAGAGACGAACTCCCTCATATAGGACAAAGAGGAGACGAACCCCTAAGATTGGACCAAGAGGAGACGAACTCCCTTAGATTGGACAAATAGGAGATGAACTCCTTAGATTGGTCGAAGAGGAGAGGAACTCCTTAGATTGGACCAAGAGGAGACGAACTCCTTATATAGGACAAAGAGGAGACGAACTCCTTTGATTGGACCAAGAGGAGACGAACTCACTTAGATTAGATAAAGAGGAGACGAACTCGTTAGATTGGTCTAAGAGGAGGCGAACTCCTTAGATTGGACCAAGAGCACACGAACTCCCTTATATAGGACAAAGAGGAGACGAATTCCTTTGATTGGACCAAGAGGAGACGAACTCACTTAGATTGGATAAAGAGGAGACGAACTCCTTAGATTGGTCTAAGAGGAGACGAACTCCTTAGATTGGTCCAAGAGGAGACGAACTCTTTAGTTTGGACCAAGATAGGATGAACACCCTTAGATTGGACAAAGAGTAGACGAACTCTTTAGATTGGATCAAGAGGCGACGAACTCACCTAGATTGAATAAAGAGGAGACGAAGTCCTTAGATTGGACGCAGAGAGGACGAACTCGCTTAGATTGGACAAAGAGGCGACAAACTCCTTAGATTGGACCAAGACGAGACGAACTCCGTCATATAGGTTAATGAGGTGACGAACTCCTTAAATTGGACCAAGAGGAGACGAACTCCCTTAGATTGGACAAAGAGGAGTTGAACTCATTAGATTGGACCAGGAGACGACGAACTCACTTAGATTCAACAAACAAGAGACAAACTCTTTAGATTGGACCAAGAGGGGACGAACTCGCTTTTATAGGACATAGAGGAGACAAACTCCTTAGATTGGTCCAAGAGGCGACGAACTCCTTAGTTTGGACCAAGAAAGGACGAACACCCTTAGATTGGAGAAAGAGTAGATGAACTCCTTAGATTGGATCAAAAGGCGACGAATCACTGAGATTGGACAAAGAGGAGACGAACTCCTTAGATTGGATCAAGAGAGCACGAACTCCCTTAGATTGGACAAAGAAGAGACGAACTCTTTAGATTGGACCGAGTGGCGACGAACTCCCATAGATTGGGCCAAGAGGAGACGAACTCACTTAGATTGGACAAAGAGGAGACGAACTCCTTAGATTGGTCTAAGAGGAGACGAACTCCTTAGATTGGACCAAGAGGAGACGAACTCCCTTATATTGGAAAAAGAGGAGACGAACTCCTTTGATTGGACCAAGAGGAGACGAACTCACTTAGAATGGATAAAGAGGAGACGAACTCCTTAGATTGGTCTAAGAGGAGACGAAAACCCATAGATGGGAACAGAGGAGACGAACTCCCCTAGATAGGACAAAGGGGAGACGAACTCTTTGATTGGACCAAGAGGGAGACGAACTCACTTAGATTGGATAAAGAGAGACGAACTCCTTCGATTGGTCCAAGAGGAGGCGAACTCGTTAGTTGGACAAGAGGAGACGAAACTCCTGTGATGGACCAAGGGAGCGAAACTCACTTGATTGGGACCAAGAGGAGACGAACTCACTTAGATTGGATAAAGAGGAGACGAACTCCTTAGATTGGACCAAGAGAAGACGAACTCCCTTATATTGGACAAAGAGGAGACGAACTCCTTTGATTGGACCAAGAGGAGACAAACTCACTTAGATTGGACAAAGAGGAGACGAACTCCTTAGATTGGTCTAAGAGGAGACGAACTCCTCAGATTGGACCAAGAGGAGACGAACTCCCTTATATTGGACAAAGAGGAGACGAACTCCTTTGACTGGACCAAGAGGAGACGAACTCACTTAGATTGGATAAAGAGGAGACGAACTCCTTAGATTGGACCAAGAGAAGACGAACTCCCTTATATTGGACAAAGAGGAGACGAACTCCTTTGATTGGACCAAGAGGAGACAAACTCACTTAGATTGGACAAAGAGGAGACGAACTCCTTAGATTGGACCAAGAGGAGACGAACTCCCTTATATTGGACAAAGAGGAGACGAACTCCTTTGACTGGACCAAGAGGAGACGAACTCACTTAGATTGGACAAAGAGGAGACGAAACCTTAGATTGGTCTAAGAGGAGACGAACTCCTCAGATTGGACCAAGAGGAGACGAACTCCCTTATATTGGACAAAGAGGAGACGAACTCCTTTGATTGGACCAAGAGGAGACGAACTCACTTAGATTGGATAAAGAGGAGACGAACTCCTTAGATTGGTGTAAGAGGAGACGAACTCCATAGATGGGACCAAGGGGAGACGAACTCCCCTATATAGGACAAAGAGGAGACGAACTCCATTGATTGGACCAAGAGGAGACGAACTCACTTATTTTGGATAAAGAGGAGACGAACTCCTTAGATTGGTCCAAGAGGAGGCGAACTCGTTAGATTGGACCAAGAGGAGACGAACTCCTTTGATTGGACCAAGAGGAGACGAACTCACCTAGATTGGACAAAGAGGAGACGAACTCCTTAGATTGGTCTAAGAGGAGACGAACTCCTTAGATTGGACCAATAGGAGACGAACTCCCTTATATTGGACAAAGAGGAGACGAACTCCTTTGACTGGACCAAGAGGAGACGAACTCACTTAGATTAAATAAAGAGGAGACGAAGTCCTTAGATTGGACCAAGAGGAGACGAACTCCCTTATATTGGACAAAGAGGAGACGAACTCCTTTGATTGGACCAAGAGGAGACAAACTCAATTAGATTGGACAAAGAGGAGACGAACTCACTTAGATTGGATAAAGAGGAGACGAACTCCTTAGATTGGACCAAGAGGAGACGAACTCCCTTATATTGGACAAAGAGTAGACGAACTCCTTTGATTGGACCAAGAGGAGACGAACTCACTTAGATTGGACAAAGAGGAGACGAACTCCTTAGATTGGTCTAAGAGGAGACGAACTCCTTAGATTGGACCAAGAGGAGACGAACTCCCTTATATTGGACAAAGAGGAGACGAACTCCTTTGATTGGACCAAGAGGAGACGAAATCACTTAGATTACGATTGGATAAAGAGGAGACGAGACTCACTTAGAGATTAAAGAGGAGGAACTCCTTAGATTGGTCTAAGGAGACGAACTCCATAGATGGGTCCAAGAGGAGACGAACTCCCCTATATAGGACAAAGAGGAGACGAACTCCTTTGATTGGACCAAGAGGAGACGAACTCACTTAGATTGGATAAAGAGGAGACGAACTCCTTAGATTGGTCTAAGAGGAGACGAACTCCATAGATGGGACCAAGAGGAGACGAACTCCCCTATATAGGACAAAGGGGAGACGAACTCCTTTGATTGGACCAAGAGGAGACGAACTCACTTAGATTGGATAAAGAGGAGACGAACTCCTTAGATTGGTCCAACAGGAGACGAACTCCTTAGATTGGAGCAAGAGGAAACAAACTCTCCCACATAGGACAAAGAGGAGACGAACTCCTTTGATTGGACCAAGACGGGACGAACTCCCTTAGTTTGGACAAACAGGAGACGAACTCCTTAGATTGGACCATGAGGAGACGAACTCACTTAGATGGACAAGAAGGAGACGAAGTCTTTAGATTTGACCAAGAGTCGACGAACTCCCTTAGATTGGACCAAGAGGAGACGAACTCACTTCGATTCGACAAAGAGGAGACGAACTCATTAGATTGGACCAACAGGCGACAAACTCACATAGATTCGACAAAGAGGAGACGAACTCCTTACATTGGAGCAAGAGGGGACGAACACCTTAGATTGTATGAAGAGCAGACGAACTCCCTCATATTGGACAAAGTGGAGACGAACTCCTTTGATTGGATAAAGAGGAGACGAACTCCTTAGATTAGACCAAGAGGAGACGAACTCACTTCGATTGGACAACGAGGAGACGAACTCATTAGATTGGAGCAAGAGGGGAAGAACTCACTTAGATTGGACAAAGAGGAGACGAACTCCTTCGACTGGACCAAGAGAGGATGATCTCCCTTAGATTTCACAAAGAGGAGACGGACTCCATAGATTGGACCAAGAGTCGACGAACTCACTTAAATGGGACAAAGAGGAGACGAACTCCTTAGATTGGACAAAGAAGAGAGGAACTCACATAGATTGGACAAAGAGGAGACAAACTCCCTTAGATTGGACCAAGAGGAGACGAACTCACTTCAATTCGACAAAGAGGAGACGAACTCATAAGATTGGACCAAGAGGCGACGAACTCACATAGATTGGACAGAGAGGCGACGAACTCCTTACATTGGAGAAAGAAGGGACGAACACCTTAGATTGTATGAAGAGCAGTCGAAGTCCCTCATATAGGACAAAGTGGAGACGAACTCCTTTGATTGGATAAAGAGGAGACGAACTCCTTAGATTGGTCCAAGAGGAGACGAACTCCTTAGATTGGACCAAGAGAGGACGAACTCCTTAGATTGGACCAAGAGGAGACGAACTCACATAGATTGGACAGAGAGGAGACGAACTCCTTACATTGGAGCAAGAGGGGACGAACACCTTAGATTGGATGAAGAGTAGACGAACTCCCCCATATAGGACAAAGTGGAGGCGAACTCCTTTGATTGGATAAAGAGGAGACGAACTCCTTTGATTGGACCGAGAGGAGACGAACTCACTTAGATTGGACAACAAGGAGACAGAGTCTTTAGATTGGACCAAGAGGCGACAAACTCCCTTAGATTGGACCAAGTGGAGATGAACTCACTTCGATTCGACAAAGAGGAGACGAACTCATTAGATTGGACCAAGAGGCCACGAACTCACATAGATTGGACAGAGAGGCGACGAACTCCTTACATTGGAGCAAGAGGGGACGAACACCTTAGATTGTATGAAGAGCAGACGAACTCCCTCATATTGGATAAAGTGGAGATGAACTCCTTTGATTGGATAAAGAGGAGACGAACTCCTTAGATTGGTCCAAGAGGAGACGAACTCCTTAGATTGGACCAAGAGAGGACGAACTCCTTAGATTGGACCAAGAGGAGACGAACTCACATAGATTGGACAGAGAGGAGACGAACTCCTTACATTGGAGCAAGAGGGGACAAACACCTTAGATTGGATGAAGAGCAGACAAACTCCCTCATATAGGACAAAGTGGAGGCGAAGTCCTTTGATTGGATAAAGAGGAGACGAAATCCTTTGATTGGACCGAGAGGAGACGAACTCACTTAGATTGGACAACAAGGAGACGGAGTCTTTAGATTGGACCAAGAGGCGACGAACTCCCTTAGATTGGACCCAGAGAGGACGAACTCCCTTAGATTCGACAAAGAGGAGACGAACTCTTTAGATTGGATCAAGCGGCAACGAACTCACTTAGATTGGATAAAGAGGAGACGGACTCCTTAGATTGTACCCAGAGAGGATGAAGTCTCATAGATTAGACAAAGAGGAGACCAACTCTTTAGATTGGACCAAGAGGCGATGAACTCCCATAGATTGGACCAAGAGGAGACGAACTCACATAGATTGGATGAAGAGGAGACGAACTCCTTAGATTAGTCCAAGAGGAGACGAACTCCTTAGATTGGACCAATAGGAGACGAACTCCCCTATATTGGACCATGAGGAGACGAACTCCTTAGATTGGACCAAGAGGACACGAACTCACTTAGAATGGATAAAGAGGAGACGAATTCCTCATATTGGTCCAAGAGGAGACGAACTCCTTAGATTGGACCAAGAGAGGACGAACTCCCTTAGATTGGACAAATAGGAGACGAACTCTTTAGATTGAACCAAGAGACGACGAACTCCCACGGATTGGACCAAAAGCTGACGAACTCATTAGATTGGACCAAGAGGAGACGAAGACCCCTAGATTGGACAAACAGGAGACGAACTACTTAGATTGCACCAAGAGGAGATGAACTCACCTAGATTGGACAAAGAGGCGACGAACTCCCTTAGATTGAACCAAGAGAGGACGAACTCAATTAGATTGGACAAAGAGGACACGAACTCCTTCGATTGGAACAAGAGGGGACGAACCCCTTAGATTGGTCCAAGAGGACAGGAACTCCTCAGATTGTACCAAGACGAAACGAACTCCCTCATATAGGACAAAGAGGAGACGAACTCCTTAGATTGGACCAAGAGAGGACGAACTCCCTTAGATTGGACCAAGAAGAGACGAACTCACATAGATTGGACAAAGAGGGGAGGAACTCTTTCGATTGGAGCAAGAGGGGACGAACTCCCTAGATTGGACCAAGAGGGGACGAACTCATTAGATTGGACCAAGAGGCGACGAACTCCCATAGATTGGACCAAGAGGAGACGAACTCACTTAGATTGGACAAATAGGAGACGAACTCTTTAAATTGGACCAAGAGGCGACGAACTCCCACGGATTGGACCAAGAGGTGACGAACTCATTAGATTGGACCAAGAGGCGACGAACTCCCTTAGATTGGATCAGGAGGAGATGAACTCCCTTATATAGGACAAAGAGGAGAAGAACTCACATAGATTGGAAAAGAGGAGACAAACACCTTAGATTGGAGAAAGAGGGGACGAACTATTTAGATTGGACGAACAGGAGACGAACTCCCTCATATAGGACAAATTGGAGACGAACCCCATAGATTGGACCAAGAGGAGACGAACTCACCTAGATTGGACAAGGAGGAGACGAAGTCTTTAGATTGGACCAAGAGGCGACGAACTCCCTTTGATTGGACCAGGAGGAGACGAACTCACTTAGATTGGACAAAGAAGAGACGAACTCCTTATATTGGACAAAGAAGAGACGAACTCCTTCGATTGGAGCAAGAGGGTACGAACTCCTTAGATTGGACGAACATGAGACGAACTCCCTCATATAGGACAAACATGAGACGAACCCCTTAGATTGGACCAAGAGGAGACGAACTCACTTAGATTGGACAAGGAGGTGACGAAGTCTTTAGATTGGAACAAGAGGCGACGAACTCCCTTTGATTGGACCAAGAGGAGACGAACTCACTTAGCTTGGAAAAAGAAGAGACAAACTCCTTCGATTGGAGCAAGAGGGGACGATCTCCTTAGATTTGTCCAATAGGAGACGAACTCCCTCGATTGGAGCAAGAGGAGACGAACTCATTGAGATTGGACCAAGAGAGGACGAACTCCCTTAGATTTGACAAAGAGGAGACGGGCTCCTTAGATTTGACCAAGAGGCGTCGGACTCATTAGATTGGACCAAGAGGAGATGAACTCCCTTAGATAGGACAAAGAGGAGACGAACTCCTTATATTGGACAAAGTGGAGACGAACTCCTTGGATTGGACCAAGAGAGGACGAACTCCCTTATATTTGACAAAGAGGAGACGGACTCCTTAGGTTGCATCAAGAGGCGACGAACTCATTAGATTGGACCAAGAGGAGACGAACACCCATAGATAGGACAAAGAGGAGACAAACTCTTTAGATTCGACCAAGAGGCGACGAACTCCCTGAGATTGGACCAAGAGGAGACGAACTCCTTAGATTGGTCCAAGAGAGGACGAACTCCCTTAGATTGGACCAAGAGACGACCAACTCACTTAGTATGAACCAAGAGGAGATGAACTCACCTAGATTAGACAAATATGCGACGAACTGCTTAGATTGGTCTAAGAGAAGACGAACTCCTTATATTGGACCAAGAAGAGACGAACTCCCTCATATAGGACGAAGAGGAAACGAACCCCTAAGATTGGACCAAGAGGAGACGAACTCACTTAGATTGGACAAGGAGGAGATGAAGTCTTTACATTGGACCAAGAGGCGATGAAGCCCTTAGATTGGACCAAGAGGAGACGAACTCACTTTGATTGGACAAAGAATAGACGAACTTATTATATTGGACAAACAGGAGACGAACTCCTTAGATTGGTCCAAGAGGAGACGAACTCCTTAGATTCGACCAAGAAGAGACGAACTCCCTCATATAGGACAAAGAGGAGACAAACTCCTTAGATTGAACATAGTTTGGACAAACTCCCTTAGAATTGACAAAGAGAAGACGGACTCCATAGTTTGGACCAAGAGGCGACGAACTCATTAGCTTGGACCAAGAGGAGACGAACTCTCTTAGATAGGACAAAGAGGAGACGAACTCTTTAGATTCGACCAAGAGGCGACGAACTCCCTTAGATTGGACCAAGACGAGACGAACTCACTTAGATTGGACAAAGAGGAGACGAACTCCTTAGATTGGTGCAAGAGGGGACGAACTCCTTAGATTAGACCAAGAGGAAACGAACTCTCTTAGATTGGACAAAGAGCAGACGAACTCCTTAGATTGGATCAAGAGGAGTAGAACTCCCTTAGATTGGACAAACAGGAGACGAACTCCTTATATTGGTCCAAGAGGAGATGAAGTCCATAGATTGGACCAAGAGGAGACGAACTCCCTCATATAGGACAAAGAGGAGACAAACTCCTTAGATTGGACTAAGATGGGACGAACTCACTTAGATTGGACAAAGAGCAGAGGAAGTCCTTAGATTGGTCCAAGAGGAGACGAACTCCATAGATTGAAGAAAGAGGGGACGAACTCACTTAGATTGGACAAAGAGGAGACGAACTACTTAGGTTGGACCAAGAGAGGACGAACTCCCTTAGATTTCACAAAGAGGAGATGGACTCCTGAGATTGGACCAAGAGGCAACGAACTCACTTATATTGGACAAAGTGGAGACGAACTCCTTAGATTAGTCCAAGAGGAGACGAACTCCATAGATTGAAGAAAGAGGGGACGAACTCACTTAGATTGGACAAAGAGGAGACGAACTCCTTAGATTGGACCAAGAGAGGACGAACTCCCATAGATTTCACAAAGAGGAGATGAACTCCTGAGATTGGACCAAGAGGCAACGAACTCACTTAGAATGGACAAAGTGGAGACGAAATCCGTAGATTGCACAAAGAAGAGACGAACTCCTTATATTGGACAAAGAGGAGACGAACTCACATAGATTGGACAAAGAGGAGACGAACTCCTTCGATTAGAGTAAGAGGGGACGAACTCCTTAGATTTGTCCAAGAGGAGACGAACTCCTTTGATTGGACGAAGAAGAGACGAACTCCCTCAGATAGGACAAAGAGGAGACGAACTCCTTAGATTGGACCAAGAGGAGACGAACTCCCCTAGATTGTACGAACAGGAGATGAACTACTTAGATTGGAGCAAGAGGGAACGGACTCACATGGAATGGACAAAGAGGAGACAAACTCCTTACATTAGACCAAGAGAGGACGAACTCCCTTAGATTGGACCAAGAAGAGACGAACTCCTTATATTGGACAAAGAGTAGACGAACTCATATAGATTGGACAAAGAAGAGACGAACTCCTTCGATTGGAGCAAGAGGGGACGAACCCCTTAGATTGGTCCAAGAGAAGACGAACTCCTTATATTGGAGCAAGAAGTGACGAACTCCCTCATATAGGACAAAGAGGAGACAAACCCCTTAGATTGGACCAGGAGGAGACGAACTCCCTTAGATTGGACTAAGAGGGGATGAACTCTCTTAGATTGGACAAAGAGGAGACGAACTCCTTAGATTGGTCCAAGAGAAGACGAACTCTTTAGTTTGGACCAAGATAGGATGAACACCCTTAGATTGGACAAAGAGTAGACGAACTCTTTAGATTGGATCAAGAGGCGACGAACTCACCTAGATTGGAACAAAGAGGAGACGAACTCCTTTGATTGAACCCAGAGAGGACGAACTCGCTTAGATTGGACAAAGAGGAGACAAACTCTTTAGATTGGACAAACAGGAGACAAAATCCTTAGATTGGACCAAGAGGAGACGAACTCCCTCATACAGGTCAATGACGTGACGAACTCCTTAAATTGGACCAAGAGGAGATGAACTCCCTTAGATTGGACAAAGCGGAGTTGAACTCATTATATTGGACCAAGAGAGGACGAACACACTTAGATTCAACAAACAAGAGACGAACTCTTTAGATTGGACCACGAGGGGACGAACTCGCTTAGATTGGACCAAGAAGAGACGAATTCGCTTAGATAGGACATAGAGGAGACGAACTCCTTAGATTGGTCCAAGAGGCGACGAACTCCTTAGTTTGGACCAAGAAAGGACGAACACCCT
The DNA here is from genome assembly GCA_019926035.1 of Melaleuca alternifolia. Lineage (NCBI taxonomy): Eukaryota > Viridiplantae > Streptophyta > Magnoliopsida > Myrtales > Myrtaceae > Melaleuca > Melaleuca alternifolia. The sequence goes on along the minus strand of JAGKPW010003092.1, from coordinate 87,279 downwards.
TAGATTGGACAAAGAGTACACGAACTCCTTAGATTGGATCAAAAGGCGACGAATCACTTAGATTGGACAAAGAGGAGACGAACTCCTTAGATTGGACCCAGATAGGACGAACTCCCCTAGATTGGACAAAGAGGAGACGAACTCTTTAGATTGGACAAGTGGCTACGAACTCCTATAGATTGGACCAAGAGGAGACGAACTCACTTAGATTGGACAAAGAGGAGACGAACTCCTTAGATTGGTCTAAGAGGAGACGAACTCCTTAGATTGGACCAAGAGGAGACGAACTCCCTTATATAGGACCAACAGGAGACGAACTGCTTTGATTGGACCGAAGAGGAGATGAACTCACTTAGATTGGATAAAGAGGAGACGAACTCCTTAGATTGGTCTAAGAGGAGACGAACTCTTTAGATTGGACCAAGAGGAGACGCACTCCCCTATATAGGACAAAGAAGACACGAACTCCTTTGATTGGACCAACAGGAGACGAACTCACTTCGATTGGATAAAGAGGAGACGAACTCCTTAGATTGGTCCAAGAGCAGACGAACTCGTTAGATTGGACCAAGAGGAGACGAACTCCCTTATATAAGTCAATGAGCAAACGAACTCCATAGATTGGACAAAGAGAGATGAACTCCTTAGATTGAACCAAGAGAGGATGAACTCCCTAAAATTAGAAATAAGGAGACGAACTCTTTAGATTGGACCAAGAGGCAACGAACTCCCACAGATTGGACCAAGAAGTGACGAACTCATTAGATTGGACCAAGAGGTGACGAACTCCCTTAGAGTGGACCAAGAGGGGAAGAACTCTCTTAGATTGGACAAAGAGGAGACGAACTCCTTAGATTGGACCAAGAGTAGACGAACTCCTTAGATTGGACCTTGAGGAGATGAACTCCCTTATATAGGACAAACAGGAGACGAACTCCTTAGATTTGATCAAGAGGAGACGAACTCACATATACTGGACAAAGAGGAGACGAACTTCTTAGATTGGACCAAGAGGAGACGATCTCACTTAGATTGGACCAAGAGGAGACGAACTCCCTCATATAGGACAAAGAGGAGACGAACTCCTTAGATTGGAACAAGAGGTGACGAACTCCCACAAATTGGACCAAGAGGTGACGAACTCATTAGATTGGACCAAAAGGCGACGAACTCATTAGTTTGGACCAAGAACGGACGAACACCCTTAGATTGGACAAAGAGTATACGAACTCCTTACATTGGATCAAAAGGCGACGAATCACTTAGATTGGACAAAGAGGAGACGAACTCCTTTGATTGGACCAAGAGGAGACGAACTCACTTAGAATGGATAAAGAGGAGACGTGATTGGATCAAAAGGCGACGAATCACTTAGATTGGACAAAGAGGAGACGAACTCCTTTGATTGGACCAAGAGGAGACGAACTCCCTTATATTGGACAAAGAGGAGACGAACTCCTTTGATTGGACCAAGAGGAGACGAACTCACTTAGATTGGATAAAGAGGAGACGAACTCCTTAGATTGGTCTAAGAGGAGACGAACTCCTTAGATTGGACCAAGAGGAGACGCACTCCCCTATATAGGACAAAGAGGACACGAACTCCTTTGATTGGACCAACAGGAGACGAACTCACTTCGATTGGATAAAGAGGAGACGAACTCCTTAGATTGGTCCAAGAGCAGACGAACTCGTTAGATTGGACCAAGAGGAGACGAACTCCCTTATATAAGTCAATGAGCAAACGAACTCCATAGATTGGACAAAGAGGAGATGAACTCCTTAGATTGAACCAAGAGAGGATGAACTCCCTAAAATTAGAAATAAGGAGACGAACTCTTTAGATTGGACCAAGAAGTGACGAACTCATTAGATTGGACCAAGAGGTGACGAACTCCCTTAGAGTGGACCAAGAGGGGAAGAACTCTCTTAGATTGGACAAAGAGGAGACGAACTCCTTAGATTGGACCAAGAGTAGACGAACTCCTTAGATTGGACCTTGAGGAGATGAACTCCCTTATATAGGACAAACAGGAGACGAACTCCTTAGATTTGATCAAGAGGAGACGAACTCACATATAATGGACAAAGAGGAGACGAACTTCTTAGATTGGACCAAGAGGAGACTATCTCACTTAGATTGGACCAAGAGGAGACGAACTCCCTCATATAGGACAAAGAGGAGACGAACTCCTTAGATTGGAACAAGAGGTGACGAACTCCCACAAATTGGACCAAGAGGTGACGAACTCATTAGATTGGACCAAAAGGCGACGAACTCATTAGTTTGGACCAAGAACGGACGAACACCCTTAGATTGGACAAAGAGTAGACGAACTCCTTAGATTGGATCAAAAGGCGACGAATCACTTAGATTGGACAAAGAGGAGACGAACTCCTTAGATTGGACCCAGACAGGATGAACTCCCTCAGATTGGACAAAGAGGAGACGAACTCTTTAGGTTGGACCAAGTCGCGACGAAATCCTATAGATTGGACTAAGAGGAGACGAACTCACTTAGATTGGACAAAGAGGAGACGAACTCCTTAGATTGGCCTAAGAGGAGACGAACTCCTTAGATTGGACCAAGAGGAGACGAACTCCCTTATATAGGACAAAGAGGAGACGAACTCCTTTGATTGGACCAAGAGGAGACGAACTCACTTAGATTCGATAAAGAGGAGACGAACTCCTTAGATTGGTCTACTTTACCAAAAAAAAAAAAAAAACTCCTTAGATTGGTCTAAGAGGAGATGAACTCCTTAGATTAAACCAAGAGGAGACGAACTCCCCTATATAGGACAAAGAGGAAACGAACTCCCTTGATTGGACCAAGAGGAGACGAACTCACTTTGATTGGATAAAGAGATGACGGACTCCTTAGATTGGTCCAAGAGGAGACGAACTCGTTAGATTGGACCAAGAGGAGACGAACTCCCTTATATAAGACAATGACTAGACGAACTCCATAGATTGGTCCAAGAGGAGACGAACTCCTTAGATTGGACCAAGAGAGGATGAACTCCCTAAAATTAGAAAATAGGAGACGAACTCTTTAGATTGGACCAAGAGGCGACGAACTCCCACAGATTGGACCAAGAGGTGACGAACTCATTAGATTGGACCAAGAGGTTACAAACTCCCTTAGATTGGACCAAGAGGGGACGAACTCATTAGATTGGTCCAAAAGGCGACGAACTCCCTTAGATTGGACCAAAAGGGGACGAACTCTCTTAGATTGGACAAAGAGGAGACGAACTACTTAGATTGGTCCAACAGGAGACGAACTCCTTAGATTGGACCAAGAGGAGACGAACTCTCTCATATAGGATAAAGAGGAGACGAATTCCTTAGATTGGACCAAGACAGGACGAACTCCCTTAGATTGGACAAACAGGAGACGAACTCTTTAGATTGGACCAAGAGGAGGCGAACTCACTTAGATTGGACAAGAAGGAGTCGAAGTCTTTAGATTGGACCAAGAGGCGACGAACTCCCTTAGATTGGACCAAGATGAGACGAACTCACTTCGATTCGATAAAGACGGGACGAACTCATTAGATTGGACCAAGAGGCGATGAACTCCCTTAGATTGGACCAAGAGGAGACGAACTCGTTAGATTGAACCAAGAGGCAACGAACTCTGTTAGATTGGACCAAGAGGGGTTGAACTCACTAAGATTGGACAAAGAGGACACGAACTCCTTCGATTGGAGAAAGAGGGGATGAACTCCTTAGATTGGTCCAAGAGGAGACGAACTCTTTAGATTGGACCAAGAAGAGACGAACTCCCTCATATAGGACAATGAGAAGACGAACTCCTTAGATTGGACCAAGAGGAGACGAACACCTCTAGATTGGACAAACAGGAGACGAACTCACCTAGATTGGACAAAGAGGCGACGAACTTCTTAGATTGGACAAAGAGGCAACGAACTCCCATAGATTGGACAAAGAGGACACGAACTCCTTAGATTGTTCCAAGAGGACACGAACTCCTTAGATTGAACCAATAGGAGACGAACTCCCCTATATAGGACAAAGATGAGACAAACTCCTTAGATTGGACTAAGAGGACACGAACTCACTTAGATTGGATAAAGAGGAGACGAACTCCTTAGATTGGTCCAAGAGGAGATGAACTCTTTAGTTTGGACCAAGATTGGACGAACTCCCTTAGATTGGACAAATAGGCGACGAACTCTTTAGGTTAGACCGAGAGGCGACGAACTCCCACGGATTGGACCAAGAGGTGACGAACTCATTAGATTGGACAAAGAGGAGTCGAACTCATTAGATTAGACCAAGAGGCGACGAACTCCCTTAGATTGGACCAAGAGGAGACGAACTCATTAGATTGGACCAAGAGGCGATGAACTCCCTTAGATTGGACCAAGAGGAGACGAACTCACTTAGACTGGATAAAGAGGAGACGAACTCCTTAGATTGGTCCAAGAGGAGACGAACTCCCTTATATAAGACAATGAGCAGACGAACTCCATAGATTGGTCCAAGAGGAGACGAACTTCTTAGATTGGACCAAGAGAGGATGAACTCCATAAAATTAGAAAATAGGAGACGAATCCTTTAGATTGGACCAAGAGGCGAGGAACTCCCTTAAATTGGACCAAAAGGGGACGAACTCTCTTAGATTGGACAAAGAGGAGACGAACTCTCTTAGATTGGACAAAGAGGAGACGAACTCCTTAGATTGGTCCAACAGGAAACGAACTCCTTAGATTGGACCAAGAGGAGACGAACACTCTCATATAGGATAAAGAGGAGATGAACTCCTAAGATTGGACCAAGACGGGACGAACTCCCTTAGATTGGACAAACAGGAGACGAACTCCTTAGATTGGACCAAGAGGAGACGAACTCACTTAGATTGGACAAGAAGGAGACGAAGACTTTAGATTGGACCAAGAGGCGACAAACTCCCTTAGATTGCACCAAGAGGAGACGAACTCACTTCGATTCGATAAAGAGGACACAAACTCCTTAGATTGGACCAAGAGGGGTCGAACTCACTAAGATTGGACAAAGAGGACACGAACTCCTTCGATTGAGAAAGAGGGGACGAACTCCTTAGATTGGTCCAAGAGGAGACGAAGTCCTTATATTGGACCAAGAAGAGACGAACTCGCTCATATAGGACAATGAGATGACTAACTCCTTAGATTGGACCAAGAGGAGACGAACTCCTCTAGATTGGACAAACTAGAGACGAACTACTTAGATTGGACCAAGAGGAGACGAACTCACCTAGATTGGACAAAGAGGCGACGAACTCCTTAGATTGGACAAAGAGGCGACGAACTCCCATAGATTGGACAAAGAGGACATGAACTCCTTAGATTGTTCCAAGAGGAGACAAACTCCTTAGATTGAACCAATAGGAGACGAACTCCCCTATATAGGACAAAGATGAGACAAACTCCTTAGATTGGACTAAGAGGACACAAACTCACTTAGGTTGGATAAAGAGGAGACGAACTCCTTAGATTGGTCCAAGAGGAGATGAACTCTTTAGTTTGGACCAAGAGAGGACGAACTCCCTTAGATTGGACAAATAAGAGAAGAACTCTTTAGGTTGGACCAAGAGGCGACGAACTCCCACGGATTGGACCAAGAGGTGATGAACTAATTAGATTGGACCAAGAGGCGACGAACTCCCTTAGATTGAACCAAGAGGACACGAACTCTCTTAGATTGGACAAAGAGGAGACGAACTCCTTAGATTGGACCAAGACGAGATGATCTCCTTTATATAGGACAAAGAGGAGACGAACTCCTTAGATTCGACCATGAGGAGACGAACTCACATACATTGGACAAAGAGGAGGCGAACTCCTTACATTGGAGCAAGAGGGGACGAACACCTTAGATTTGATGAAGACGAGACGAACTCCCTCACATAGGGCAAAGTGGAGATGAATTCCTTAGATTGGACCAAGAGAGGACGAACTCCCTTAGATTGGACAAATAGGAGACGAACTCTTTAGATTGGACCAAGAGGCGACGAACTCCCATAGATTGGACCAAGAGGAGACGAACTCACTTAGATTGGACAAGAGGAGACGTACTCACATAGATTGGACAGAGAGGAGACGAACTCCTTACGTTGGAGCTAGCGGGGACGAACACCTTAGATTGGACGAAGAGGAGACGAACTCCCTCATATAGGACAAAGAGGAGACGAACTCCTTTGATTGGACAAAGAGGAGACGAACTTCTTAGGTTGGAGCATGAGGGGACGAACTCTCTTAGATTGGACAAAGAGGAGACGAACTCCTTAGATCGGCCCACAAGGAGACGAACTCTTTAGATTGGACCAAGAGGAGACGAACTCTCTCATATAGGACAAAGAGGAGACGAACTCCTTAGATTGGACCAAGACGGCACGAACTCCCTTAGATTGGACAACAGGGGACGTACTCCTTAGATTGGACCAAGAGGAGACGAACTCACTTAGATTGGACAAGGAGGAGACGAAGTCTTTAGATTGGATCAAGAGGCGACGAACTCCCTTAGATTGGACCAAGAGGAGACGAACTCACTTCGGTTGGACAAAGAGGAGTCGAACTCATTAGATTAGACCAAGAGGCGACGAACTCCCTTAGATTGGACCAAGAGGAGACGAACTCATTAGATTGGACCAAGAGGCGATGAACTCCCTTAGATTGGACCAAGAGGAGACGAACTCACTTAGACCGGATAAAGAGGAGACGAACTCCTTAGATTGGTCCAAGAGGAGATGAACTCGTTAGATTGGACCAAGAGGAGACCAACTCCCTTATATAAGACAATGAGCAGACGAACTCCATAGATTGGTCCAAGATGAGACGAACTTCTTAGATTGGACCAAGAGAGGATGAACTCCCTAAAATTAGAAAATAGGAGACGAACCCTTTAGATTGGACCAAGAGGCAACGAACTCCCATAGATTGGACCAAGAGGTGACGAACTCATTAGATTGGACCAAGAGGCGATGAACTCACTTAGATTGGACCAAGAGGAGACGAACTCACTTAGATTGGATAAAGAGGAGACGAACTCCTTAGATTGGTCCAAGAGGAGACGAACTCGTTAGATTGGACCAAGAGGAGACCAATTCCCTTATATAAGACAATGAGCAGACGAACTCCATAGATTGGTCCAAGAGGAGACGAACTTCTTAGATTGGACCAAGAGAGGATGAACTCCCTAAAATTAGAAAATAGGAGACGAACCCTTTAGATTGGACCTGGTCACTGCGACCCCCTTTGTGAGGAGGGTGGCGCTCATTTCCACTAGTTCTTGAAAGCTATCAATCCCCGCTTCTCCCATCCAAGAGGCAACGAACTCCCATAGATTGGACCAAGAGGTGACGAACTCATTAGATTGGACCAAGAGGTGACGAACTCCCTTAGATTGGACCAAGAGGGGACGAACTCTCTTAGATTGGACAAAGAGGAGACGAACTCCTTATATTGGTCCAAGAGGAGACGAACTCCTTAGATTGGACCATGAGGAGATGAACTCCCTTATATTGGACAAACAGGAGACGAACTCCTTAGATTGTATCATGAGGAGACGAACTCACATATATTGGACAAAGAGGAGACGAGCTCCTTAGATTGAACCAAGAGGAGACGATCTCACTTAGATTGGACCAAGAGGAGACGAACTCCCTCATATAGGACAAAGAGGAGACGAACTCATTAGATTGGAGCAAGAGCTGACGAACTCCCACAGATTGGACCAAGAGGTGACGAACTCATTAGATTGGACCAAAAGGCGACGAACTCCCTTAGATTGGACCAAAAGTGGACGAACTCTCTTATATTGGACGAAGAGGAGACGAACTCCTTAGATTGGTCCAAGAGGAGACGAACTCCTTAGATTGGATCAAGAGGAGACGAACTCTCTCATATAGGACAAAGAGAACACGAACTCCTTAGATTGGATCAAGACGGGACGAACTCCTTTAGATTGGACAAACAGGAGACGAACTCCTTAGATTGGACCAAGAGGAGACGAACTCGCTTTAGATTGGACAAGAATGAGACGAAGTCTTTAGATTGGACCAAGAGGCGACGAACTCCCTTAGATTGGACCTAGAGGAGACGAACTCACTTCGATTCGACAAAGAGGAGACGAATTCATTAGATTGGACCAAGAGGCGACGAACTCACATAGATTGGAGAGAGAGGAGACGAGCTCCTTACATTGGAGCAAGAGGGGACGAACACCTTAGATTGTATGAAGAGCAGACGAACTCCCTCATATAGGACAAAGTGGGGACGAACTCTTTTGATTGGATAAAGAGGAGATGAACTCCTTAGATTGGTCCAAGAGGAGACGAACTCCTTAGATTGGACCAATAGAGGACGAACTCCTTAGATTGGACCAAGAGGAGGCGAACTCACATAGATTGGACTGAGTGGAGACGAACTCCTTACATTGGAGCAAGAGGGGACGAACACCTTAAATTGGATGAAGAGCAGACGAACTCCCTCATACAGGATAAAGTGGAGACGAACTCCTTTGATTGGATAAAGAGGAGACGAACTCCTTAGATTGGACCAAGAGGAGACGACCTCACTTAGATTGGACAAGGAGGAGACGAAGTATTTAGATTGGATCAAGAGGCGACGAACTCCCTTAGATTGGACCAAGAGGAGACGAACTCACTTCGATTGGACAAAGAGGAGTCGAACTCATTAGATTAGACCAAGAGGCGACGAACTCCCTTAGATTGGACCAAGAGGAGACGAACTCATTAGATTGGACCAAGAGGCGATGAACTCACTTAGATTGGACCAAGAGGAGACGAACTCACTTAGACTGGATAAAGAGGAGACGAACTCCTTAGATTGGTCCAAGAGGAGACGAATTCGTTAGATTGGACCAAGAGGAGACGAACTCCCTTATATAAGACAATGAGCAGACGAACTCCATAGATTGGTCCAAGAGGAGATGAACTTCTTAGATTGGACCAAGAGAGGATGAACTCCCTAAAATTAGAAAATAGGAAACGAACCCTTTAGATTGGACCAAGAGGCGACGAACTCCCTTAGATTGGACCAAAAGGGGACGAACTCTCTTAGATTGCACAAAGAGGAGACGAACTCCTTAGATTGGTCCAACAGGAAACGAACTCCTTAGATTGGACCAAGAGGAGACGAACTCTCTCATATAGGATAAAGAGGAGACGAACTCCTTAGATTGGACCAAGACGGGACGAACTCCCTTAGATTGGACAAACAGGAGACGAACTCCTTAGATTGGACCAAGAGGAGACGAACTCACTTAGATTGGACAAGAAGGAGATGAAGTCTTTAGATTTGACCAAGAGGCGACAAACTCCATTAGATTGGACCAAGAGGAGACGAACTTACTTCGATTCGACAAAGAGGAGACGAACTCATTAGATTGGACCAAGAGGCGACGAACTCCCTTAGATTGGACCAAGAGGAGACGAACTCGTTAGATTGGACCAAGTGGCGACAAACTCCGTTAGATTGGACCAAGAGGGGTCGAACTCACAAAGATTGGACAAAGAGGACACGAACTCCTTCGATTGGAGCAAGAGGGGACGAACTCCTTAGATTGGACAAAGAGGAGACGAACTCCTTAGATTGGACCAAGAGGATATAATCTCCCTTATATAGGACATAGAGGAGACGAACTCCTTAGATTTGACCAAGAGGAGACGAACTCATATACATTGGACAGAGAGGAGACGAACTCCTTACATTGGAGCAAGAGGGGACGAACACCTTAGATTGGATGAAGAGAAGACGAACTCCCTCATATAGGGCAAAGTGGAGACGAACTCCTTTGATTGGATAAAGAGGAGACGAACTCCTTAGATTGGACCAAGAGGACGAACTCCCTTAGATTGGACAAATAGGAGACGAACTCTTTAGATTAGACCAAGAGGCGACGAACTCCCACGGATTGGACCAAGAGGTGACGAACTCATTAGATTGGACCAAGAGGAAACGTACTCACATAGATTGGACAGAGAGGAGACGAACTCCTTACATTGGAACAAGAGGGGACGAACACCTTAGATTGGACGAAGAGGAGACGAACTCCCTCATATAGGACAAAGAGGAGACGAACTCCTTTGATTGGACGAAGAGGAGACGAACTTCTTAGATTGGAGCATGAGGGGACGAACTCTCTTAGATTGGACAAAGAGGTGACGAACTCCTTAGATCGGCCCACGACGAGACGAACTCTTTAGATTGGACCAAGAGGATTTGAACTCTCTCATCTAGGACAAAGAGGAGACGAACTCCTTAGATTGGACCAAGATGGCACGAACTCCCTTAGATTGGACAACAGGGGACGTACTCCTTAGATTGGACCCAGAGGAGACGAACTCACTTAGATTGGACAAGGAGGAGACGAAGTTTTTAGATTGGATCAAGAGGCGACGAACTCCCTTAGATTGGACCAAGAGGAGACGAACTCACTTCGATTGGACAAAGAGGAGTCGAACTCATTAGATTAGACCAAGAGGCGACGAACTCCCTTAGATTGGACCAAGAGGAGACGAACTCATTAGATTGGACCAAGAGGCGATGAACTCCCTTAGATTGGACCAAGAGTGGGCAAACTCACTTAGATCGGACGAAGAGGAGACGAACTCCTTAGATTGGTCCAAGAGGAGACGAACTCCTTAGATTGGACGAAGAGGAGACGAACTCCCTTATATAGGACAAAGAGGAGACGAACTCCTTAGATTGGACCAAGAAGAGACGAACTCAAATAGATTGGACAAAGAGGAAACGAACTCCTTAGATTGGTGAAAGAGGGGACAAACTCCTTAGATTGGACCACAAGGAGACGAACTCCCTCATATAGGACAAAGAGGAGACGAACTCCTTATATTGGACAAGGAAGAGACGAACTCCTTCGATTGGAGCAAGAGGGGAGGAACTTCTTAGATTGGTCCAAGAGGAGACGAACTCCTTAGATTGTACAAAGAAGAGACGAACTCCCTAGATTGGACAAAGAGGAGACGAACTCCTTAGATTAGACCAAGAGGAGATGAACTCCCCTAGATTGGACAAACAGGAGACGAACTCCTTAGATTGGACCAAGAGAGGACGAACTCCCTTAGATTTGATAAAGAGGAGACGAACTCCTTAGATTGGACCAAGAGGTGACGAGCTCACTTAGATTGGACAAAGAGGAGACGAACTCCTTAGATTGGAGTTGTGGTGCAAATGGATTCACTCCAAGTTCCTCAGTAGACAGAGTTTCTGGGTGGTGAAGCCACCCCACTTTTTGTGCATGGGCTTGGAAGAAGATCATGGGACGTGGACAGGAGTTCAGGCACTTGTTCCGATGGGGCATAGGAGATGGACGATCTATATCTTTATGGTTCGACCATTGGCATGATGGTGGTCCACTTCATAGTTTTTATTCTAATCGGGACATCTATCGGTCCGGTTTATCTAGTAAAGCCAGTTTGGCTGATCTTTTTGTGGCTAGAGGACGTGATCATACACTTCTACAGGAGCTTGGACCACTTCCTACATTGACCGATCAGCAAGATTCCTTTCGATGATTGGGGGATCCTTCGGGCACTTTCTCGGTGGCGTCGGCATGGAGTATTGTTCGTCCTTCGGGCCGGAGGGTACCATGGCACTCATTCGTGTGGGACAAAATTATCATTCCTAGACATCAGTTCCATCTATGGATTTTGACACGTAACAGGCCCACCCAGGTATTCCTATTATCATATGGAAGAATAGTGGATGCATCTTGTGTTTTCTATCGCTCTAGATCGGATTCGATAGATCATCTTTATTTTGGATGTCGTGTCACTGCGCGACTTGCATCCTTTTGGGCTGAGAACTGTAATCTATCATAGAGGCATGGTTTGTGGCTTGAGAAGTTTGATTGGGCTACCATATTTATATCTGGTAATCGCTTCCACCAGTGCATTGCTAGATTTCCCTTGGGTGCCTTATGCCATATTATTTGGAGGACACTGAATGATGCCTTATTCTGTAATCATGATATCTTTATTCCAGCCATGAAGACGAAGCTCATTTTGATGGTTAGAGATAGAGCCACATCTTTCCAGCAAGTTGCGGATTCTCCCCGTAATAGGAGGATTCAGCAGAAGTGGTAGATTGACCCCTCCATCTTCTCTTGATGTTTTTGCTCTTCTTAGTACATTTAGATGTTAGATCTTTTATTGTATTTTAGCCTTCATTTGGGCTTTGCTGGCCATTGTTTAGGCCTTCTCATCTTTTTAGGTGTCATGTACTTAGGCGTCCTTTCTTTGGATGTACTATTGCTTTCTTGGTGCCCTTACACTCACACCCATTTACTAGTGTTGAGTGTAAGTTTTGTGGTACCGAGTTCATATGCCTTGTACAGCTTTGCATGGTAAAATCTATTATACTACTTACATTTACCAAAAAAAAAAAACTCCTTAGATTGGAGCAAGAGGGGACGAACTCACTTAGAATGGACAAAGAAGAGACGAACTCCTTAGATTGGTCCAAAAGGAGAGGAACTCCTTAGATTGGACCAAGAAAGGACGAACTCCCTTAGATTAGACAAAGAGGAGACGAACTCTTTAGATTGGACCAAGAGGCGACGAACTACCTTAGATTGGACCAATAAGAGACGAACTCTCTTAGATTGGTCAAAGAGGAGACGAACTCCGTAGATTGGTCCAAGAGGAGGCGAACTCCTTAGATTGGACCAAGAGGAGACGAACTCCCTTATATAGGACAAAGAGGAGACGAACTCCTTAGATTGGAGCAAGAGGGGACGAACTCGTCAGATTGGACGAGGTGGAGACGAACTCTCTCATATAGGACAAAGAGGAGACGAACTCCTTTGATTGGACAAAGAGGAGACGAACTCCTTATGTTGGAGCATGAGGGGACGAACTCTCTTAGATTGGACCAAGAGGAGACGAACTCCCTCATATAGAACAAAGAAGAGACGAACTCCTTAGATTGGACCAAGAGGAGACGAACTCACCTAGATTGGACAAAGAGGCGACGAACTCCTTAGATTGCACCAAGAGGCGACGAACTCACTTAGATTGGACAAAGAGGAGACGAACTCCTTAGATTGGTCCAAAAGCAGACGAACTCCTTAGATTGGACCAAGAGGAGACGAACTCACCTAGATTGGACAAAGAGGCGACGAACTCCTTAGATTGGACCAAAAGGCGACGAACTCACTTAAATTGGACAAAGAGGAGACGAACTCCTTAGATTGTAGCAAGAGGCGACGAACTCCTTAGATTGGACCAAGAGGCGACGAACTCACTTAGATTGGACAAAGAGGAGACGAACTCCTTAGATTGGTCCAAAAAGAGACGAACTCCGTAGATTGGACCCAGAGGAGACGAACTCACCTAGATTGGACAAAGAGGCGACGAACTCCTTACATTGGACCAAGAAGAGACGAACTCACTTAGATTGGACAAAGAGGAGACGAACTCCTTAGATTGGTCCAAGAGGGGACAAACTCCTTAGATTGGACCAAGAGGAGATGAACGCCCTTATATTGGACAAAGAGGAGACGAACTCCTTAGATTGGACCAAGAGGAGACGAACTCACTTAGATTGGACAAACAGGAGACAAACACCTTAGATTGGACCAAGAGGCGACGAACGCACTTAGATTGGACAAAGAGGAGATGAACTCCTTAGATAGGAGCAAGAGGGGACGAACTCTCTTAGATTGGACAACGAGGAGACGAAGCCCCTAGATTGGTCCAAGAGGAGACGAACTCTCTCATATAGGACAATGACGAGACGAACTCCTTAGATTGGAGCAAGAGGGGATGAACTCACTTAGATTGGACAAAAAGGAGACGAACTCCTTATATTGGACCAAGAGAGGACGAACACACTTAGATTTGACAAAGAGGAGACGGACTCCTGAGATTGGACCAAGAGGCGACGAACTCACTTAGATTGGACAAAGCGGAGACGAACTCTTTAGATTGGACAAAGAAGAGATGAACTCCTTATATTGGACAAAGATGAGACGAACTCACATAGATTGGGCAAAGAAGAGACGAACTCCTTCGATTGGAGCAAGAGGGGACGAACTCCTTAGATTGGTCCAAGAGGAGGCGAACTCCTTAGATTGGACCAAGAAGAGACGAACTACCTCATATAGGACAAAGAGGAGACGAACTCCCTTAATTTGGACCAAGAGGAGACGAACTCACTTAGATTGGACAAGGAGGAGACGAAGTCTTTAGACAGGAGCAAGAGGGGACGAACTCGTCAGATTGGACGAAGAGGAGACGAACTCTCTCATATAGTGCAAAGAGGAGACGAACTCCTTTGATTGGACAAAGAGGAGACGAACTCCTTTGATTGGACAAAGAGGAGACGAACTCCTTCTGTTGGAGCATGAGGGGACGAACTCTCTTAGATTGGACCAAGAGGAGACGAACTCCCCTAGATTGGACAAACAGGAGACGAACTACTTAGATTGGACCAAGAGGAGACGAACTCACCTAGATTGGACAAAGAGGCGATGAACTCCTTAAATTGGACCAAGAGGCCACGAACTCACTTAGATTGGACAAAGAGGAGACGAACTCATTAGATTGTAGCAAGAGGGGACGAACTCACTTAGAACGGACAAAGAGGAGACGAACTCCTTAGATTGGTCCAAAAGGAGACGAACTCCTTAGATTGGACCAAGAGGAGACGAACTCACTTAGATGGGACAAACAGGAGACAAACACCTTAGATTGGACCAAGAGGCGACGAACTCACTTAGATTGGACAAAGAGGAGACGAACTCCTTAGATTGGAGAAAGAGGGGACGAACACTCTTAGATTGGACAAAGAGGAGACCAAGCCCCTGTATTGGTCCAAGAGGAGACGAACTCTCTCATATAGGACAATGAGGATACGAACTCCTTAGATTGGACCAAGATGGGATGAACTCCCTTAGATTGGACAGACAGGAGACGAACTCCTTAGATTGGACCAAGAGGAGACGAACACACTTAGATTGGACAAGGAGGAGACGATGTCTTTAGATTGTACCAAGAGGCGAAGAACTCCCTTAGATTGGACCAAGAGGAGACGAACTCATTCGATTGGACCAAGAGGCGACGAACTCCCTTAGATTGGACCAAGAGGAGACGAACTCACTTAGATTGGACAAAGAAGAGACCAACTCCTTATATTGGACAAAGAGGAGATGAACTCCTTCGATTGGACCTAGAGGAGACGAACTCACTTAGATTGGACCAAAACGGGATGAACTCCCTTAGATTGGTCCAAGAGGAGGCGAACTTCTTAGATTGGACCAAGAGGAGGCGAACTCCCTTAGATTGTACAAACAGGAGACGAACTCGTTAGATTGGTACAAGAGGAGACGAACTCACTTAGATTGGACAAGGAGGAGACGAAGTCTTTAGATTGGACCAAGAGGAGACGAACTCCCTTAGATTGAGCCAAGAGGAGACGAATTCTCTCATATAGGACAAAGAGGAGACGAACTCCTTAGATTGGACCAAGACGGGATGAACTTCCTTAGATTGGACCAAGAGGAGACGAACTCCTTAGATTCGACCAAGAGGAGACGAACTCCCTTAGATTGTACAAACAGGAGACGAACTCCTTAGATTGGTCCAAGAGGAGACGAACTCCTTAGATTGGACCAAGAGGAGACGAACTTCCTTAGATTGGACCAAACGGAGACGAACTCCTTAGATTGGACCAGGAGAGGAGACGAACTCACTTAGATTGGACAAAGAGGAGTCGAACTCCTTAGATTGGTCCAAGAGGGGACGAACTCCCTTAGATTCGACCAAGAGGAGACGAACTCCTTAGATTGGACAAAGAGGAGACGAAGACTTTAGATTGGACCAAGTGGCGACGAACTCCTTAGATTGGACCAAGAGGAGACGAACTCACTTAGATTGGATAAAGAAGAGACCAGCTCCTTATATTGGACCCATAGGAGACGAACTCCTTAGATTGAAGCAAGAGGGGACGAACTCCTTAGATTGTACCAAGAAGAGACGAACTCCCTCATATAGGACAAAGTGGAGACGAACTCTTTAGATTGGACCAAGGGGAGATGAACTCACTTAGATTGGACTAGGAGGAGACGAAGTCTTTAGATTGGAACAAGAAGCGACGAACTCCCTTAGATTGGGCCAAGAGGAGATGAACTCTCTCATATAGGACAAAGAGGACACGAACTCCTTAGATTGGGCCAAGACGGGAGGAACTCCCTTAGATTGGTCCAAGAGGAGACGAACTCCTTAGTTTGGACCAAGAGGCGTCGAACTCATTAGATTGGACAAAGAGGAGACGAACTCTCTTAGATAGGACAAAGAGGAGACGAACTCTTTAGATTCGACCAAGAGGCGACGAACTCCCTTAGATTGGACCAACAGGAGACGAACTCCTTAGATTGGACGAAGAGGAGACAAACTCACTTCGATTGGACAACGAGGAGACGAACTCCTTAGATTGGCCCAAGAGGAGACGAACTTCCTCATATAAGACAACGAGAAGACGAACTCCTTAGATTGGACCAAGACGGGACGAAATCCTTAGATTGGACTAAGAGGGGATGAACTCACTTAGATTGGACAAAGAGGAGATGAACTCCTTAGATTGGTCCAAGAGGGGACGAACTCCTTAGATTGGACCAAGAGGAGGCGAACTCCCTTACATAGGGCAAAGAGGAGACGAACTCCTTAGATTGGTCCAAGATGGGACGAACTCACTTAGATTGGACAAAGAGGAGACGAACTCCATAGATTGGTCCAAGAGGGGACGAACTCCTTACATTGGACCAAGAGGAGACGAACTCCCTTATATAGGACAAAGAAGAGATGAACTCCCTTATATAGGACAAAGAGGAGACGAACTCCTTAGATTGGACCAAGAGGAGACGAAGTCCCTAGATTGGACCAAGACGAGACGAACTCCTTAGATGGAGCACGATGGGGCCGATCCTAGATGGACGAAGCGGAGAGGCACTCCCTCGTATAGGACAAAAGGAAACAAATCATTAGTTTGACAAGAGGGAGGACGAACTCGGTCGAATGGACAACGATAGGAGACGAACTCTTACGACTTAGGAACCCAAGGAGACGAACTCCTTTGATTGAAGGAAAAGAGAGGACGAAACCATTGGAGGACGACGAGGAGCCGAACTCCCCTATAGGACAAAGGGAAAGACAAATCCTCAGATTGGACAAATAGGAGCGAAGTCCTTCAATTGGACAAAGAGGAGGAGGACGAAGCATTATTTGGACAAAGAGGAGACGAACTCATAGAGGGGACAAAAGGAATCGACTCTTATATGGGACCAAGAGAGCGAACTACTTAGATTGGACCAAGAGGACACGAACTTGGTTAGATTGGACCAAAGAGGAGACGAACTCCTTAGATTGGACAAGAGGAGACGAACTTCCCTAGGATTGGACCAAAAGGAGACGAACTCCTTAGATTGGACCAAGAGGAGACGAACTAGGTTAAATCGGACCAAAAGAAGACGAACTACATAGATTGGACCAAGAGGAGACGAACTATGTTAGATTGGACCAAAAGGAGACAAACTCCCTTAGATTTGACCAAAAGGAGACGAACTCTCTATCTAGGCCAAGAGAAGACGACACCTTAGGTTGGGACCAAGAGGAGACGAACTCACTTAGATTGGAGAAGGAGGAGACGAATACTTTTGATTGGACAAAGACGAGACGAACTCATTAGATTGGACAAAGAGGTGACGAACTCCTTAGAATGGACCAAGAGGAGACGAAGTCCTTTAGTTTGGACCAAGAGGAGACGAACTCACTTAGATTGGAGAAGGAGGAGACGAATACTTTTGAATGGACAAAGACGAGACGAACTCATTAGATTGGACAAAGAGGTGATGAACTCCTTAGAATGGACCAAGAGGAGACGAAGTCCTTTAGATTGGACCAAGAGGGGACGAACTCCCTTAGATTGGACAAAGAGGAGACGAACTCCTTAGATTAGACAAACAGGAATCGAACTCCTTAGTTGGTCCAAGAGGAGACGAACTCCTTAGATTGGACAAAGAGGAGACGAACTCCTTAAATTGGACCAAGAGGAGAAGAACTCACTTAGATTGGCCAAAGAGCAGACGAACTCCTTAGATTGGACAAACAGGAAACGAACTCCTTAGATTGGTCCAATAGGAGACGTACTCTCTTATATATGACAAAGAGATGACAAACTCCCTAGTTGGACCAAGACGGGACGAACTCCCTTAGATTGGACAAACAGGAGGCAAACTCCTTTGATTGGACCAAGAGGAGACGAACTCACTTAGATTGAAGAAGGAGGAGACGAATACTTTATATTGGACCAAGAGGCGACGAACTCCCTTAGATTGGACCAAGAGGAGACGAACTCACTTCGATTGGACAAAGAGGAGACGAACTCCTTAGATTGGACAAAGGGGAGTTGAACTCCTTAGATTGGTCCAAGAGGAGACGAACTCTCTCATATAGGACAAAGAGAAGACGAACTCCTTAGATTGGACCAA
The DNA here is from genome assembly GCA_019926035.1 of Melaleuca alternifolia. Taxonomy (NCBI): domain Eukaryota; kingdom Viridiplantae; phylum Streptophyta; class Magnoliopsida; order Myrtales; family Myrtaceae; genus Melaleuca; species Melaleuca alternifolia. The sequence goes on along the minus strand of JAGKPW010003092.1, from coordinate 68,738 downwards.
GACTGGACGAACTCCCTTAGATTGGACAAACAGGAGACAAACTCTTTAGATTGGACCAAGAGGAGACGAACTCACTTAGATTGGAGAAGGAGGAGACGAATACTTTAGATTGGTCTTTACCAAAAAAAAAATACTTTAGATTGGACCAAGAGGCGACGAACTCCCTTAGATTTGACTAAGAGGAGACGAACTCACTTCGAATGGACAAAGAGGAGACGAACTCCTTAGATTGGACAAAGGGGAGTTGAACTCCTTAGATTGGTCCAAGAGGAGACGAACTCTCTCATATTGGACAAAGAGAAGACAAACTCCTTAGATTGGACCAAGACGGGACGAACTCCCTTAGATTGGACCAAGACGGGACGAACTCCCTTAGATTGGACAAACTGGAGACAAACTCCTTAGATTGGACCGAGAGGAGACGAACTCACTTAGATTGGGGAAGGAGGAGATGAATACTTTAGATTGGACAAAGAGGAGACGAACTCATTAGATTGGACAAAGAGGTGACGAACTCCTTAGAATGGACCAAGAGGAGACGAAGTCACTCAGATTGGACAAAGAGGAGACGAACTCCTTAGATTGGACAAACAAGAAACGAACTCCTTAGATTGGTCCAATAGGTGACGTACTTCTCATATAGGACAAATAGAAGACGAACTCCTTAGTTGGACCAAGACGGGACGAACTCCCTTAGATTGGACAAACAGGAGACAAACTCCTTACATTGGACCAAGAGGAGACGAACGCACATAGATTGTACAAAGAGGAGAAGAACTCCTTAGATTGGAGCAAGATAGGACGAACTCCTTAGATTGGACGAAGAGGAGACGAACTCTCTCATATAGGACAAAGAGAAGACGAACACCTTAGTTGGACCAACACGGGGCGAACGACCTTAGATTGGACAAATATGAGACAAACTCCTTAGATTGGACTAAGAGGAGAGGAACTCACTTAGATTGGAGAAGGAGGAGGCGAATTCTTTAGATTGGACCAAGAGGGGACGACCTCACTTAGATTGGACAAAGAGGAGTCGAACTCCTTAGATTGGTCCAAGAGGGGACGAACTCCTTAGATTGGACAAAGAGGAGACGAACTCCCTTATATAGGACAAAGAAGACACGAACTCCATATATTGGACCAAGAGGACACGAACTCACATAGATTGTACAAAGAGGAGACGAACTCCGTAGATTGGAGAAAGAGAGGATGAACTCCTTAGATTGGACGAAGAGGAGACGAACTCCCTCATATAGGACAAAGAGGAGACGAACTCCTTAGATTGGACAAAGAGAAGACGAACTCTCCTAGATTGGACAAACAGGAGACGAACTCACTTATATTGGACAAAGAGGAGACGAACTCCTTAGATTGAACCAAGAGAAGACAAACTCCTTAAATTGGACCAAGAGGAGACAAACTCGCTTAGATTGGACAAAGAGGAGTCGAACTCCTTAGATTGGTCCAAGAGGGGACGAACTCCTTAGATTGGACCAAGAGGAGACGAACTCATTAGATTGGACCAAGAGGACACGAACTCACGCAGATTGTACAAAGAGGAGACGAACTCCTTAGATTGGAGAAAGAGAGGACGAACTCCTTAGATTGGACGAAGAGGAGACGAGCTCCCTCATATAGGACAAAGAGGAGTCGAACTCCTTAGATTGGACAACGAGAAGACGAACTCACGTAGATTGGACAAACAGGAGAAGAACTCACTTATATTGGACAAAGAGGAAGCGAACTCCTTAGATTGGACAAAGAGAAGACGAACTCCTGAAATTGGACCAAGACGAGACAAACTCAATTAGATTGAACAAATAGGAGACGAACTCCTTAGATTGGACAAACAGGAGTCGAACTCCTTAGATTGGTCCAAGAGAAGATGAACTCTCTCATATAGGACAAAGAGAAGACGAACTCCTTAGTTGGACCAAGACGGGACGAACTCCCTTAGATTGGACAAAACAGGAGACAAACTCATTAGATTGGATCAAGAGGAGACGAACTCACTTAGATTGGAGAAGGAGGAGGCGAATTCTTTACATTGGACTAAGAAGCGACGAACTCCCTTAGATTGGACCTAGAGGGGACGAACTCACTTAGATTGCACAAAGAGGAGACGAACTCCTTAGATTGGTCCAAGAGGGGACGAACTCCTTTGATTGGACCAAGAGGAGACGAACTCCCTTATATCGGACAAAGAGGAGACGAACTCCTTAGATTGGACCATGAGGAGACGAACTCACATAGATTGTACAAAGAGGAGACGAACTCCATAGATTGGAGCAAGAGAGGACGAACTCCTTAGATTGGACGAAGAGGAGACGAACTCCTTAGATTGGTCCAATAGGAGACGAACTCCTTAGATTGGTCCAAGAGGAGATGAACTCTCTCATATAGGACAAAGAGAAGACGAACTCCTTAGTTGGACCAAGTCGGGACGAACTCCCTTAGATTGGACAAACAGGAGACAAACTCCTTAGATTGGACCAAGAGGAGACGAACTCTCTAGATTGGAAGAAGGAGGGGTGGCGAAGTCTTTAGATTGGACCAAAAAGGGACGAAATCCCTTAAATTGGACCAAGAAGGGGACGAACTCACTTCGATTGGACAAAGAGGAGAAGGAAATACTTAGATTGGGTCCAAGAGAGGGACGGAAAAAAAAAAAAAAAAAAAAAAAAAAAAAAAAAAAAAAAAAAAAATAAAAATAAGAAATAAAAAACAAAAAAAAAAAATAAAAAGGGGCTGGGGGGAGAAACGAAAAAAAATAAAAAAAACTCTCGCATATGGACAAAGAGAAGACGAACTCCGTAGGTGGACCAGACGGACGAACTCCCTTAGATTGGACAAAACAGGAGACAAAAACTCCTAGCTTGGACCAAGAGGAGGAGAACTCACTAGATGGAGAAGGAGGAGACGAAACTTTTCGATTGGAACAAGAGGAGACGAACTCCCTAGATGGACCCAAGGAGGAGCGCACGCACTTCGATTGGACAAAGAGGAGACGAACTCATTAGATTGGACCAAGAGGCGACGAACACCCTTAGATTGGACCAAGAGGAGACGAACTCATTAGATTTGACCAAGAGGCGACGAACTCCCTTATTGAGAAGATATTTAGACAGTTTCTATGGAAGGACCCTTCCTTAGGCTCAGGTGGTGCTAAAGTTTCTTGGCAAGATGTCTGCCTCCCTAAGGAGGAGGGAGGACTTGGTATCAGGAGCCTCAAAGTGAGTAACAAAGCCTCCATGCTCAAACACATTTGGACTCTCTTCTCGGATAAGGAGTCTCTTTGGTGTGTTTGGATTCACTCAAACTTCCTCAAGAACCGAAGCTTCTGGGAGGTACGTAGACCCACCTTTTGTTCTTGGTCTTGGAAGAAGATCATCGACTTAGGGATGGAGTTCAGGCATATGTTCTATTAGCGTATGGGAGATGGCCTTTCGATTTCATTGTGGCATGCAAATGGCCCTCTCAGTCTTCTGTTTAGTAATAGACAAATTTATCTGTCGGGCTACCCAAGAGATGCACGTCTAGTGGATTTGCTACAGAATCGGGTCCCTGACTCGAGTCTTCTGGAGACTTTGCTATTGTGGGGGGTGTTCCATCCCCTTCTACTCATCATGATCGGTTCTTGTGGAAAGGCTCTACCTCCGGGAATTTTTCGACCTCAATTGCCTGGGATACTATTAGGCTGAGAAAGCCAAAGGTTACTTGGGCTGATTTTATTTGGGTCAAGATCACCTCTCCTAGACACCAATTCCTCCTTTGGTTGATGACTAAAAGAAGACTCCCTACCCAGGTTTTTCTCCTAACTTGTGGTAGAATCTCTAATGCTACTTGTGCTTTTTGCCATGAAAGGCCTGACTCAATTGATCATCTTTTCTTTGGATGCCCCATCACTAAAGACTTAGCTCTGTTTTGGTCGCGCAATTGTCTTCTTGATTGGCATGGGGCTCATTGGAATACCACACTTATATGGGCCATTACTCACTTATCCGACAACCAATTTTCTCAGAAAATTGCGAGGTTCGCTCTTGGAGCGATGTGCCACATTATTTGGAAATCTAGGAACAATATCTTATTCAGGAATTGTGACACTTTTCTTCCGGCGACGAAGAAACGACTTCTGAAGCTTGTCAAAGATTTCTCCTATACTCAGGAAAATGTTATTGACACCACTAGGAATAGAAGAATTCAGCACAATTGGGGCTTGGATGACGCTATTTGTTTGTAATTGTGTTGTTGTTCTATTTTGCTAGTCTTTGAGATTCTTAGTACTCCTCCACTTAACCAATTCTGGGTGTAAGTGTAGGTTTATAGTACTAGTCTCTCTAAGCTCTTGTTTCTTTATTCTCCTTTGTACATCTCCTAGCTCCGAGACTCTTGGTACTCCTTCCCTTAGCCCATTTGGGTGTAAGCGTAGGTCTGTGGTACCAGTTTCTCCTTCTCTTGTATTTTTGGCGTTAAAGATCAATATAATTTTTACTTTACCAAAAAAAAAAAACTCACTTAGATTGGACCAAGAGGAGACGAACGCACATAGATTGTACAAAGAGGAGACGAACTCCTTAGATTGGAGCAAGATAGGACGATCCTTAGATTGGACGAAGAGGAGACGAACTCTCTCATATAGGACAAAGAGAAGACGAACACCTTAGTTAGACCAACACGGGGCGAACGACCTTAGATTGGACAGATAGGAGACAAACTCCTTAGATTGGACCAAGAGGAGAGGAACTCACTTAGATTGGAGAAGGAGGAGGCGAATTCTTTAGATTGGACCAAGAGGCGACGAACTGCCTTAGATTGGACCAAGAGGGGACGAACTCACTTAGATTGGACAAAGAGGAGTCGAACTCCTTAGATTGGTCCAAGAGAGGACGAACTCCTTAGATTGGACAAAGAGGAGACGAACTCCCTTATATAAGACAAAGAAGACACGAACTCCATATATTGGACCAAGAGGACACGAACTCACATAGATTGTACAAAGAGGAGACGAACTCCTTAGATTGGAGAAAGAGAGGACGAACTCCTTAGATTGGACGAAGAGGAGACGAACTCCATCATATAGGACAAAGAGGAGACGAACTCCTTAGATTGGACAAAGAGAAGACGAACTCTCCTAGATTGGACAAACAGGAGACGAACTCACTTATATTGGACAAAGAGGAGACGAACTCCTTAGATTGAACCAAGAGAAGACGAACTCCTTAAATTGGACCAAGAGGAGATGAACTCGCTTAGATTGGACAAAGAAGAGTCGAACTCCTTAGATTGGTCCAAGAGGAGACGAACTCCTTAGATTGGACAAAGAGAAGACGAACTCCTGAAATTGGACCAAGACGAGACAAACTCACTTAGATTGGACAAATAGGAGACGAACTCCTTAGATTGGACAAACAGGAGTCGAACTCCTTAGATTGGTCCAAGAGGAGATGAACTCTCTCATATAGGACAAAGAGAAGACGAACTCCTTAGTTGGACCAAGACGGGACGAACTCCGTTAGATTGGACAAACAGGACACAAACTCCTTAGATTGGACCAAGAGGAGACGAACTCACTTAGATTGGAGAAGGAGGAGGCGAATTCTTAAGATTGGACTAAGAGGCGACGAACTCCCTTAGATTCGACCAAGAGGGGACGAACTCACTTAGATTGGACAAAGAGGAGACGAACTCCTTAGATTGGTCCAAATTGGGGACGAACTCCTTTGATTGGACCAAGAGGAGACGAACTCCCTTATATCGGACAAAGAGGAGACGAACTCCTTAGATTGGACGAAGAGGAGACGAACTCCCTCATATAGGACAAACAGGAGACAAACTCCTTAGATTGGACCAAGAGGAGACGACCTCACGTCAATTGGACAACGAGGAGACGAACTCATTAGATTGGACCCATAGGAGACGAACTGCTTAGATTGAAGAAAGAGAGGACGAACTCCTTAGATTAGACGAAGAGGAGACGAACGCCCTCATATAGGACAAAGGGAAGAAAAACTCCTCAGATTGGACAAAGAGGAGACGAACTCCTTAAATTGGACTAAGAGGAGACGAAGTCACTTATATTGGACAAAGAGGAGACAAACTCTCTCAAATAAGACAATGAGAAAACGAACTGCATAGATTGGACCAAGAGGAGACGAACTCACTTTGATTGGACAAAGAGGAGACGAACTCATTAGATTGGACCAAGAGGTGACGAACACCCTTAGATTGGACCAAGAGGACACAAACTCATTAGATTTGACCAAGAGGCGACGAACTCCCTCAGATTGGACCAAGAGGAGACAAACTCACTTAGATTGGACCAAGAGGAGACGAACGCACAAAGATTGTACAAAGAGGAGACGAACTCCTTAGATTGGAGCAAGATAGGACGAACTCTTTAGATTGGACGAAGAGGAGACGAACTCTCTCATATAGGACAAAGAGAAGACGAACACCGTAGTTGGACCAAGACGGGGCGAACGACCTTAGATTGGACAAATAGGAGACAAACTCCTTAGATTGGACCAAGAGGAGACGAACTCACTTAGATTGGAGCAAGAGATGAGGCAATTCTTTAGATTTTTGGACCAAGATGCGACGACTGCCTTAGAATGGACCACGAGTGGACGAACGCCCTTAATTGGACAAAAGTAACGAACTCCTTGTAAGATTGTTCCAAGGGGACGAACTCTCTGATTGCCAAAGAGTATACGAACCCCTTATATTGGTCAAGAAGACACGAACTCCATATATTGGACCACAGACCTACCTTCACATAAGATTGTACAAACAGAGACAACTCCTTAGATTGGAGAAAGAGAGGACCAATCCTTAGATTTGACGAAGAGGTACGAACTCCCCGATATAGGACAAGAGGAGACGAACTCTTAGATTGGACACAGAGAAACGAACTCTCCTAGATGGACAAACAGAGACGAAAATCACTTAGATTGGACGAAACGGAGACGAACTCGGTTAGATTGGACCAAAAGAACATAAACTCCTTAATTTGGACCAAGAGGAGACGAACTCGGTTAGATTGGACCAAAAGGAGACGAACTCCTTAGATTGCACCAAGAGGAGACTAATTAGGTTAGATTGGACCAAAAGGAACGAACTCCCTTAGATTGGACCAAGCGGAGACGAACTCGGTTAGATTGGACCAAAAGGAGAGGAACTCAACATAGATTTTTACAAAGAGGAGACGAACTCCATAGTTGTAGAAAGAGAAGACGAACTCCTTAGTTGCACCAGGACAGGACGAACTCCCTTAGATTGGACAAACAGGAGACAAACTCCTTAAATTGGACCAAGAGGAGACGAACTCACTTCGATTGGACAACGAGGAGACGAACTCCTTAGATTGGACAAAGAGAAGTCGAACTCCTTAGATTGGCCCTAGAGGAGACGAACTCCCTCATATAGGACAACGAGAAGACGAACTCCTTAGATTGGACGAAGACGTGACGAACTCCCTTAGATTGAACAAACAGGAGACAAACTCCTTACATTGGACCAAGAGGAGACGAACTCACTTAGATTGGACAACGGAGATTTAGCGGCACTCCTTAGATTGGACAAAGAGAAGTCGAGCACTCCTTAGATTGGCCTAGAGGAACGACTCCCTCATAGATGACAACAGAAAGACGAACTCCTGTAATTTGGACAAGAACGTTACGAACTCCTTACATTGGACCAAGAGGAGACGAACTCACTTAGATTGGCCCAAGAGGAGACGAACTCACATAGATTGTACAAAGAGGAGACGAACTCCTTAGATTGGAGCAAGAGAGGACGAACTCCTTAGATTGGACGAAGAGGAGACGAACTCTCTCATATAGGACAAAGAGAAGACGAACACCTTAGTTCGACCAAGACGGGGCGAACGACCTTAGATTGGACAAACAGGAGACAAACTCCTTAGATTGGACCAAGAGGACACGAACTTACTTCGATTGGACAAAGAGGAGACGAACTCATTAGATTGGACCAAGAGGCGACGAACTCCCTTAGATTGGACCAAGAGGAGACGACCTCATTAGATTTGACCAAGAGGCGACGAACTCCCTTAGATTGGACCAAGAGGAGACGAACTCACTTAGATTGGACAAAGAGGTCACGAACTCCTTAGATTGGACAAAGAGGAGACGAACTCACGTCGATTGGACAACGAGGAGACGAACTCATTAGATTGGACCAGTAGGAGACGAACTCCTTAGATTGAAGAATGAAAGGACGAACTCCTTAGATTGGACGATGAGGAGACGAACTCCCTCATATAGGACAAAGGGAAGACAAACTCCTCAGATTGTACAAAGGGGAGACGTACTCTTTAAATTGGACAAAGAGGAGACGAACTCCTTAAATTGGACCGAGAGGAGACGAAGTCACTCAGATTGGACAAAGAGGAGACGAACTCCTTAGATTGGACCAAGAGGAGACGAACTCTCTCATATAGGACAATGAGAAAACTAACTCCTTAGATTGGACCAAGAGGTGACGAACTCACTTCGATTGGACAAAGAGGAGACGAACTCATTAGATTGGACCAAGAGGCGACGAACACCCTTAGATTGGACCAAAAGGAGACGAACTCATTAGATTTGACCAAGAGGAGATGAACTCCCCTAGATTTGACCAAGAGGAGACAAACTCACTTAGATTGGACCAAGAGGGGACGAACTCCTTAGATTGGACCAAGAGGAGACGAACTCCCTTATATAGGACAAAGAAGAGACGAACTCATTAGATTGGACTAAGAGGACACGAACTCACATAGATTGTACAAAGAGGAGACGAACTCCGTAGATTGGAGAAAGAGAGGACGAACTCCTTAGATTGACCAAGAGAGACGAACTCCTCATATAGGACAAATGGAGACGAACTCCCTCATATAGGACAAAGAGGAGACGAATTCCTTAGATTGGACAAAGAGAAGACGAACTCACCTAGATTGGACAAACAGAAGAAGAACTCACTGAGATTGGACAAAGAGGAGACGAACTCCTTAGATTGAACCAAGAGAAGACGAACTCAGTTAGATTGGAGAAGGAGGAGGCGAATTCTTTAGATTGGACCAAGAGGCGACGAACTCCCTTAGATTGGACCAAGAGGAGAGGAACTCACATAGATTTGACCAAGAAGAGACGAACTCCCTCATATAGGACAAAGAGGAGACGATTTCCTTAGATTGGACCAATACAAGACGAACTCACTTAGATTGGACGAAGAGGCGACGAACTCCTTAGATTGGACCAAGATAGGACGAACTCCCTTAGATTGGACATGGAGGAGACAAAGTCCCTTAGATTGGAGCAAGAGGAGACAAACTCACTTCGATTGGACAACGAGGAGACGAACTCCTTAGATTGGACAAAGAGGAGTCGAACACCTGAGATTGGCCTAAGAGGAGACGAACTTCCACTTATAGGACAACGCGAAGACGAACTCCTTAGATTGGACGAAGACGGGACGAACTCCCTTAGATTGGACAAACAGGAGACAAACTCCTTACATTGGACCAAGAGGAGACGAACTCACTTCGATTGGACAAAGAGGAGACGAACTCATTAGATTGGACAAAGAGGCGACGAACTCCCTTAGATTGGACCAAGAGGAGACGAACTCATTAGATTTGACCAAGAGGCGAACGAACTCCTTAGATTGGACCAAGAGGAGACGAACTCACTTAGATTGGGACAAGAGAAAACGAACTCCTTATGGTCCTAGGGGACGACTCCTTCGATTGGACAAGAGGAGACGAACTCCTTAGATTGGACCAAGAGGAGACGAACTCCGTTAGATTGGACCAAGAGGAGACGAACTCCATAGATTGGAGCAAGAGGGGACGAACTCCTTAGATTGGACGAAGAGGAGACGAACTCCCTCAAATAGGATAAACAGGAGACGAACTCCATAGATTGGACCAAGAGGAGTCGAACTCACGCCGATTGGACAACGAGGAGACGAACTCATTAGATTGGACCCATAGGAGATGAACTGCTTAGATTGAAGAAAGAGAGGATGAACTCCTTAGATTGGACGAAGAGGAGACGAACGCCCTCATATAGGACAAAGGGAAGACAAAATCCTCACATTGGACAAAGAGGAGACGAACTCTTAGATTGGACCAAGAGGAGACGAACTCTCTCATATAAGACAATGAGAAAACGAACTGCTTAGATTGGACCAAGAGGAGACGAACTCACTTTGATTGGACAAAGAGGAGACGAACTCATTAGATTGGACAAAGAGGCGACGAACACCCTTAGATTGGACCAAGAGGAGACGAACTCATTAGATTTGACCAAGAGGCGACGAACTCCCTTACATTGGACCAAGAGGAGACAAACTCACTTAGATTGGACCAAGAGGAGACGAACGCACATAGATTGTACAAAGAGGAGACGAACTCCTCAGATTGGAGCAAGATAGGACGAACTGCTTAGATTGGACGAAGAGGAGACGAACTCTCTCATATAGGACAAAGAGAAGACGAACAGCGTAGTTGGACCAAGACGGGGCGAACGACCTTAGATTGGGCAAATAGGAGACAAACTCACTTAGACTGGAGAAGGAGGAGGCGAATTCTTTAGATAGGACCAAGAGGCGACGAACTGCCTTAGATTGGACCAAGAGGGGACGAACACACTTAGATTGGACAAAGAGGAGTCGAACTCCTTAGATTGGTCCAAGAGGGGACGAACTCCCTTAGATTCGACCAAGAGGAGACGAACTCCTTAGATTGGACAAAGAGGAGACGAAGACTTTAGATTGGACCAAGTGGCGACGAACTCCTTAGATTGGACCAAGAGGAGACGAACTCACTTATATAGTACAAAGAAGACACGAACTCCATATATTGGACCAAGAGGACACGAACTCACATAGATTGTACAAAAAGGAGACGAACTCCTTAGATTGGAGAATGAGAGGACGAACTCCTTAGATTGGACGAAGAGGAGACGAACTCCCTCATATTGGACAAAGAGGAGACGAACTCCTTAGATTGGACAAAGAGAAGACGAACTCACCTAGATTGGACAAACAGAAGAAGAACTCACTTAGATTGGACAAAGAGGAGACGAACTCCTTAGATTGGACCAAGAGAAGACGAACTCCTTAAATTGGACCAAGAGGAGATGAAGTCGCTTAGGTTGGACAAAGAGGAGTCGAACTTCTTAGATTGGTCCAAGAGGGGACGACCTCCTTAGATTGGACCAAGAGGAGACGAACTCCCTTATATAGGACAAAGAAGAGACGAACTCATTAGATTGGACCAAGAGGACACGAACTCACATAGATTGTACAAAGAGGAGACGAACTCCGTAGATTGGAGAAAGAGAGGATGAACTCCTTAGATTGGACGAAGAGGAGACGAACTCCCTCATATAGGACAAAGAGGAGGCGAACTCCTTAGATTGGACAAAGAGAAGACGAACTCACCTAGATTGGACAAACAGGAGAAGAACTCACTTATATTGGACAAAGAGGAAGCGAACTCCTTAGATTGGACAAAGAGAAGACGAACTCCTGAAATTGGACCAAGACGAGACAAACTCACTTAGATTGGACAAATAGGAGACGAACTCCTTAGATTGGACAAACAGGAGTCGAACTCCTTAGATTGGTCCAAGACGGGACGAACTCCCTTAGATTGGACAAACAGGAGACCAACTCCTTAGATTGGACCAAGAGGAGACGAACTCACTTAGATTCCTTTAGATTGACGAACTCCTTAGATTGGACCAAGAGAGACGAACTCCCTCACTTGGACCAAGAGGAGACGGATTGACGAACTCCTTAGATTGGAGAGGAGACGGAGACGAATACTTTAGATTGGACCAAGAGGCGACGAACTCCCTTAGATTTGACCAAGAGGAGACGAACTCACTTCAATTGGACAAAGAGGAGACGAACTCCTTAGATTGGACAAAGGGGAGTAGAACTCCTTAGATTGGTCCAAGAGGAGACGAACTCTCTCATATAGGACAAAGAGAAGACGAACCCACTTGGATTGGAGAAGGAGGAGACGAATACTTTAGATTGGACAAAGAGGAGACGAACTCATTAGATTGGACAAAGATGTGACGAACTCCTTAGAATGGACCAAGAGGAGACGAAGTCCTTTAGATTGGACCAAGAGTGGACGAACTTCATTAGATTGGACGAAGTGGAGACGAACTCCTTAGATTGGACAAACAGGAATCGAACTCCTTAGAATTGTCCAAGAGTAGATGAACTCTCTCATATAGGACGAAGAGAAGACGAACTCCTTAGATTGGACCAAGACGGGATGAACTCCCTTAGATTGTAGAAACAGGAGACAAACTCCTTAGATTGGAACAAGAGGAGACGAGCTCACTTTGATTGGAGAAGGAGGACGCGAATTCTTTAGATTGGACCAAGAGGCGACGAAGTCCCTTAGATTGGACCAAGAGGAGACGAACTCACTTCGATTGGTCAACGAGGAGACGAACTCCTTAGATTGGCCCAAGAGGAGACGAACTCCCTCATATCGGACAACGAGAAGACGAACTCCTTAGATTGGACGAAGATGAGACGAACTCCCTTAGATTGGACAAACAGGAGACAAACTCCTTACATTGGACCAAGAGGAGACGAACTCACTTAGATTGGGGAAGGAGGAGACGAATACTTTAGATTTGACCAAGAGGCGACGAACTCCCTTAGATTGGTCCAAGAGGAGACGAACTCACTTCGATTGGACAAAGAGGAGTCGAACTCATTAGATTGGACCAAGAGGCCACGAACTCCCTTAGATTGGACCAAGAGGAGACGAACTCATTAGATTTGACCCAGAGGCGACGAACTCCCTTAGATTGGACCAAAAGGAGACGAACTCACTTAGATTGGACAAAGAGGTCACGAACTCCTTAGATTGGACCAAGATAGGACGAACTCCCTTAGATTGGACATGGAGGAGATGAACTCCCATTTATAGGACAAAGAGGAGACGAACATCTTAGATTGCCCAAGAGGAGACGAACTCACATAGATTGTACAAAGAGGAGACGAACTCCTTAGATTGGAGCAAGAGAGGACGAACTCCTTAGATTGGACGAAGAGGAGAGGAACTCTCTAAAATAGGACAAAGAGAAGACGAACACCTTAGTTCGACCAAGACGGGGCGAACGACCTTAGATTGGACAAACAGGAGACAAACACCTCAGATTGGACCAAGAGGAGACGAACTCACTAAGATTGGGGAAGGAGGAGGCGAATTCTTTAGATTGGACCAAGAGCTTAGATTGGGAGGCGACGATTGGCGACGAACTTTAGATTGGACCAAGAGGCGACGAACTCCCTTAGATTGGACCAAGAGGGACGACTCATTAGATGGCAAAGAGGAGATGAACTCCTTAGATTGGTCCAAGAGGGGACGAACTCCTTAGATTGGACCAAGAGGAGACGAACTCCCATATATAGGACAAAGAGGAGACGAACCTCTTAGATCGCCCAAGAGGAGACGAACTTACATAGATTGTACAAAGAGGAGATGAACTCCTTAGATTGGAGCAAGAGAGGACAAACACCTTAGATTCGACAAAGAGGAGACGAACACCCTCAGATAGGACAATGTGGAGACGAACGCCTTAGATTGGACAAAGAGGAGACGAACTCACGTCGATTGGACAAAGAGGAGACGAACTCATTAGATTGGACCAAGAGGAGACGAACTCCCTTATATAGGACAAAGAGGAGACGAACTCCATAGATTGGACCAAGAGGAGACGAACTCCTTAGATTGGAGCAAGAGAGGACGTACTCCTTAGATTGGACGAAGAGGAGACGAACTCCTTAGATTGGTCCAATAGGAGACGAACTCCTTAGATTGGTCCAAGAGGAGATGAACTCTCTCATATAGGACGAAGAGAAGACGAACTCCTTTAATTGGACCAAGACGGGACGAACTACCTTAGATTGGTCAAACAGGAGACAAACTCCTTAGATTGGACCAAGAGGAGATGAACTCACTTTGATTGGAGAAGGAGGATACGAATACTTTAGATTGGACCAAGAGGCGACGTGCTCTCTTAGATTGGACCAAGAGGAGACGAACTCCCTTATATAGGACAAAGAGGAGACGAATTCCGTAGATTGGACAAAGCGAAGACGAACTTTCCTAGATTGGACAAACAGGAGACGAACTCACTTATATTGGACAAAGAGGAGACGAACTCCTTAGATTGGACAAAGAGAAGACAAACTCCTTAAATCGGACCAAGAGGAGACGAACTCGCTTAGATTGGACAAATAGGAGACGAACTCTTTAGATTGGACAAACAGGAGTCGAATTCCTTAGATTGGTCCAAGAGGAGACGAACTCTCTCATATTGGACAAAGAGACGACGAACACCTTCGTTGGACCAAGACGGGACGAACTCCCTTACATTGGACAAACAAGAGACAAACTCCTTATATTAGACCAAGAGGAGACGAACAGACTTAGATTGGAGATGGACGAGGCGAATTCTTTAGTTTGGACCAAGAAGCGACGAACTCCCTTAGATTGGACCAAGAGGGGACGAACTCACTTAGATTGGACAAAGAGGAGACGAACTCCTTAGATTGGTCCAAGAGGAGACGAACTCCTTAGATTGGTCCAAGAGGGGACGAACTCCTTAGATTGGACCAAAAGGGGACAAACTCTCTTATATAAGACAAAGAGGACACGAACTCCTTTGATTGGACCAAGAGGAGACGAACTCACATAGATTGTACAAAGAGGAGACGAACTCCTTATGATGGAGCAAGAGAGGACGAACTCCTTAGATTGGAGGAAGAGGAGACGAACTCCCTCATATAGGACAAAGAGGAGACGAACTCCTCAGATTGGACAAAGAGAAGACGAACTCTCCTAGATTGGACAAACAGGAGACGAACTCACTTACATTGGACCAGGAGGGGACGAATTCCCTTAGATTGGACAAAGAGGAGACGAACTCCTTAGATTGGACAAACAGGAATCGAACTCCTTAGATTGGTCCAAGAGGTGATGAACTCTCTCATATAGGACAAAGAGAAGATGAACTCCTTATATTGGACCAAGACAGGATGAACTCCCTTAGATTGGACAAACAGGAGACAAACTCCTTAGATTGGAACAAGAGAAGACGAACTCACTTAGATTGGAGAAGGAGGAGGCGAATTATTTAGATTGGACCAAGAGGCGACGAACTCCCTTAGATTGGACCAAGAGGAGACGAACTCTCCTAGATTGGACAAACAGGAGACGAACTCCTTAAATTGGACCAAGAGGAGACGAACTCGCTTAGATTGGACAAATAGGAGGCGGACTCCTTAGATTGGACAAAGAGGAGTCGAACTCCTTAGATTGGCCCAAGAGGAGACAAACTCCCTCATATAGGACAACGAGAACACGAACTCCTTAGATTGGACCAAGACTGGACGAACTCCCTTAGATTGGACAAACAGGTTACGAACTCCTTACATTGGACCAAGAGGCGACGAACTCCCTTAGATTGGAGCAAGAGAGGACGTACTCCTTAGATTGGACGAATAGGAGACGAACTCCTTAGATTGGTCCAATAGGAGACGAACTCCTTAGATTGGTCCAAGAGGAGATGAACTCTCTCATATAGGACAAAGAGAACACGAACTCCTTAGTTGGACCAAGACGGGACGAACTACCTTAGATTGGACAAACAGGAGACAATCTCCTTAGATTGGACCAAGAGGAGACGAACTCACTTAGATTGGAGAAGGAGGAGGCGAATTCTTTAGATTGGACCAAGAGGCGACGAACTCCCTTAGATTGGACCAAGAGGAGACGAACTCCTTAGATTGGACAAACAGAAGTCGAACTCCTTAGATTGGTCCAAGAGGAGACGAACTTTCTCATATAGGACAAAGAGATGACGAACTCCTTAGTTGGACCAAGACGGGACGAACTCCCTTAGATTGGACAAACAGGAGACAACTCCTTAGATTGGACCAAGAGGAGACGAACTCACTTTGATTGGAGAAGGAGGACACGAATACTTTAGATTGGACCAACAGGCGACGAGCTCCCTTAGATTGGACCAAGAGGAGACGAAATCACTTCGATTGGACAAAGAGGATACGAACTCCCTCATATAGGACAAAGAGGAGCCGAGCTCCTTAGATAGGACCAAGAGTCGACGTACTCCTTAGATTGGAGCAAGAGAGGACGAACTCCTTAGATTGGACGAAGAGGAGACGAACTCCCTCATATAGGACAAAGAGGAGACGAACTCCTAAGATTGGACAAAGAGGAGACGAACTCCTAAGATTGGACAAAGAGAAGACGAAGTCTCCTTGATTGGACAAACGGGAGACGAACTCACTTATATTGGACAAAGAAGAGACGAACTCCTTAGATTAGACAAAGAGAACTTAGATTGGACAAAGAGGAGACGAACTCCTTAGATTGGAGAAAGAAGAGGACGAACTCTTAGATTGGACGAAGAGGAGACGAACTCCCTCATATAGGACAAAGAAGAGACGAACTCCTTAGATTGGACAAAGAGAAGATGAACTCTCCTAGATTGGACAAACAGGAGACGAACTCACTTATATTGGACAAAGAGAAGATGAACTCCTTAGATTGGACAAAGAGAAGACGAACTCCTTAAATTGGACCAAGAGGAGACGAACTCGCTTCGATTGGACAAATAGGAGACGAACTCCTTAGATTGGACAAACAGGAGTCGAACTCCTCAGATTGGTCCAAGAGGAGACGAACTTTCTCATATAGGACAAAGAGATGACGAACTCCTTAGTTGGACCAAGACGGGACGAACTCCCTTAGATTGGACAAACAGGAGACAACTCCTTAGATTTGACCAAGAGGAGACGAACTCACTTTGATTGGAGAAGGAGGACACGAATACTTTAGATTGGACCAACAGGCGACGAGCTCCCTTAGATTGGACCAAGAGGAGACGAAATCACTTCGATTGGACAAAGAGGATACGAACTCCCTCATATAGGACAAAGAGGAGCCGAGCTCCTTAGATAGGACCAAGAGTCGACGAACTCCTTAGATTGGAGCAAGAGAGGACGAACTCCTTAGATTGGACGAAGAGGAGACGAACTCCCTCATATAGGACAAAGAGGAGACGAACTCCTAAGATTGGACAAAGAGGAGACGAACTCCTAAGATTGGACAAAGAGAAGACGAAGTCTCCTAGATTGGACAAACGGGAGACGAACTCACTTATATTGGACAAAGAAGAGACGAACTCCTTAGATTAGACAAAGAGAAGACGAACTCCTTAAATTGGACCAAGAGGGGACGAACTCGCTTAGATTGGACAAAGAGGAGCTGAACTCCTTATATTGGTCCAAGAGGGGACGAACTCCTTTGATTGGACCAAGAAGAGACGAACTCCTTAGATTGGACAAAGAGAAGACGA
Source organism: Melaleuca alternifolia (assembly GCA_019926035.1). Lineage (NCBI taxonomy): Eukaryota > Viridiplantae > Streptophyta > Magnoliopsida > Myrtales > Myrtaceae > Melaleuca > Melaleuca alternifolia. Next base: position 51,312 of record JAGKPW010003092.1, on the reverse strand, counting down.
ACTCTCCTAGATTGGACAAACAGGAGACGAACTCACTTAGATTGGACAAAGAGGAGACGAACTCCTTATATTGGAGAAAGAGAGGACGAACTCCTTAGATTGGACGAAGAGGAGACGAACTCCCTCATATAGGACAAAGAAGAGACGAACTCCTTAGATTGGACAAAGAGAAGATGAACTCTCCTAGATTGGACAAACAGGAGACGAACTCACTTAAATTGGACAAAGAGAAGACGAACTCCTCAGATTGGACAAAGAGGAGACAAACTCCTTAAATTGGACCAAGAGGAGATGAACTCACTTCAATTGGACAAAGAGGAGACGAACTCCTTGGATTGGACAAACAGGAATCGAACTCCTTAGATTGGTCGAAGAGGTGACGAACTCTCTCATATAGGATAACGAGAAAACGAACTCCTTAGATTGGACAAACAGGAGACAAACTCCTTAGATTGGACCAAGGGGCGACGAACTCCCTTAGATTGGACCAAGAGGAGACGAACTCATTCGATTGGACCAAGAGAGGATCAACTCCCTTAGATTGCACCTAGAAAGGACGAACTCCTTAGATTGGACGAAGAGGAGACGAACTCCCTCATATAGGACAAAGAGGAGACGAACTCCTCAGATTGGACAAAGAGAAGACGAACTCTCCTAGATTTGACAAACAGGAGTCGAACTCCTTAGATTGGTCCAAGAGGACACGAACTCTCTCATATAGGACAAAGAGAAGACGTACTCCTTAGTTGGACCAAGACGGGGCGAACATCCTTAGATTGGACAAACAGGAGACAAACTCCTTAGATAGGACCAAGAGGAGACGAACTCATTTAGATTGGAGAAGGAGGAGGCGAATTCTTTAGATTGGACCAAGAGGCGACGAACTGCCTTAGATTGGACCAAGAGGGGACGAACTCACTTAGTTTGGACAAAGAGGACACGAACTCCTTAGATTGGTCCAAGAGGGGACGAACTCCTTAGATTGGACCAAGAGGAGTCGAACTCCCTTAAATAGGACAAAGAAGGGACGAACTCCATAGATTGGACCAAGAGGTAACGAGCTCTCATAGATTGTACAAAGAGGAGACGAACTCCTTAGATTGGAGAAAGAGAGGACAAACTCCTTAGATTGGACGAAGAGGAGACGAATTCCCTCATATAGGACAAAGAGGAGACGGACTCCCTCTTATAGGACAAAGAGGAGACGAACTCCTTAGATTGGACAAAGAGAAGACGAACTCTACTAGATTGGACAAACAGGAGACGAACTCACTTATATTGGAGAAAGGGGAGATGAAGTCCTTAGATTACACAAAGAGAAGACGAACTCCTTAAATTGGACCAAGAGGAGACGAACTCACTTAGATTGGGCAAATAGGAGACGAACTCCTTAGATTGGACAAACAGGAGTCGAACTCCTCAGACTGGTCCAAGAGGAGACGAACTCTCTCATATAGGACAAAGAGAAGATGACCTCCTTAGTTGGACCAAGATGGGGCGAACTCCCTTAGATTGGACAAACAGGAGACAAACTCCTTAGATTGGACCAAGAGGAGACGAACTCACGTAGATTGTACAAAGAGGAGACGAACTCCTTAGATTGGAGCAAGAGAGGACGAACTCCTTAGTTTGGACGAAGAGGACACGAACTCCCTCATATAGGACAAAGAGGAGACGAACTCATTAGATCGGACCAAGAGGAGACGAACTCACGTGGATTGGACAAAGAGGAGACGAACTCATTAGATTGGACCAAGAGGAGACGAACTCCTTAGATTGGAGCAAGTTAGGACGAACTCCTTAGATTGGCCGAAGAGGAGACGAACTCCCTCATATAGGACAAAGGGAAGACGAACTCCTCAGATTGGACAAAGACGAGACGAACTCCTTAAATTGGATCAAGAGGAGACGAACTCACTTCGATTGGACAAAGAAGAGACGAATTCCTTAGATTGGACAAACAGGAATCGAACTCCTTAGATTGGTCCAAGAGGCGACGAACTCCCTTAGATTGGACAAAGAGGAGACGAACTCCTTAGACTGGACCAAAAGGACACGAACTCTCTCATATAGGACAAAGAAGAGACGAACTCCTCAGATTGGACAAAGAGAAGACGAACTCACTTAGATTGGACAAAAACGAGACGAACTCCTTAGATTGGATAAACAGGAGTCGAACTCCTTAGATTGGTCCAAGAGGACACGAACTCTCTCATATAAGACAAAGAGAAGACGTACTCCTTAGTTGGACCAACACGGGACAAACTCCCTCATATAGGACAAAGGGAAGACGAACTCCTCAGATTGGACAAAGACGAGACGAACGCCTTAGATTGGATCAAGAGGAGACGAACTCACTTAGATTGGACAAAGATGAGATGAACTCGTTAGATTGGTCCACTTTACCAAAAAAAAAAAAAACTCCTTAGATTGGTCCACGTGGGGACAAACTCCTTACATTGGACAAAGAGGAGACGAACTCCCTTATATAGGAGAAAGAGGAGACGAACTCCTTAGATTGGAGAAAGAGAGGACAAACTCCTTAGATTGGACGAAGAGGAGACGAATTCCCTCATATAGGACAAAGAGGAGACGGACTCCCTCTTATAGGACAAAGAGGAGACGAACTCCTTAGATTGGACAAAGAGAAGACGAACTCTACTAGATTGGACAAACAGGAGACGAACTCACTTATATTGGAGAAAGGGGAGATGAAGTCCTTAGATTACACAAAGAGAAGACGAACTCCTTAAATTGGACCAAGAGGAGACGAACTCACTTAGATTGGGCAAATAGGAGACGAACTCCTTAGATTGGACAAACAGGAGTCGAACTCCTCAGACTGGTCCAAGAGGAGACGAACTCTCTCATATAGGACAAAGAGAAGATGACCTCCTTAGTTGGACCAAGACGGGGCGAACTCCCTTAGATTGGACAAACAGGAGACAAAACTCCTTAGATTGACAGAGAGGACGACAATCACGTTAGTTGTACAAAGAGGAGACGACACTCTTAGATTGGAAGCACGAGAGGACGAACCCTTAGTTTGGACGAAGAGGAAACGAACTCCCTCATTTAGGACAAAGATGAGACGAACTCCTTAGATTGGACCAAGAGGAGACGAACTCACGTCGATTGGACAAAGAGGATACGAAGTCATTAGATTGGACCAAGAAGAGACGAACTCCTTATATTGGAGCAAGAGAGGACGAACTCCTTAGATTGGACAAAGAGGAGACGAACTACCTCATATTGGACAAAGGGAAGACGAACTCCTCAGATTGGACAAAGACGAGACGAACTCCTTAAATTGGATCAAGAGGAGACGAACTCACTTCGATTGGACAAAGAAGAGACGAATTCCTTAGATTGGACAAACAGGAATCGAACTCCTTAGATTGGTCCAAGAGGCGACGAACTCCCTTAGATTGGACAAAGAGGAGACGAACTCCTTAGACTGGACCAAAAGGACACGAACTCTCTCATATAGGACAAAGAAGAGACGAACTCCTCAGATTGGACAAAGAGAAGACGAACTCACTTAGATTGGACAAAAACGAGACGAACTCCTTAGATTGGATAAACAGGAGTCGAACTCCTTAGATTGGTCCAAGAGGACACGAACTCTCTCATATAAGACAAAGAGAAGACGTACTCCTTAGTTGGACCAACACGGGACAAACTCCCTCATATAGGACAAAGGGAAGACGAACTCCTCAGATTGGACAAAGACGAGACGAACGCCTTAGATTGGATCAAGAGGAGACGAACTCACTTAGATTGGACAAAGATGAGATGAACTCGTTAGATTGGTCCACTTTACCAAAAAAAAAAAAAACTCCTTAGATTGGTCCACGTGGGGACAAACTCCTTACATTGGACAAAGAGGAGACGAACTCCTTAGATTGGACAAAGAGAAGACGAACTCCTTAAATTTGACAAAGAGGAGACGAACTCCTTAGATTGGACAAAGAGAAGACGAACTCCTTAAATTGGACCAAGAGGAGAGGAACTCACTTATATTGGACAAACAGGAGTCGAACCCCTTAGATTGGTCCAAGAGGAGACAAACTCCTTAGATTGGACCAAGAGGCGACGAACTCCCTTAGATTGGACCAAGAGGGGACGACCTCACTTAGAATGGACAAAGAGGAGACGAACTCCTTAGATTGGTCCATTTACCAAAAAAAAAAACTCCTTAGATTGGTCCACGTGGGGACAAACTCCTTATATTGGACAAAGAGGAGACGAACTCCCTTATATAGGAGAAAGAGGAGACGAACTCCTTAGATTGGACCAAGAGAAGACGAACTCACATAGATTGTACAAAGAGGAGACGAACTCCTTAGATTGGACCAAGACGGGGCGAATTTCCTTAGATTGGACAAACAGGAGACAAACTCCTTAGATTGGACCAAGAGAAGACGAACTCACTTAGATTGGAGAAGGAGGACGCGAATTCTTTAGATTGGACCAAGAGGCGACGAACTGCGTTAGATTGGACCAAGAGGGGACGAACTCACTTAGATTGGACAAAGAGGACACGAACTCCTTAGATTGGTCCAAGAGGGGACGAACTCCTTAGATAGGACCAAGAGGAGTCGAACTCCCTTATATAGGACAAAGAGGAGACGAACTCACATAGATTGTAAAAAGAGGAGACGAACTCCTTAGATTGGAGCAAGAGAGGACGAACTCCTTAGATTGGACGAAGAGGAGACGAATTCCCTCATAGGACAAAGAGGAGACGAACTCCTTAGATTGGACAAAGAGAAGACGAACTCTCCTAGATTGAACAAACAGGCGACGAACTCACTTATATTGGAGAAAGGGGAGACGAACTCCTTAGATTTGACAAAGAGAAGACGAACTCCATCAATTGTACCAAGAGGAGATGAACTCCTTAGATTGGACAAAGAGAAGACGAACTCCTTAAATTGGACCAAGAGGAGAGGAACTCACTTAGATTGGACAAATAGGAGACGAACTCCTTAGATTGGACAAACAGGAGTCAAACTCCTTAGATTGGTCCAAGAGGAGACGAACTCCCTCATATAGGACAAAGGGAAGACGAACTCCTCAGATTTGACAAAGAGGAGACGAACTCCTTAGATTGGACAAAGAGGTGACGAACTCCTTAGAATGGACCAAGAGGAGACGAAGTCCTTTAGATTGGACCAAGAGGGGACGAACTCCCTTAGATTGGACAGGACGTACTCACTTAGATTGGACAAAGAGATGCCGAACACCTTTAGATTGGTCCATGTGGAGACGAACTCCTTAGATTGGACCAAGAGGAGACGTACTCACTTAGATTGGACGAAGAGGATACGAACTCTTTGGATTGGACCAAGAGGTGACGAACTCCCTTAGATTGGACCGAGAGGAGACGAACTCCCTTATATAGGACAAAGAGGAAAAAAACTCCTTAGATTGGACAAACAGGAATTGAACTCCTTAGATTGGTCCAAGAGGCGACGAACTCCCTTAGATTGGACCAAGAGGAGACGAACTCATTAGATTTGACCAAGAGGCGACGAACTCCCTTAGATTGGACCAAGAGGAGACGAACTCCTTAGATTGGAGCAAGAGAGGACAAACTCCTTAGATTGGACGAAGAGGAGACGAACTCCCTCATATAGGACAAAGAGGAGACAAACTCCTTAAATTGGACAAAGAGGAGACGAACTCACTTAGATTGGACAAAGAGGATACGAACTCCTTAGATGGACAAAAACAGGGAAACGAATCCTTAGATTGGTCAAAGAGGAGACGAAAACTATCTCATATAGGACAAAAAGAGAGAGACACTCGTTAGATTGGGAACCAAGACGCGGACGAAATCCCTGGAGATTGGACAAAACAGGGAGGACAAAACTCCTTACATTGGACAAGAGGAGACGAACTCCCTAAGATTGGACCAAAAGGAGACGAACTCCTTAGATTGGACCAAGAGGAGACGATCTTGTATTATTGCACTCAAAGGAGACGAACTCCTTAGATTGGACCATGAGGAGCCGACCTTCCTAAGATTGGACCAAAAGGAGACGAACTCCTTAGATTGGACCAAGAGGAGACGATCTTGGTTAGATTGCACTCAAAGGAGCCGAACTCCTCAGATTGGACCAAGACGAGACGAACTTCCTAAGATTGGACCAAAAGGAGACGAACTCCTTAGATTGGACCAAGAGGAGACGAATAACTTGATTGGACAAAGCGGAGAAGAACCATTAGATTGGCCCAAGAACGGCAACGACCGCTTAGATTGGACCAACGAGGGGACAACTCACTAGATGGATAAGAGGAGGAGGGAGGATGAACTTACTTAGATTGGAGGAAGGAGGACATGGAAGTTTTAGATTGGACCAAGATGCGACGAACTCCTTAGATTGGGACCAAGAGGGACGACGAACTCATTCGAGGTACAAAGAGGAGACGAACTCATTAGATTGGACCAAGAGGAGACGAACTACCTTAAATTGGACCAAGAGGAGACGAACTCATTAGATTGGACGAAGAGGCGACGAACTTCCATAGATTGGGCCAAGAGGGGAGGAAGTCACTTAGATTGGACAAAGAGGAGACGAACTCCTTAGATTGGTCCGAGAGGAGACGTACTCTCTCATATAGGACAAAGGGGAGACGAACTACTTAGATTGGACCAAGATAGCACAAACTCCCTTAGATTCAACAAAGAGGAGACGAACTCTTTAGATTAGACCAAGAGCGAGGAACGAACTTGCATAGGACCAAGAGGGGACGAACTCACTTAGATGCAAGAGGAAACGAAATACTTAAGATTGGACCTAGAGAGACGCCACCCTCCTATAGGACAAAGAGGGAGACGAAACTACTTAGATTGGAACAAGAGGGGGAAAGAAACTCTCTTAGACGTGGGATCCAAAGAGGACGAACTCCAGTAGATTTACAAAGAGGATACGGGAAAATCTTTAGATTGGACCAAGTGGAGACGCAACTTTTTTCCCCCCCCTAATAGGACAATGAGGAGCGAAACTCCTTAGATTAGAAACAAGAGTGGAGGAACTCTCTTAGTTGACAAGAAGGGAACGAATTCCTTAGATTGGACAAAAGGAGGACAAACTCCTTACATTGACAAGAGGAGACGAACTCCCTTAGATTGGACCAAGAGGAGACGAACACTTTAGATTGGACCAAGAGGCGACAAACTCCCTTAGATTGGACCAAGAGGAGATGAACTCACTTCGATTGGATAAAGAGGAGATGAACTCCTTAGATTGGACAAAGGGGAGTCGAACTCCTTAGATTGGTCCAAGAGGAGACGAACTCTCTCATATAGGACAAAGAGAAGACGAACTCCTTAGATTGGACCAAGACGCGGCGAACTCCCTTAGATTGGACAAACAGGAGACAAACTCCTTAGATTGGACCAAGAGGAGACGAACTCACTTAGATTGGAGAAGGAGGAGACTAATACTTTAGATTGGACAAAGAGGAGACGAACTCATTAGATTCGACAAAGAGGTGACAAACTCCTTAGAATGGACGAAGCGGAGAAGAAGTCCTTTAGATTGGACGAAGAGGGGACGAACTCCCTTAGATTGGACAGAGAGGAGACGAACTCCCTTATGTAGGACAAAGATGGGACCAACTCCCTTTGATTGGACCAAGGGGAGACGTACTCACTTAGATTGGAAAAAGAGGTGCCGAACTCCTTTAGATTGGTCCATGGGGAGACGAACTCGTTAGATTGGACCAAGAGGAGACATACTCACTTAGATTGGACAAAGAGGTGCCGAACTCCTTTAGATTGGTCCATGTGGAGACGAACTCCTTAGATTGGATAAAGAGGAGACGAACTCTTTAGAATGGATCAAGAGGTGACGAACTCAATTAGATTGGACCGAGAGGAGACGAACTCCTTTATATAGGAAAAAAAGGAGACGAACTCCTTAGGTTGGACAAACAGGAATCAAACTGCTTACATTTGTCCAAGGGGCGACGAACTCCCTTAGATTGGACCAAGAGCAGACGAACTCATTAGATTTGACCAAGAAGCGACGAACTCCCTTAGATTGGACCAAGACGAGACGAACTCACTTAGATTGGACAAGGAGGAGACGAACTCCTTAGATTGGACAAACAGGAATCAAACTTCTTAGATTTGTCCAAGGGGCGACGAACTCCTTTAGATTGGACCAAGAGGAGACGAACTCATTATATTTGACCAAGAAGCGACGAACTCCCTTAGATTGGACCAAGAGGAGACGAACTCACTTAGATTGGAGCAAGAGGGGACGAACTACTTAGATTGGACGAAGAGGGGACGAACTCCCTCATATAGGACAAAGAGGAGACGAAGTCGTTAGATTGGACCAAGAGGAGACGAACTCCCTTATATTGGACAAAGAGGAGACGACCACCTTAGATTGGACCAAGAGGAAACAAACTCACATAGATTGTACAAAGAGGAGACGAACTCCTTAGATTGGACCAATAAGAGACAAACACACATAGATTGTACAAAGAGGAGACAAACTCCTTAGATTGGACGAGGAGGAGACGAACTCCCCCATATAGGACAAATAGGAGACGAACTCCTTAGATTGGACCAAGAGGAGACGAACTCCCTCATATAGGACAAAGGGAAGACGAACTCCTCAGATTGGACAAAGAGGAGACGAACTCCTTAAATTGGACGAAGAGGAGACCAACTCACTTAGATTGGACAAAGAGGAGACGAACTCCTTAAATTGGACGAAGAGGAGACGAACTCCCTCATATAGGACAAATAGGAGACGAACTCCTTAGATTGGACCAAGAGGAGATGAACTCCCTCATATAGGACAAAGGGAAGACAAACTCCTCAGATTGGACAAAGAGGAGACGAACTCCTTAAGTTGGACCAAGAGGAGACGAACTCACTTAGATTGGGCAAAGAGGAGACGAACTCCTTAGATTGGATGAAGAGGAGACGAACTCCCTCATATAGGACAGAGGGAAGACGAACTCCTCAAATTGGACAAAGAGGAGACGAACTCCTTAAATTGGACTAAGAGTAGACGAACTCACTTCGATTGGACAAAGAGGAGACGAACTCCTTAGATTGGACCAAGAGGAGACGAACACCTTAGCTTGGTCCAGAGGCGACGAAACCTCCCTTAGATTGGACCAAGAGGAAGCCGAAACTCACTTTCTTGGACCAAGAGGAGACGAACTCACTTAGATTGGACAAAGAGGAGACGAACTCCTTAGATTGGACAAAGAACAGACGATCTCCCCTATATAGGACAAAGAGGGGACGAACTCCCAGATGGACCAAAGAGAAGTATGAAAATCTCTAGATTGGACAAACAATAGACGAAACCACTTGACTGGACAAGAGGAGAAGACACTCATTACAGTGGGACCAAGAGGCGCGAACTGCCTAGATGGACCAGAGGAGACGAACTCCTTAGATTGGTCCAAGAGGAGACGAACTCACTTAGATTGGACAAGGAGGACACGAAGTCTTTAGATTGGACCAAGATGCGACGAACTCCCTTAGATTGGACCAAGAGGAGACGAACTCACTTCGATTGGACAAAGAGGAGACGAACTCATTAGATTGGACGAAGAGGCGACGAACTCCCTTAGATTGGACCAAGAGGGAATGAAGTCACTTAGATTGGACAAAGAGGAAACGAACTAATTAGATGGGTTCAAAAGAGACGAAATCTCTCATACTAGGACACAGGGGAGGAGAACGCTTTGATTGGACCCAAGGACTGGGACGAACGCCTTAGTGTGGACAACCAGGAGAAAGGCGGGACTACTTTGTATTGGACCAAATGAGAGGACGAAACCCTATAGATTCGACAAAGAGGAGACGAACTCCTTAGATTGTTCCAAGAGGGGACCAACTCCTTAGATTGGACCAAGAGGAGACGAACTCCCTTATATTTGACAAAGAGGAGACGAACTCCATAGATTGGACCAAGAGGAGACGAACTCACGTAGATTGTACAAAGAGGAGACGAACTCCTTAGATTGGACCAAGAGGGGATGAAGTCACTTAGATTGGACAAAAAGGAAACGAACTCCTTAGATTGGTTCAAAAGGAGACGAACTCTCTCATATAGGACAAAGGGGAGGCGAACTCCTTAGATTGGACCAAGACTGGACGAACTGCCTTAGTTTGGACAAACAGGAGACGTACTCCTTTGATTGGACCAAGAGAGGACGAACTCCCTTAGATTCGACAAAGAGGAGACCAACTCTTTAGATTGGACCAAGAGGCGACGAGCTACCTTACATAGGACCAAGAGGTGACGAACTCACTTAGATTGGACCACGAGGAGACGAACTCTTTACATTGGAGCAAGAGGGGACGAACTCGTTATATTGGACCAAGAGGAGACAAACTCCTTAGATTGCAACAAGAGGGGACGCTCTCTCTTAGATTTGACCCAGAGAGGACGAACTCCCTTAGATTCTACAAAGAGGAGACGAACTCTTTAGATTGGACCAAGAGGTGACGAACTAACTTACTTAGGACCAAGAGGGGACAAACTCTTTAGATTGGTCAAAGAGGAGACGAACTCCTTAGATTTGACCACGAGGAGACGAACTCCCTCATATAGGACAAAGAGGAAACGAACTCATATAGATTGGACAAAGAGGAGACGAACTCCTTAGATTGGAGCAAGAGGGGATGAACTCCTTAATTGGACAAAGAGGAGATGAACTCCCTCATATAGGACAAAGAACTCCTTAGATTGGACAAAGAGGAGACGAACTCCTTAGATTGGACCAAGAGGTGACGAACTCACTTAGATTGGACAAGGAGGAGACGAAGCCTTTAGATTGGACCAAGAGGTGACGAACTACCTTAGATTGGACCAAGAGGGGACGAACTCACATAGAATGGACAAAGATGAGACGAACTCCTTAGATTGGTCCAAGAGGAGACGAACTCCTTAGATTGGACCAAGAGGAAACGAACTCACTTAGATTGAACAAACAGGAGACCAACTCGTTAGAGTGGACCAAGAGTAGGCGAACTTCTTAGATTGGTCCAAGAGAAGACGAACTCACATAGATTGGACAAAGAGGAGACGAACTCACTTAGATTAGACAAAGAGGAGACGAACTCCTTAGATTGGATGAAAAGGAGACGAACTCCCTCATATAGGACAGAGGGAAGACGAACTCCTCAAATTGGACAAAGAGGAGACGAACTCCTTAAATTGGACTAAGAGTAGACGAACTCACTTCGATTGGACAAAGAGGAGACGAACTCCTTAGATTGGACCAAGAGGAGACGAACCCCTTAGCTTGGTCCAAGAGGCGACGAACTCCCTTAGATTGGACCAAGAGGAGACGAACTCACTTTGATTGGACAAAGAGGAGACGAACTCCTTAGATTGGTCCAAGAGGGGACGAACTCCTTAGATTGGACGAAGAGGAGACGAACTCCCTTATATAGGACAAAGAGGAGTCGAACTCCTCAGATTGGACAAAGAGAAGATGAACTCTCCTAGATTGGACAAACAATAGACGAACTAACTTTGATTGGACAAAGAGGAGAAGAACTCATTACATTGGACCAAGAGGCGACGAACTGCCTTAGATTGGACCAAGAGGAGACGAACTCACTTAGAATGGACTAAGAGGGGACGAACTTACTTAAATTGGACAAGGAGGACACGAAGTCTTTAGATTGGACCAAGATGCGACGAACTGCCTTAGATTGGACCAAGAGGAGACGAACTCACTTCGATTGGACAAAGAGGAGACGAACTCATTAGATTGGACGAAGAGGCGACGAACTCCCTTAGATTGGACCAAGAGGGGATGAAGTCACTTAGATTGGACAAAGAGGAAACGAACTCCTTAGATTGGTTCAAAAGGAGACGAACTCTCTCATATAGGACAAAGGGGAGGCGAACTCCTTAGATTGGACCAAGACTGGACGAAGTGCCTTAGTTTGGACAAACAGGAGACGTACTCCTTTGATTGGATCAAGAGAGGACGAACTCCCTTAGATTCGACAAAGAGGAGACCAACTCTTTTGATTGGACCAAGAGGCGACGACCTACCTTACATAGGACCAAGAGGTGACGAACTCACTTAGATTGGACCACGAGGAGACGAACTCTTTACATTGGAGCAAGAGGGGACGAACTCGTTATATTGGACCAAGAGGAGACGAACTCCTTAGATTGGACCAAGAGGTGACGAACTAACTTACTTAGGACCAAGAGGGGACAAACTCTTTAGATTGGTCAAAGAGGAGACGAACTCCTTAGATTTGACCACGAGGAGACGAACTCCCTCATATAGGACAAAGAGGAAACGAACTCATATAGATTGGACAAAGAGGAGACGAACTCCTTAGATTGGAGCAAGAGGGGATGAACTCCTTAATTGGACAAAGAGGAGATGAACTCCCTCATATAGGACAAAGAACTCCTTAGATTGGACAAAGAGGAGACGAACTCCTTAGATTGGACCAAGAGGTGACGAACTCACTTAGATTGGACAAGGAGGAGACGAAGCCTTTAGATTGGACCAAGAGGTGACGAACTACCTTAGATTGGACCAAGAGGGGACGAACTCACATAGAATGGACAAAGAGGAGACGAACTCCTTAGATTGGTCCAAGAGGAGACGAACTCCTTAGATTGGACCAAGAGGAAACGAACTCACTTAGATTGAACAAACAGGAGACCAACTCGTTAGAGTGGACCAAGAGTAGGCGAACTTCTTAGATTGGTCCAAGAGGAGACAAACTCACATAGATTGGACAAAGAGGAGACGAACTCCTTAGATTAGAGCAAGAGGGGATGAACTCCTTAGATTGGACAAAGAGGAGACGAACTCCTTAGATTGGTCCACGGGGATATGAACTCCTTAGATTGGACCAAGAGGTGACGAACTCACTTAGATTGGACCAAGAGGAGAAGAACTCATTAGATTGGACCAAGAGGTGACGAACTCCCTTAGATTGGACCAAGAGGGGACGAACTCACTTAGAATGGACAAAGTGGAGACGAAATCCTTAGATTGGTCCAAGAGGAGATGAACTACTTAGATTGGTCCAAGAGGAGACGAACTCACTTAGATTGGACAAACAGGAGACCAACTCGTTAGAGTGGACCAAGAGGAGACGAACTCCTTAGATTGGTCCAAGAGGAGACGAACTCACATAGATTGGACAAAGGGGAGACGAACTCCTTAGATTGGAGCAAGAGGGGATGAACTCCTTAGATTGGACAAAGAAGAGACGAACTCCTTAGATTGTTCCACGAGGAGACGAACTCCTTAGATTGGACAAAGAGGAGTCGAACTCCTTAGATTGGACCAAGAGGGGACGACCTCACTTAGATTGGACCAAGAGGAGAAGAACTCATTAGATTGGACCAAGAGGTGACGAACTCACTTAGATTGGACCAAGAGGAGTAGAACTAATTAGATTGGACAAGAGGTGACGAACTCCCTTAGATTGGACCAAGAGGGGACGAACTCACTTAGAATGGACAAAGTGGAGACGAAATCCTTAGATTGGTCCAAGAGGAGACGAAACTCACTTAGATTGGACAAACAGGAGACCAACTCGTTAGAGTGGACCAAGAGGAGACGAACTCCCTAGATTGGTCCAAGAGGAGACGAACTCACATAGATTGGAAAAAGAGGAGACGAACTACTTAGATTGGAGCAAGAGGGGATGAACTCCTTAGATTGGATGAAGAGGAGACGAACTCCCCTATATAGGACAAAGAGGAGACGAACTCCTTAGATTGGACAAAGAGGAGACGAACTCCTTAGATTGGACCAATAGGTGACGAACTCCCTTGGATTGGACAAGGAGGAGACGAAGACTTTAGATTGGACCAAGACGAGACGAACTCCTTAAATTGAACCCAGAGGAGACGAACTCCTTAGATTGTTCTAAGAGGAGACGAACTCCTTAAATTGAACCAAGAGGAGACGAACTCCTTAGATTGGTCCAAGAGGAGACGAACTCCTTAAATTGAACCAAGAGGAGACGAACTCCTTAGATTGGACAAAGAGGAGACGAACTCCTTACATTGGACAAGCAGGAGTCGAACTCCATAGGTTGGTCCAAGAGGAGACGAACTCTCTCATATAGGACAAAGAGAAGACGAACTCCTTAGTTGGACCAAGACGGGACGAACTCCTTTAGATTGGACAAACAGGAGCCAAAGTCCTTAGATTGGAACAAGAGGAGACGAACTCACTCAGATTGGAGAAGCAGGAGGTGAATTCTTTAGATTGGACCAAGAGGCGACGAACTCCCTTAGATTGGACCAAGAGGAGACGAACTCACTTCGATTGGACAACGAGGAGACGAACTCCTTAGATTGGACAAAGAGGAGTCGAACTCCTTAGACTGGCCCAAGAGGAGACGAACTCACCTAGATTGGAGAAGGAGGAGATGAATACTTTAGATTGGACCAAGAGGCGACGATATCCCTTAGATTGGACCAAGAGGAGACGAACTCACATAGATTGTACAAAGAGGAGACGAACTCCTTAGATTGGAGCAAGAGAGAACGAACTCCTTAGATTGGACGAAGAGGAGACGAACTCCCTCAGATAGGACAAAGAGGAGACAAACTCCTTAGATTGGGCAAAGAGAACACGAACTCCTTAAATTGGACCAAGAGGAGATGAAGTCACTTAGATTGGATAAACAGGAGTTGAACTCCTCAGATTGGTCCAAGAGGAGACGAAATCTCTCATATAGGACAAAGAGAAGACGAACTCCTCAGTTGGACCAAGACGGGGCGAACGACCTTAGATTGGACAAACAGGAGACAAACTCCTTAGATTGGACAAAGAGGAGACGAACTCACTTAGATAGGAGAAGGAGGAGGCGAATTCTTTAGATTGGACCAAGAGGCGACGGACTGCCTTAGATTGGACCAAGAGGGGACGAACTCACTTAGATTGGACAAAGAGGAGCCGAACTGCTTAGATTGGTCCAAGAGGGGACGAACTCCTTAGGTTGGTCCAAGAGGAGAACGAACTCCTTAGATTGGAGCAAGTGGGGACGAACTCCTTAAATTGGACGAAGAGGAAACGGACTCCCTCATATAGGACAAAGAGGAGACGAACTCCTTAGATTGGACCAAGAGAAGATGAACTTACGTCGATTGGACAAAGAGGAGACGAACTCATTAGATTGGACCAAGAGGAGACAAACTTCTTAGATTGGAGCAAGAGAGGACGAACTCATTAGATTGGACGAAGAGGAGACGAACTCCCTCATATAGGACAAAGAGGAGACGAACTCCTCAGATTGGACAAAGAGAAGACGAACTCTCCTAGATTGGACAAACAATAGACGAACTCACTTAGATTGGACAAAGAGGAAACGAACTCCTTAGATTGGACAAACAGGAGTCGAACTCCTTAGATTGAACCAAGAGGAGACGAACTCACTTAGATTGGAGAAGGAGGAGACAAATTCTTCAGATTGGACCAAGAGGCGACAAACTCCCTTAGATTGGAGCAAGAGGGGATGAACTCCTTAGATTGGACGAAGAGGAGACGAACTCCCTCATATAGGACAAAGAGGAGACGAACTCCTTAGATTGGACAAAGAGGAGACGAACTCCTTAGATTGGACAAGAGGAGACGAAACTCCTAGATTGGACAAAGAGGAGACGAACTCCTGAGATCGGACAAAGAGGAGACGAACTCCTTAGATTGGACCAAGAGGAGACGAACTCACATAGATTGGACAAAGAGGAGACGAACTCCTTAGATTGTAGCAAGAGGGGATGAACTCCTTAGATTGGACAAAGAGGAGACGAACTTCTTAGATTGATCCACGAGGAGACGAACTCCTTAGATTGGACCAAGAGGTGACGAACTCACTTAGATTGGACCAAGAAGAGAAGAACTCATTAGATTGGACCAAGAGGTGATGAACTCCCTTAGATTGGACAAAGAGAAGACGAACTCTCCTAGATTGGACAAACAGGAGACGAACTCACTTATATTCGACAAAGAGGAGACAAACTACTTAGATTGGACAAAGAGAAGACGAGCTCCCTAAATTGGACCAAGAAGAGACGAACTCACTTTGATTGGACAAATAGGAGACGAACTCCATAGATTGGACAAACAGGAGTCGAACTCCTTAGATTGGTCCAAGAGGAGACGAACTCTCTCATATAGGACAAAGAGAAGACAAACTCCTTAGTTGGACCAAGACTGGACGAACTCCCTTAGATTGGACAAACAGGAGACAAACTCCTTAGATTGGACCAAGAGGAGACGAACTCACTTAGATTGGAGAAGGAGGTGGCGACTTCTTTAGATTGGACCAAGAGGGGACGAACTCACTTAGATTGGACAAAGAGGAGACGACCTCCTTAGATTGGTCCAAGAGGGGACGAACTCCTTAGATTGGACCAAGAGGAGACGAACTCCCTTATATAGGACAAAGAGGAGACGAACTCCTTAGATTGGACCAAGAGGAGACGAACTCACTTAGATTGGAGAAGGAGGTGGTGAATTCTTTAGATTGGACCAAGGGGAGACGAATTCATTAGATTGGACCAAGAGGAGACGAACTCCTTAGATTGGAGCAAGAGAGGACGATCTCCTTAATTTTGGACGAAGAGGAGACGAACTCCTTAAATTGGACCAAGAGGAGATGAACTCACTTAGATTGGTCAAAGAGGAGACGAACTCCTTAGATTGGACAAACAGGAGAGAAACTCCTTAGATTGGACCAAGAGGAGACCAACTCACTTAGATTGGAGAAGGAGGAGACGAATACTTTAGATTGGACCAAGAGGCGACGAAGTCCCTAAGATTGGACCAAGAGGAGACGAACTCACTTCGAATGGACAAAGAGGAGATGAACTCATTAGATTAGAGAAGGAGGAGACGAATTCTTCAGATTGGACCAAGAGGCGACAAACTCCCTTAGATTGGAACAAGAAGGGATGAACTCCTTAGATTGGATGAAGAGGAGACAAACTCCCTCATATAGGACAAAGGGAAGATGAACTCCTCAGATTGGTCAAAGAGGAGACGAACTCCTTAAATTGGACCAAGAGGAGACAACTCACTTAGATTGGACAAACAGGAATCGAACTCCTGAGATTGGTCCAAGAGGAGACCAACTATCTCATATAGGACATAGAGAAGACGAACTCCTTAGACTGGACCAAGACGGGAAGAACTCCTTTAGATTGGACCAAGAGGAGACGAACTCACTTAGATTGGAGAAGGAGGAGACGAATTCTTCAGATTGGACCAAGAGGCGACAAACTCCCTTAGATTGGACCAAGAGGAGATGAACTCACTTCGATTGGATAAAGAGGAGATGAACTCCTTAGATTGGACAAAGGGGAGTCGAACTCCTTAGATTGGTCCAAGAGGAGACGAACTCTCTCATATAGGACAAAGAGAAGACGAACTCCTTAGATTGGACCAAGACGCGGCGAACTCCCTTAGATTGGACAAACAGGAGACAAACTCCTTAGATTGGACCAAGAGGAGACGAACTCACTTAGATTGGAGAAGGAGGAGACTAATACTTTAGATTGGACAAAGAGGAGACGAACTCATTAGATTCGACAAAGAGGTGACAAACTCCTTAGAATGGACCAAGCGGAGAAGAAGTCCTTTAGATTGGACGAAGAGGGGACGAACTCCCTTAGATTGGACAGAGAGGAGACGAACTCCCTTATGTAGGACAAAGATGGGACCAACTCCCTTTGATTGGACCAAGGGGAGACGTACTCACTTAGATTGGAAAAAGAGGTGCCGAACTCCTTTAGATTGGTCCATGGGGAGACAAACTCCTTAGATTGGACCAAGAGGAGACGAACTCACTTCGAATGGACAAAGAGGAGACGAACTCATTAGATTAGAGAAGGAGGAGACGAATTCTTCAGATTGGACCAAGAGGCGACAAACTCCCTTAGATTGGAACAAGAAGGGATGAACTCCTTAGATTGGATGAAGAGGAGACAAACTCCCTCATATAGGACAAAGGGAAGATGAACTCCTCAGATTGGTCAAAGAGGAGACGAACTCCTTAAATTGGACCAAGAGGAGACAAACTCACTTAGATTGGACAAACAGGAATCGAACTCCTGAGATTGGTCCAAGAGGAGACCAACTATCTCATATAGGACATAGAGAAGACGAACTCCTTAGATTAGACCAAGACGGGAAGAACTCCCTTAGATTGGACCAACAGGAGACGAACTCACTTTGATTGCAGAAGGAGGAGACGAATTCTTCAGATTGGACCAAGAGGCGACAAACTCCCTTAGATTGGAACAAGAAGGGATGAACTCCTTAGATTGGACGAAGAGGAGACAAACTCCCTCATATAGGACAAAGGGAAGATGAACTCCTCAGATTGGTCAAAGAGGAGACGAACTCCTTAAATTGGACCAAGAGGAGACGAACTCACTTTGATTGCAGAAGGAGGAGACGAATTCTTCAGATTGGACCAAGAGGCGACAAACTCCCTTAGATTGGAACAAGAAGGGATGAACTCCTTAGATTGGACGAAGAGGAGACAAACTCCCTCATATAGGACAAAGGGAAGATGAACTCCTCAGATTGGTCAAAGAGGAGACGAACTCCTTAAATTGGACCAAGAGGAGACAAACTCACTTAGATTGGACAAACAGGAATCGACCTCCTGAGATTGGTCCCAGAGGAGACCAACTCTCTCATATAGGACATAGAGAAGACGAACTCCTTAGATTGGAGAAACAGGAGACAAACGCCTTTGATTGGACCAAGAGGAGACGAACTCACTTAGATTGGAGAAGGAGGAGACGAAATCTTCAGATTGGACCAAGAGGCGACAAACTCCCTTAGATTGGAACAAGAAGGGATGAACTCCTTAGATTGGACAAAGAGGAGACAAATTCCCTCATATAGGACAAAGAGGAGACGAACTCCTTAGAATGAACCAAGAGGTGACGAACTCACTTAGATTGGACAAAGAGGAGACGAAGTCTTTAGATTGGACCAAGAGGTGACGAACTCCCTCAGATTGAACCAACAGGGGACGAACTCACTTAGAATGGACATAGAGGAGACGAACTCCTTAGATTGTTCCAAGAGGAGACGAAGTCTCTCATATAGGACAAAGAGAAGACGAACTCCTTAGATTGGACCAAGACGGGACGTACTCTCTCATATAGGACAAAGAGAAGACGAACTCTCTCATATAGGACAAAGGGAAGAGGAACTCCTCAAATTGGACAAAGAGGAGACGAACTCCTGAAATTGGACCAAGAGAAGACGAACTCCCTCATATAGGACAAAGAGGAGACGAACTCCTTAGATTGCACAAAGAGGAGACGAACTCCTTAAATTGGACCAAGAGGAGACGAACTCACTTAGAATGGTCAAAGAGGAGACGAACTCCTTAGATTGGACAAACAGAAGACAAACTCCTTAGATTGGACCAAGAGGAGACGAACTCACTTAGATTGGAGAAGGAGGAGATGAATACTTTAGATTGGACCAAGAGGCGATAAACTCCCTTAGATTGGACCAAGAGGAGGCGAACTCACTTTGATTGGACAAAGAGGAGACGAACTCATTAGATTGGACCAAGAGGCGACGAACTCCCTTAGATTGGACCAACAGGTGACGAGCTCCTTAGATTGGAGCAAGAGAGGATGAACTCCTTAGATTGGAGCAAGAGGAGACAAACTCCCTCATATAGGACAAAGGGAAGACGAACTCCTCAGATTGGACAAAGAGGAGACGAGTTCCTTAAATTGGTCCATCAGGAGACGAACTCACTTAGATTGGACAAACAGGAATCGAACTCCTTAGATTGGTCCAAGAGGAGACGAACTCTCTCATATAGGACAAAGAGAAGACGAACTCCTTAGATTGGACCAAGAAGGGACGAACTCTCTTAGATTGGACAAACAGGAGACAAACACCTTAGATTGGACCAAGAGGAGACAAACTCACTTAGATTGTAGAAGGAGGAGACGAAATCTTCAGATTGGACCAAGAGGCGACAAACTCCGTTAGATTGGAACAAGAGGGGATGAACTCCCTAGATTGGACGAAGAGGAGACGAACTCCCTCATATAGGACAAAGAGGAGACGAACTCCTTAGATTGGACAAAGAGGAGACAAAATCCTTAGATTGGACCAAGAGGTGACGAACTCACTTAGATTGGACAAGGAGGAGACGAAGTCTTTAGATTTGACCAGGAGGTGACGAACTCCCTTAGATCGGAGCAAGAGGGGACGAACTCACTTAGAATGGACAAAGAGGACACGAACTCCTTAGATTGCTCCAAGAGGAGACGAACTCCTTAGATTGGACCAAGAGGAGACGAATTCACATAGATTGGACAAAGATGAGACGAACTCCTTAGATTGGAGCAAGAGAGGATGAACTCCTTAGATTGGACGAAGAGGAGACGAACTCCCTCATATAGGACAAAGGGAAGACGAACTCCTCAGATTGGACAAAGAGGAGACGAAATCCTTATATTGGACCAAGAGGAGACGAACTCACTTAGATTGGACAAAGCGGAGTCGAACTCCTTGCATTGGACAAACAGGAATCGAACTCCTTAGATTGGTCCAAGAGGAGACGAACTCTCTCATATAGGACAAAGAGAAGACGAACTCCTTAGATTGGACCAAGAGGGGACGAACTCACTTAGATTGGACAAAGAGGAGACGAACTCCTTACATTGGACAAACAGGAATCGAACTCCTTAGATTGGTCCAAGAGGAAACGAACTCTCTCATATAGGACAAAGAGAAGACGAACTCCTTAGATTGGACAAAGACGGGACGAACTCCCTTAGTTTGGACAAACAGGAGACAAACTCCTTAGATTGGACGAAGAGGAGTCGAACTCACTTAGATTGGAGAAGGAGGAGACGAATTCTTCAGATTGGACCAAGAGGCGACAAACTCCCTTAGATTGGAGCAAGAGGAGACGAACTCACTTGGATTGGACAAAGACGAGACGAACTCCTTAGATTGGACAAAGGGGAGTCGAACTCCTTAGATTGGTCCAAGTGGAGACAAGCTCTCTCATATAGGACAAAGAGAAGACAAACTCCTTAGATTGGTCCAAGAGGAGACGAACTCCTTAGATTGGACCAAGACGGGACGAACTCTCTTAGATTGGGCAAACAGGAGACAAACTCCTTAGATTGGACCAAGAGGAGACGAACTCAATTAGATTGGAGAAGGAGGAGACGAATACTTTAGATTGGACAAAGAGGAGACGAACTCATTAGATTGGACAAAGATGTGACGAACTCCTTAGAATGGACCAAGAGGAGACGAAGTCCTTTAGATTGGACCAAGAGGGGACGAACTCCCTTAGATTGAACAGAGAGGAGACGAACTCCTTAGAGTGGACCAAGATGGAACCAACTCCTTGAGATTGGACAAGAAGGAGACGAACTCCTTAGATTGGATCAAGAGGAGACGAACTCCCTTACGTAGGACAAAGAGAAGACGAACTCCTTGGATTGGACCAAGGGGAGACGTACTCACTTGGATTGGACAAAGAAGTGCCGAACTCCTTTAGATTGGTCCATGTGGAGATGAAGTCCTTAGAATGGACCAAGAGAGGACAAACTCCTTTAGATTGGACCGAGAGGAGACGAACTCCCTTAGATTGGACAAAGAAGAGACGAAGTCCTTAGATTGGACGTCGAGGTGACGAACTCCTAAGAATGGACCAAGAGGAGACGAATTCCTTTAGATTGGACCAAGAGGGGACGAACTCCCTTATATTGGACCTAGAGGAGACGAACTCCTTAGATTCGTGGATAAGGAGTCTCTTTGGTGTGTCTGGATTCACTCAAATTTCCTCAGGAACCGGTGTTTTTGGGAGGTACGTAGACCCACCTTTTGTTCTTGGTCTTGGAAGAAGATCATTGATTTAGGGAGGGAGTTTAGACATATGTTTTATTGGCGTGTTGGTGATGGCCGTTCGATTTCGATGTGGTTTGATTCCTGGCATGCAAATGGCCCGCTCAACCTTCTATTTAGTAATCGACAAATCTATTTGTCGGGTTGCTCAAGAGATGCCCTCCTAGTGGAATTGCTACAGAATCGGGTCCCTGACTCGAGCCTTTTGGAGACTCTGCATATTTGGGGAGGTATCCCTTCCCTTTCTACTCATCATGACCGGCTTCTTTGGAAAGGCTCCCCTTCTGGGAAATTTTCATCTTCCACGGCTTGGGATTCTATTAGGCGGAAAAAGCCTAAGGTTACTTGGGCTGATTTCATTTGGGTCAAGATCACCGCTCCTAGACACCAGTTTCTCCTATGGTTGATGACCAAGAGAAGACTCCCTACCCAGGTTTTTCTTCTAACCTGTGGTAGAATCTCTAACGCTACGTGTGCTTTTTGTCATATAAGGCCGGACTCTATTGATCATTTATTCTTCGGATGCTCTATTACTAAAGACTTAGCTCTCTTTTGGTCACGCAATTGCCTCCTTGATTGGCATGAGGGGGATTGGATGACCACACTCACATGGGCCATTACTCACTTATCCGAAGACCAATTTTCCCAAAAAATCGTGAGGTTCGCTCTTGGAGCGATGTGTCACGTCATTTGGAAATCCAGGAACAATATCTTATTCAGGAATTGTGACACTTTTCTTCCGGCAATGAAGAAGCGACTGGTGAAGCTGGTCAAAGATTTTGCTTATACTCAGGACAATGTTATTGACACTGCCAGAAATAGAAGAATTCAGCACAATTGGGGTTTGAATGATTCTATTTTCTTGTGATTGTGTTGTTCACTCCTTTTTCCTTACGTCTAGCTTGGAGATTCTGGGTACTCCTCCACTTAGCCCATCCTCGGTGTAAGTGTAGGTTTTGTAGTACCTGTCTCTCCTTTTTTTTCTGGTTTATATTATCCTATGTACATCTTCTTCCTCTGAGACTCATGGTACTCCTCTGCTTAGCCTATACGGGTGTAAGAAGAGGTATGTGGTACTGGGGTCTCTTTCTCTTGTAATTTTGGCAAAAAAGATTAATATACTATTTACATTACCAAAAAAAAAAAACTCCTTAGATTGGACCCCCCTACCAAAAAAAAAAAACTCCTTAGATTGGACCACGAAGAGACGAAAGCCCTCAGATTGGACCAATAGGCCGCAAATCCCTTAGATTGGACCAAGAGAAGCCGACCTAACTTTGATTGGACCAAGAGGAGAAGAACTCATTAGATTGGACCGAGAGGCGACGAACTCCCTTAGTTTGGACAAACAGGAGACAAACTCCTTAGATTGGACCAAGAGGATACGAACTCACTTAGATTGGAGAAGGAGGAGACGAATACTTTAGATTGGACCAAGAGGCGACGAACCACTTAGATTGGACCAAGAGGAGACGAACTCACTTCGCTTGGACAAAGAGGAGACGAACTCATTAGATTGGACCAAGAGGCGGCGAACTCCCTTAGATTGGACCAAGAGGAGACGAACTCATTAGATTTGACCAAGGGGCGACGAACTCCCTTAGATTGAACCAAGAGGAGACGAACTCGTTAGATTGGACCAAGAGGAGACGAACTCGTTAGATTGGAGCAATAGAGGACGAACTCCTTAGATTGGACGAAGAGGAGACGAATTCCCTCATATAGGACAAAGGGAAGACGAACTCCTCAGATTGGACAAAGAGGAGACGAACTCCTTAAATGGACAAGAGACGAACTCACTTAGATTGGACAAAGAGGAGACGAACTCCTTACATTGGACAAACAGGAATCAAACTCCTTAGATTGGTCCAAGAGGAGACGAACTCTCTCATATAGGACAAAGAGAAGACGAACTCCTTAGATTGGACCAAGACGGGACGAACTCCCTTAGTTTGGACAAACAGGAGACAAACTCCTTAGATTGGACCAAGAGGAGACGAACTCACTTAGATTGGAGAAGGGGGAGACGAATTCTTCAGATTGGACCAAGAGGCGACAAACTCCCTTAGATTGGACCAAGAGGAGACGAACTTACTTAGATTCGACAAGGAGGACATGAAGTCTTTAGATTGGACCAAGAGGAGACGAACTCACTTCGATTGGACAAAGAGGAGAAGAACTCATTAGATTGGACCAAGAGGAGACGAACTCATTAGATTGAACGACGAGGCGATGAACTCCCTTAGATTGGACCATGAGGGGTTGAATTCACTTAGATTGGACAAAGAGCAGACGAACTCCTTAGATTGTTCCAAGAGGAGACGTACTCTCTCATGTAGGACAAAGGGGAGACGAACTCCTTAGATTGGACCAAGACTGGATGAACTCCCTTAGATTGGACAAACAGGAGACGAACTCCTTTGATTGGACCAAGAGAGGACGAACTCCCTTAGATTCGAAAAATAGGAGATAAACTCTTTAGTTTGCACCAAGAGGCGACGAACTAGCTTACATAGGACCAAGAGGGGACGAACTCACTTAGATTGGACCAAGAGGAGACGAACTCACTTAGATTGGACCAAGAGGAGACGAACTCTTTACATTGGAGCAAGAGGGGACGAACTCCTTAGATTGGACCCAGAGGAGACGCACTCCCTCATATAGGACAAAGAGGAGACGAACTCTTTACATTGGAGCAAGAGGGGATGAACTCCTTAGATTGGACCAAGAGGAGACGCACTCCCTCATATAGGACAAAGAGGAGATGAACTCCTTAGATTGGAGCAAGAGAGGACAAACACCTTAGATTCGACAAAGAGGAGACGAACTCACGTCGATTGGACAAAGAGGGGACGAACTCTCTTAGATTGGACCAAGAGAGGACGAACTACCTTAGATTCTACAAAGAGGAGACGAACTCTTTATATTGGACCAAGAGGCGATGAACCACCTTACTTAGGACCAAGAGGGGTCAAACTCTTTAGATTGGTCAAAGAGGAGACAAACTCCTTAGATTGGACCACTAGGAGACGAACTCCCTTATAGAGGACAAAGAGGAAACGAACTCATATAGATTGGACAAAGGGGTATGAACTGCTTAGATTGGACGAAAAGGAGACCAACTCCCTCATATAGGACAAAGAGGAGACGAACTCCTTAGAATGGACAAAGAGGAGATAAACTCCTTAGATTGGACGAAGAGGTGACGAACTCACTTAGATTGGACAAGGAGGAGGAAAAGTCTTTAGATTGGACCAAGAGGTGACGAACTCTCTTAGATTGGACCAAGAGGGGATGAACTCACTTAGAATGGCAAAGAGGAGAAGAACTCCTTAGATTGGACCAAGAGGAGACGATCGCACTTAGATTGGATAAACAGGAGACCAACTCGTTAGAGTGGACCAAAAGGAGATGAACTTCTTAGATTGGTCCAAGAGGAGACGAACTCCCTCATATAGGACAAAGAGGAGACGAACTCCTTAGATTGGACCAAGAGGGGACGAACTCACTTAGAATGGACAAAGAGGAGACGAACTCCTCAGATTGGTTAAAGAGGAGACGAACTCCTTAGATTGGACCACGCGGAGACGAACTCCCTTATATAGGACAAAGAAGAGATGAACTCAGATAGATTGGACAAAGAGGAGACGAACTCCTTAGATTGGAGCAAGAGGGGATGAACTCCTTAGATTGGATGAAGAGGAGACGAACTGCCTCATATAGGACAAAGAGGAGACGAACTCCTTAGATTGGACAAAGAGGAGACGAACTCCTTAGATTGGACCAAGAGGTGACGAACTCACTTAGATTGGACAAGGAGGAGACGAAGTCTTTAGATTGGACAAAGAGGTGACGAACACCCACAGATTGGACCAAGAGGGGACGAACTCACTTAGAATGGACAAAGAGGAGACGAACTCCTTAGATTGGAGCAAGAGGGGACAAACATCTTAGATTGGTCAAGGAGGAGACGAACTCACATAGATTGGACAAAGAGGAGACAAACTCCTTAGATTGGAGCAAGAGGGGATGAACTCTTTAGATTGGACGAAGAGGAGACGAAATCCCTCATATTGGACAAAGAGGAGACGAACTCCTGAGATCGGACAAAGAGGAGACGAACTCCTTAGATTGGACCAAGAGGAGACGAACTCACTTAGATTGGAAAAACAGGAGACCAACTCGTTAGAGTGGACCAAGGGGAGACGAACTTTTTAGATTGGTCCAAGAGGAGACGAACTCACATAGATTGGACAAAGAGGAGACGAACTCCTTAGATTGGACAAAGAGGAGACGAGTTCCTTAGATTGGACCAAGAGGTGACGAACTCACATAGATTGGACAAGGAGGAGACGAAGTCTTTAGATTGGACCAAGAGGTGACGAACTCCCTTAGATTAGACCAAGAGGGTACGAACTCTCTTAGAATGGACAAAGAGGAGACGAACTCCTTAGATTGGTCCAAGAGGAGACGAACTCACAAAGATAGGACAAAGAGGAGACGAACTCCTTAGATTGAACAAAGAGGAGACGAACTCCTTAGATTGGACCAAGAGGTGACGAACTCACTTAGATTGCACAAGGAGGAGACGAAGTCTTAGATTGGACCAAGAGGTGACGACCTCCCATAGATTGGACCAAGAGGGTACGAACTCTCTTAGAATGGACAAAGAGGAGACGAACTCTTTAGATTTGTCCAAGAGGAGACGAACTCACATAGATTGGACAAAGAGGAGACGAACTCCTTAGATTGGAGCAAGAGGGGATGAACTCTTTAGATTGGACAAATAGGAGACGAACTCCTTAGATTGGTCCAAGAGGAGACGAACTCACATAGATTGGACAAAGAGGAGACGAACTCCTTAGATTGGAGCAAGAGGGGATGAACTCCTTAGATTGGATGAAGAGGAGACGAACTGCCTCATATAGGACAAAGGGGAGACGAACTCCTTAGATTGGACCAAGAGGTGACGAACTCACTTAGATTGCACAAGGAGGAGACGAAGTCTTAGATTGGACCAAGAGGTGACGACCTCCCATAGATTGGACCAAGAGGGGACGAACTCCCTTAGAATGGACAAAGAGGAGACGAACTCCTTAGATTGGAGCAAGAGGGGACAAACATCTTAGATTGGTCAAAGAGGAGATGAAGTCACATAGATTGGACAAAGAGGAGACGAACTCATTAAATTGGACCAAGAGGAGACGAACTCACTTAGATTGGACAAAGAGGAGACGAACTCCTTAGATTGGACAAGCAGGAGTCGAACTTCTTAGATTGGTCCAAGAGGAGACGAACTCTCTCATATAGGACAAAGAGAAGACGAACTCCTTAGTAGGACCAAGACGGGACGAACTCCCTTAGATTGGACAAACAGAAGACAAACTCCTTAGATTGGAACAAGAGGAGACTAACTCACTTAGATTGGAGAAGGAGGAGGTGAATTCGTTAGATTGGACCAAGAGGCGACGAACTCGGTTAGATTGGACCAAGAGGAGACGAAGTCACTTCGATTGGACAACGAGGAGACGAACTCCTTAGATTGGACAAATAGGAGACGAATTCCTTAGATTGGACCAAGAGGTGACTAACTCACTTAGATTGGAGCAAGAGGGGATGAACTCTTTAGATTGGACGAAGAGGAGACGAACTCCCTCATATAGAACAATGAGGAGACGAACTCCTTAGATTGGACCAAGGGGAGACGAACTCCTTAGATTGGACAAACAGGGGACGAACTCACTTAGATTGGACAAACAGGAGACCAACTCGTTAGAGTGGACCAAGAGGAGACGAACTTTTTAGATTGGTCCAAGAGGAGGCGAACTCCCTCATATAGGACAAAGAGGAGACGAACTCCTTAGATTGGACAAAGAGGAGACGAACTCCTTAGATTGGACCAAGAGGGGACGAACTCCCATAGATTTGACAAAGAGGAGACGAACTCCTTAGATTGGACCAAGAGGAGACGAACTCCCTTAGATTGGACCAAGAAGAGACGAACTCCTTAGATGGTCGAATGGAGACCGAAACCTTAAATTGGACCAAGAGGAGACGAACTCCCATAGATTGACAAAAGGAGAGAAACTCCTTAGTTGGAGCAAAGAGGGTATGAACTCCTTAGATTGGAGAAGGAGAGACGAACTCCCTTGGACAAGAGGAGACGAAATAGATTGGACAAAAGAGGAGACGAACTCCTTAGATGGACCAAAGAGGTGACGAACTCACTTAGATTGGACAAGGAGGAGACGAAGTCTTTAGATTGGACCAAGAGGTGACGAACTCCCATAGATTGGACAAGAGGGGACGAACTACTTAGAATGGAAAAAAGAGGAGACGAACTCCTTAGATTGGAGAAGAGGGGAAAAATATAGATTGGTCAAGGAGGAGACGAACTCACATAGATTGGACAAAGAGGAGACAAACTCCTTAGATTGGAGCAAGAGGGGATGAACTCTTTAGATTGGACGAAGAGGAGACGAAATCCCTCATATTGGACAAAGAGGAGACGAACTCCTTAGATCGGACAAAGAGGAGACGAACTTTTTAGATTGGTCCAAGAGGAGACAAACTCACATATATTGGACATGGAGGAGACGAACTCCTTAGATTGGACAAAGAGGAGACGAACTCCTTAGATTGGACTAAGAGGAGACGAACTCCTTAGATTGGACTAAGAGGTGACGAACTCACTTAGATTGGACAAGGAGGAGACGAAGTCTTTAGATTGGACCAAGAGGTGACGAACTCCCTTAGATTGGACCAAGAGGGTACGAACTCTCTTAGAATGGACAAAGAGGAGACGAACTCCTTAGTTTGGTCCAAGAGGAGACGAACTCACATAGATTGGACAAAGAGGGGATGAACTCTTTAGATTGGACAAATAGGAGACGAACTCCCTCATATAGGACAAAGAGGAGACGAAGTCCTTAGATTGGACAAAGAGGTGACGAACTCCTTAGATTTGACCAAGAGGTGACGAACTCACTTAGATTGGACAAGGAGGAGACGAAGTCTTTAGATTGGACCAAGAGGATAAGAACTCCTTAAATTGGACCAAGAAGAGACAAACTCCTTAGATTGGTCCAAATGGAGACGAACACCTTAAACTGGACCAAGAGGAGACGAACTCACATAGATTGGGCAAAGAGGAGACGAACTCCTTATATTGGACAAGCAGGAGTCAAACTCGTTAGATTGGTCCAAGAGGAGACGAACTCTCTCATATAGGACAAAGACAAGACAAACTCCTTAGTTGGACCAAGACGGGTCGAACTCCCTTAGATTGGACAAACAGTAGACAAACTCCTTAGATTGGAACAAGAGGAGACGAACTCACTGAGATTGGAGAAGGAGGAGACGAATACTTTAGATTGGACCAAGAGGCGACGAACTCCCTTAGATAGGACCAAGAGGAGACGAACTCATTAGATTGGATGAAGAGGCGGCGAACTCCCTTAGATTGGACCAAGAGGAGACGAACTCATTAGATTTGAGCAAGGGGCGACGAACTCCCTTTGATTGGACCAAGAGGAGACGAACTCATTAGATTGGACCAAGAGGAGACGAACTCCTTAGATTGGAGCAATAGAGGACGAACTCCTTAGATTGGACGAAAAGGAGACGAACTCCCTCATATAGGACAAAGGCAAGACGAACTCTTGAGATTGGACAAAGAGGAGACGAACTCATTAAATTGGACCAAGAGGCGACGAACTCACTTAGATTGGACAAAGAGGAGACGAATTCCTTTAGATTGGACAAGCAGGAGTCGAACTCCTTAGATTGGTCCAAGAGGAGAGGAACTCTCTCATATAGGACAAAGAGAAGACGAACTCCAGAGTTGGACCAAGACGGGACGAACTCCCTTAGATTGGGCAAACAGAAGACAAACTCCTTAGATTGGAACAAGAGGAGACGAACTCACTTAGATTGGAGAAGGAGGAGGTGAATTCTTTAGATTGGACCAAGAGGCGACGAACTCCGTTAGATTGGACCAAGAGGAGATGAAGTCACTTCGATTGGACAACGAGGAGAGGAACTCCTTAGATTGGACAAAGAGGAGACGAATTCCTTAGATTAGACTAAGAGGTGATGAACTCACTTAGATTGGAGCAAGAGGGGATGAACTCTTTAGATTGGACGAAGAGGAGACGAACTCCCTCATATAGAACAATGAGGAGACGAACTCCTTAGATTGGACCAAGGGGAGACGAACTCCTTAGATTGGACAAACTGGAGACGAACTCACTTAGATTGGACAAACAGGAGACCAACTCGTTAGAGTGGACCAAGAGGAGACGAACTTTTTAGATTGGTCCATGAGGAGACGAACTCCCTCAAATAGGACAAAGAGGAGACGAACTCCTTAGATTGGACAAAGAGGAGACGAACTCCTGAGATTGGACCAAGAGGTGACGAACTCACTTAGATTGGACAAGGAGAGTCAAAGTCTTTAGATTGGACCAAGAGGAGACGAACTCCTTAAATTGGACCAAGAAGAGACGAACTCCTTAGATTGGTCGAAAAGGAGACGAACTCCTTAAATTGGACCAAGGGGAGACGAACTCACTTAGATTGGACAATGAGGAGACGAACTCCTTAGATTGGACAAGCAGGAGTCGAACTCCTTAGATTGGTCCAAGAGGAGACGAACTCTCTCATATAGGACAAAGAGAAGACGAACTCCTTAGTTGGACCAAGACGGGACGAACTCCCTTAGATTGGACAAACAGGAGACAAACTCCTTAGATTAGAACAAGGGGAGACGAACTCACTTAGATTGGAGAAGGAGGAGGTGAATTCTTTAGATTGGACCAAGAGGCGACGAACTCCGTTAGATTGGACCATGAGGAGACGAACTCACTTCGATTGGACAACGAGGAGACAAACTCCTTAGATTGGACAAAGAGGAGTCGAACTCCTTAGATTGGCCCAAGAGGAGACGAACTCCCTCATATAGGACAACGAGAAGACGAACTCCTTAGATTGGACCAAGACGGGACGAACTCCCTTAGATTGGACAAAGAGGAGACAAACTCCTTAGATTGGACCAAGAGGAGACGAACTCACTTAGATTGGAGAAGGAGGAGACGAATACTTTAGATTGGACCAAGAGGCGACGAACTCCCTTAGATTGGACCAAGAGGAGACGAACTCATTAGATTGGACCAAGATGCGGCGAACTCCCTTAGATTGGACCAAGAGGAGACGAACTCATTAGATTGGACCAAGAGGAGACGAACTCCTTAGATTGGAGCAATAGAGGACGAACTCCTTAGATTGGACGAAGAGGAGACGAATTCCCTCATATAGGACAAAGGGAAGACGAACTCCTCAGATTGGACAAAGAGGAGACGAACTCCTTAAATTGGACCATGAGGAGACGAACTCACTTAGATTGGACAAAGAGGAGACGAACCCCTTACATTGGACAAACAGGAATCAGACTCCTTAGATTGGTCCAAGAGGAGACGAACTCTCTCATACAGGACAAAGAGAAGACGAACTCCATAGATTGGACCAAGACGGGACGAACTCCCTTAGTTTGGACAAACAGGAAACAAACTCCTTAGATTGGACCAAGAGGAGACGAACTCACTTAGATTGGGGAAGGAGGTGACGAATTCTTCAGATTGGACCAAGAGGCGACAAACTCCCTTATATTGGACCAAGAGGAGACGAACTCACTTCGATTGGACAAAAAGGAGACGAACTCCTTAGATTGGACAAAGGGGTGTCGAACTCCTTAGATTGGTCCAAGAGGAGACGAACTCTCTATATAGGACAAAGAGAAGACGAACTCCTTAGATGGACCAAGACGGGACGAACTCCCTTAGATTGGACAAACGGAGCCAAAAATCCAGATTGGACCAAGAGGAGACGATTCAATTAGATTAGAGAAGGAGGAGACGAATTCAATTAGATTGGAGGAAGAGGAGACGAATACTTAGATGGACAAAGAGGGCCAGACGAATCTCAGATGGAACAAAGAGGTGACGAACCCTTAGAATGGGACCACTTTGCGGAGACAAAAGTCCTTTAGGATTGGACCAAGAAGGGGACGAACCCCTTAGGATTAGACAGAGAGGAGACGAACTCATTAGAGGTGACAAGATGCGGACCAATCCGTAGAGTGGACAAGAAGGAGAAGAACTCCTAGATTGGAATTCAAGACGGAGAAGAACTCCCTTATGTAGGACCAAAATAGGAGACGAATCCTGGATGGACCAACAGGAGACGAACTCCTTAGATTGGACAAAGAGTGGACGAACTCCCTTAGATTGCACCAACATGAGACGAACTCCTTAGATTGGACCAAGAGAGGACGAACTCCCTTAGATTGGACCAAGAGGAGAGGAACTCCCTTTGATTGGACAAAGAGGAGACGAAAGTCCTTAGATTGAAGCCGAGGTGAAGAACTCCTAAGAATGAACACGAGGAGACGGAACTCCGTAGATTGGCACCAAGAGGGGAAGCACTCCTGATATTGGACCAAAAGAAGACGAACTAATTAGATTGGAGCAAAAGGAGACGAACTCCTTAGATAGACCCCATAGGCGCAAAATCCCTTAGATTCGGACGAAAGGAGAGAACTACTTTGTGATGGATCAAATGGAGAAGAGAAACTCATTAGATTGGACCAAGAAGGCGACGACATCCCTTTGTTTGGACAAACAGGAGACAAACTCCTTAGAATTGACCAAGAGGAGACGAACTCACATAGATTTGAGAATGAGGAGACGAATTCTTCAGATTGGACCAAGAGGCGACAAACTCCCTTAGATTGGACCAAGAGGAGACGAAGTCCTTAGATTGGACGCCGAGGTGACGAACTCCTAAGAGTGGACCAAGAGGAGACGAACTCCTTTAGATTGGACCAAGAGGGGACGAACTCCCTTAGATTGGACTAAGAGGAGACGAACTCCTTAGATTGGACCACGAAGAGACGAACTCCTCAGATTGGACCAATAGGCCGTAAATCCCTTAGATTGGACCAAGAAGAGACGAACTAACTTTGATTGGACCAAGAGGAGAAGAACTCATTAGATTGGACCAAGAGGCGACGAACTCCCTTAGTTTGGACAAACAAGAGACAAACTCCTTAGATTTGACCAAGAGGATACGAACTCACTTAGATTGGAGAAGGAGGAGACGAATTCTTCTGATTGGACCAAGAGGCGACAAACTCCCTTAAATTGGACCAAGAGGAGACGTACTCACTTAGAATGGCCTAAGAGGAGACGAACTTACTTAGATTGGGCAAGGAGGACATGAAGTCTTTAGATTGGACCAAGATGCGACGAACTCCCTTAGATTGGTCCAAGAGGAGACGAACTCACTTCGATTGGACAAAGAGGAGAAGAACTCATTACATTGGACCAAGAGGAGATGAACTCCCTTAGATTGGACCAAGAGGAGACAAACTCATTAGATTGGACAAAGAGGCGACGAACTCCCTTAGATTGGACCAAGATGGGATGAAGTCACTTAGATAGGACAAAGGGGAGTCGAACTCCTTAGATTGGACCAAGACTTGACGAACTCCCTTAGATTGGACAAACAGAACACGAACTCCTTTGGTTGGACCAAGAGAGGATGAACTCCCTTAGATTCGACAAAGAGGAGATGAACTCTTTAGATTGGACCAAGAGGTGACGAACTACCATACATAGGACCAAGAGGGGACGAAATCACTTATATTGGACCATGAGGAGACGAACTCTTTACGTTGGAGCAAGAGGGGACGAACTCCTTAGATTGGACCAAGAGGAGACGCACTCCCTCATATAGGACAAAGAGGAAATGAACTCTTTAGATTGGTACAAGAGGGGACGAACTCTCTTAGATTGGACCAAGAGAGGAAGAACTCCCTTAGATTCTCCAAAGAGGAGACGAACTCTTTAGATTGGACCTAGAGGCGACGAACTACCTTACTTAGGACCAAGAGTGGACAAACTCTTTAGATTGGTCAAAGAGCAGACGAACTCCTTAGATTAGACCACTAGGAGACGAACTCCCTTATATAGGACAAAGAGGAAACGAACTCATATAGATTGGACAAAGAGGATAAGAACTCCTTAAATTGGAGCAAGAGGGGATGAACTGCTTAGATTGGACGAAAAGGAGACGAAGTACCTCATATTGGACAAAGAGGAGACGAACTCGTTAGATTGGTCCAAGAGGAGACGAACTCCTTAGATTGGACCAAGAGGAGACGAACGCACTTATATTGAACAAACAGGAGACCAACTAGTTAGAGTGGACCAAGAGGAGACGAACATCTTAGATTGGTCCAAGAGGAGACGAACTCACATAGATTGGACAAAGAGGAGACGAACTCCTTAGATTGGAGCAAGACGGGATGAACTCCTTAGATTGGACAAAGAGGAGACGAACTCCTTAGATTGGTCCATGAGGAGACGAACTCCTTAGATTGGTCAAAGAGGAGACGAACTCCTTAGATTAGACCAAGAGGTGACGAACTCACTTAGATTTGACCAAGAGGAGAAGAACACATTAGATTGGACCAAGAGGTGACGAACTCCGTTAGATTGGACCAAGAGGGGACAAACTCACTTAGAATGGACAAAGAGGAGACGAACACCCTAGATTAGTCAAAGTGGAGAAGAACTCCTTAGATTGGACCATGAGGAGACGAACTCCCTTATATAGGACAAAGAGGAGGTGAATTCTTTAGATTGGACCAAGAGGCGACGAACTCCCTTAGATTGGACCAAGAGGGGTCGAACTCACTTAGAATGGACAAAGAGGAGACGAACTCCTTAGATTGGTCCAAGAGGAGACGAACTCCTTAGATTGGACCAAGAGGAGACAAACTCACTTAGATTGGACAAACAGGAGACCAACTCGTTAGAGTGGACCAAGAGGAGACGAACTTCTTTGATTGGACAAAGAGGAGACGAACTCCTTAGATTGGAGCAAGAGGTGATGAACTCCTTAGATTGGACCAAGAGGTGACGAACTCACTTAGATTGGACAAGGAGGAGACGAAGTCTTTAGATTGGACCAAGAGGTGACGAACTCCCTTAGATTGGACCAAGAGGGGACGAACTCACTTGGAATGGACAAAGAGGAGATGCACTCCTTAGATTGGAGCAAGAGGGGACAAACTCCTTGATTGGTCAAAGAGGAGACGAACTCACATAGATTGGACAAAGAGGAGACGAACTCCTTAGATTGGAGCAAAAGGGGATGAACTCTTTAGATTGTACGAAGAGGAGACGAACTCCCTCATAAAGGACAAAGAGGAGATGAACTCCTTAGATTGGACAAAGAGGAGATGAACTCCTTAGATTGGCCCAAGACGAGACAAACTCACTTGGATTGGACAAACAGGAGACCAACTCGTTAGAGTGGACCAAGAGGAGACGAACTTTTTAGATTAGTCCAAGAGGAGATGAACTCACATAGATTGGACCAAGAGAAGACGAACTCCTCAGATTGGTCCAAGAGGTGACGAACTCACATAGATTGGACAAAGAAGAGACGAACTCCTTAGATTGGAGAAAGACGGGATGAACTCCTTAGATTGGACGAAGAGGAGACGAACTCCCTCATATAGGACAAAGAGGAGGCAACTCCTTAGATGGGACAAAGAGGAGACGAACTCCTTAGATAGGACCAAGAGGTGACGAACTCACTAGATTGGACAAAGAGGAGACGAAGTCTTTAGAATGGACCAAGAGGCAACGAACTCCCTTAGATTGGACCAAGAGGGTACGAACTCACTTAGAATGGACAAAGAGGAGACGAACTCCTTAGATTGGTCCAAGAGGAGACGAACTCCCTTAGATTAGACCAAGAGGTGACGAACTCACTTCGATTGGACAACGAGGGGACGAACTCCTTAGATTGGACAAAGATGAGTAGAACTCCTTAGATTGGCCCAAGAGGAGACGAACTCCCTCATATAGGACAACAGAGAAGACGAACTCCTTAGATTGGACCAAGACGGGACGAACTCGCTTAGATTGGACAAAGAGGAGAGAATCTCCTTAGATTGGAGCAAGAGGAGACGAACTCACTTAGATTGGAGA
This sequence comes from Melaleuca alternifolia, assembly GCA_019926035.1. Taxonomy (NCBI): domain Eukaryota; kingdom Viridiplantae; phylum Streptophyta; class Magnoliopsida; order Myrtales; family Myrtaceae; genus Melaleuca; species Melaleuca alternifolia. Next base: position 15,349 of record JAGKPW010003092.1, on the reverse strand, counting down.
AGGAGGAGACGAATACTTGAGATTGGACCAAGAGGCGACGAACTGCCTTAGATTGGACCAAGAGGAGACGAACTCACATCGATTGGACAAAGAGGAGACTAACTCATTAGATTGCACCAAGAGGCGGCGAACTCCCTTAGATTGGACCAAGAGGAGACGAACTCATTATATTTGACCATGGGGTGACGAACTCCCTTAGATTGGACCAAGAGGAGACGAACTCATTAGATTGGACCAAGAGGAGACGAACTCCTTATATTGGAGCAATAGAGGATGAACTCCTTAGATTGGACGAAGAGGAGACGAACTCCCTCATATAGGACAAAGGGAGGACGAACTCCTCAGATTGGACAAAGAGGAGACGAACTCCTTAAATTGGACCAAGAGGAGACGAACTCACTTAGATTGGACAAAGAGGAGACGAACTCCTTACATTGGACAAACAGGAATCGAACTCCTTAGATTGGTCCAAGAGGAAACGAACTCTCTCATATAGGACAAAGAGAAGACGAACTCCTTAGATTGGACAAAGACGGGACGAACTCCCTTAGTTTGGACAAACAGGAGACAAACTCCTTAGATTGGACCAAGAGGAGACGAACTCTCTTAGATTGGAGAAGGAGGAGACGAATTCTTCAGATTGGACCAAGAGGCGACAAACTCCCTTAGATTGGACCAAGAGGAGACGAACTCACTTCGATTGGACAAAGAGGAGACGAACTCCTTAGATTGGACAAAGGGGAGTCGAACTCCTTAGATTGGTCCAAGAGGAGACGAACTCTCTGATATAGGACAAAGAGAAGACGAACTCCTTAGATTCGACCAAGACGGGACGAACTCCCTTAGATTGGACAAACAGGAGACAAACTCCTTAGATTGGACCAAGAGGAGACGAACTCAATTAGATTGGAGAAGGAGGAGACTAATACTTTAGATTGGACAAAGAGGAGACGAAGTCATCAGATTGGACAAAGAGGTGACGAACTCCTTAGAATGGACCAAGAGGAGAAGAAGTCCTTTAGATTGGACCAAGAGGGGACGAACTCCCTTAGATTGGACAGAGAGGAGACGAACTCCTTAGAGGTGACCAAGATGGGACCAACTCCCTTAGATTGGACAAGAAGGAGACGAACTCCTTAGATTGGATCCAGAGGAGACGAACTCCCTTATGTAGGACAAATAGGAGACGAACTCCTTGGATTGGACCAAGGGGAGACGTACTCACTTAGATTGGACAAAGAGGTGCCGAACTGCTTTAGATTGGTCCATGTGGAGACGAACTCCTTAGATTGGACCAAGAGAGGACAAACTCCTTTAGATTAGACCGAGAGGAGACGAACTCCCTTTGATTGGACAAAGAGGAGACGAAGTCCTTAGATTGGACGCCGAGGTGACAAACTCCTAAGAATGGACCAAGAGGAGACGAACTCCTTTAGATTGGACCAAGAGGGGACGCACTCCCTGAGATTGGACCAAGAGGAGACGAACTACTTAGATTGGACCACGAAGAGACGAACTCCTCAGATTAGACCAATAGGCCGCAAATCCCTTAGATTGGACGAAGAGGAGACGAACTAACTTTGATTGGACCAAGACGAGAAGAACTCATTAGATTGGACCAAGAGGCGACGAACTCCCTTAGTTTGGACAAACAAGAGATAAACTCCTTAGATTGGACCAAGAGGATACAAACTCACTTAGATTGGAGAAGGAGGAGACGAATTCTTCAGATTGGACCAAGAGGCGACAAACTCCCTTAGATTGGATCAAGAGGAGACGAAGTCCTTAGATTGGACGCCGAAGTGACGAACTCCTATGAATGGACCAAGAGGAGACGAACTCCTTTAGATTGAACCAAGAGGGGACGAATTCCCTTAGATTGGACCAAGTGGAGACGAACTCCTGAGATTGGACCACGAAGAGACGAATTCCTCAGATTGGACCAATAGGCCGTAAATCCCTTAGATTGGACCAAGAAGAGACGAACTAACTTTGATTGGACCAAGAGGAGAAGAACTCATTAGATTGGACCAAGAGGCGACGAACTCCCTTAGTTTGGACAAACAAGAGACAAACTCCTTAGATTTGACCAAGAGGATACGAACTCACTTAGATTGGAGAAGGAGGAGACGAATTCTTCAGATTGGACCAAGAGGCGACAAACTCCCTTAGATTGGACCAAGAGGAGACGTACTCACTTAGAATGGACTAAGAGGAGACGAACTTACTTAGATTGGACAAGGAGGACACGAAGTCTTTAGATTGGACCAAGATGCGACGAACTCCCTTAGATTGGACCAAGAGGAGACGAACTCACTTCGATTGGACAAAGAGGAGAAGAACTCATTACATTGGACCAAGAGGAGATGAACTCCCTTAGATTGGACCAAGAGGAGGCAAACTCATTAGATTGGAAGAAGAGGCGACGAACTCCCTTAGATTGGACCAAGATGGGATGAAGTCACTTAGATAGGACAAAGGGGAGTCGAACTCCTTAGATTGGACCAAGACTTGACGAACTCCCTTAGATTGGACAAACAGAACACGAACTCCTTTGGTTGGACCAAGAGAGGACGAACTCCCTTAGATTCGACAAAGAGGAGATGAACTCTTTAGATTGGACCAAGAGGTGACGAACTACCATACATAGGACCAAGAGGGGACGAACTCACTTATATTGGACCAAGAGGAGACGAACTCTTTACATTGGAGCAAGAGGGGACGAACTCCTTAGATTGGACCAAGAGGAGGACGCATCCCTCATATAGGACAAAGAGGAGATGAACTCTTTAGATTGGTACAAGAGGGGACGAACTCCTTAGATTGGACCAAAAAGGAGGAACGAACGCACTTATATTGGACAAACAGGAGACCAACTCGTTAGAGTGGACCAAGAGGGACGAACTCTTAGATTGGTCAAGAGGAGAAACAAACTGACATAGCTTGAGAGGAGAAGAAATCCTTAGCTGGAGCAAGAGGGCGAACTCCTTAGATTGGACAAAGAGGAGACGAACTCCTTAGATTGGTCACGAGGGACTCCTTAGATTGGACAAAGAGGAGACTTGATTGGACCAAAAGGAGACGATCTCCTTAGATTGGACAAGAGGTGACGAAAGATTGGACCAAAAAGAGACGAACTCCTTAGATTGACAAAGGGACCTAGATGAGTCAAAGAGGAGAAGAATCCTTAGACCACGAGCCCTTATAGAAACGGAGGTTAGTTGGACCAAGAGGGACGAACTACCTAGATTGGACCAAGAGGGGACGAACCCTTAGAATGGGACAAAGAGGAGACGAAATCCGAGATTGGTCCAAGAGGATCGAACTCCTTAGATTGGACAAGAGGAGACAAACTCATTTAGATGGACAAACGGAGACAAACTCGTTAGAGTGGACCAAGAGGAGACGAACTTCTTAGATGGACAAGAGGAGACGAACTCCTTAGATTGGAGCAAGAGGTGATGAACTCCTTAGATTGGACCAAGAGGTAACCAACTCACTTAGATTGGACAAGGAGGAGACGAAGTCTTTAGATTGGACCAAGAGGTGACGAACTCCCTTAGATTGGACCAAGAGGGGACGAACTCACTTAGAATGGACAAAAAGGAGACGAACTCCTTAGATTGGAGCAAGAGGGGACAAACTCCTTGATTGGTCAAAGAGGAGACGAACTCACATAGATTGGACAAAGAGGAGATGAACTCCTTAGATTGGAGCAAGAGGGGATGAACTCTTTAGATTGGACGAAGAGGAGACGAACTCCCTCATAAAGAACAAAGAGGAGATGAACTCCTTAGATTGGACAAAGAGGAGACGAACTCCTTAGATTGGCCCAAGACGAGACGAACTCACTTGGATTGGACAAACAGGAGACCAACTCGTCAGAGTGGACCAAGAGGAGACGAACTTTTTAGATTGGTCCAAGAGGAGATGAACTAACATAGATTGGACCAAGAGAAGACGAACTCCTCAGATTGGTCCAAGAGGTGACGAACTCACATAGATTGGACAAAGAAGAGACGAACTCCTTAGATTGGAGAAAGACGGGATGAACTCCTTAGATTGGACGAAGAGGAGACGAACTCCCTCATGCAGGACAAAGAGGAGGCGACTCCTTAGATGGGACAAAGAGGAGACGAACTCCTTAGATTGGACCAAGAGGTGACGAACTCACTTAGATTGGACAAAGTGGAGACGAAGTCTTTAGAATGGACCAAGAGGCGAATCCCGAGATTGGACCAAGAGGGTACGAACTCACTTAGAATGGACAAAGAGGAGACGAACTCCTTAGATTGGTCCAAGAGGAGACGAACTCCCTTAGATTAGACCAAGAGGTGACGAACTCACTTCGATTGGACAACGAGGGGACGAACTCCTTAGATTGGACAAAGATGAGTAGAACTCCTTAGATTGGCCCAAGAGGAGACGAACTCCCTCATATAGGAATACAGAGAAGACGAACTCCTTAGATTGGACCAAGACGGGACGAACTCCCTTAGTTTGGACAAAGAGGAGACAAACTCCTTAGATTGGACCAAGAGGAGACGAACTCACTTAGATTGGAGAAGGAGGAGACGAATACTTTAGATTGGACCAAGAGGCGACGAACTCCCTTAAGATTGGACCAAGAGGAAACGAACTCACGTCGATTGGACAAAGAGGAGACGAACTCACTAGATTGGACCAAGAGGCGGCGAACTCCCTTAGATTGGACCAAGAGGAGACGAACTCATTATATTTGACCATGGGGCGACGAACTCCCTTAGATTGGACCAAGAGGAGACGAACTCATTAGATTGGACAAAGAGGAGACGAACTCCTTAGATTGGAGCAATAGAGGATGAACTCCTTAGATTGGACAAAGGGAAGACGAACTCCTCAGATTGGACCAAGAGGAGACGAACTCACTTAGATTGGACGAAGAGGAGACGAACTCCCTCATATAAGACAAAGGGAAGACGAACTCCTCAGATTGGACATAGAGGAGACGAACTCCTTAAATTGGACCAAGAGGAGACGAACTCACTTAGATTGGACCAAGAGGAGACGCACTCCCTCATATAGGACAAAGAGGAGATGAACTCTTTAGATTGGTACAAGAGGGGACGAACTCTCTTAGATTGGACCAAGAGAGGACGAACTCCCTTAGATTCTCCAAAGAGGAGACGAACTCTTTAGATTGGACCAAGAGGCGACGAACTACCTTACTTAGGACCAAGAGTGGACAAACTCTTTAGATTGGTCAAAGAGCAGACGAACTCCTTAGATTAGACCACTAGGAGATGAACTCCTTTATATAGGACAAAGAGGAAACGAACTCATATAGATTGGACAAAGAGGAGACAGACTCCTTAGATTGGAGCAATAAGGGATGAACTGCTTATATTGGACGAAAAGGAGACGAACTCCCTCATTTGGAAAAAGAGGAGACGAACTCGTTAGATTGGTCCAAGAGGAGACGAACTCCTTAGATTGGACCAAGAGGAGACGAACGCACTTATATTGGACAAACAGGAGACCAACTCGTTAGAGTGGACCAAGAGGAGACGAACATCTTAGATTGGTCCAAGAGGAGACGAACTCACATTGATTGGACAAAGAGGAGACGAACTCCTTAGATTGGAGCAAGACGGGATGAACTCCTTAGATTGGATAAAGAGGAGACGAACTCCCTCATATAGGACAAAGAGGGCCAAACTCCTTAGATTGGACAAAGAGGAGACGAACTCCTTAGATTGGTCAACGAGGAGACGAACTCCTTAGATTGGTCAAAGAGGAGACGAACTCCTTAGATTAGACCAAGAGGTGACGAACTCACTTAGATTTGACCAAGAGTAGAAGAACTCATTAGATTGGACCAAGAGGTGACGAACTCCTTAAGATTGGACCACGAGGGTACAACTCACTTAGAATGGACCAAAGAGGAGCGAACACCCTAGATTAGTTCAAAGAGGAGGACATCACTCTTAGATTGACCATGCGGGAGCGAACTCCCTTATAAGGACAAAGAGGAGCGTGAATTTCTTTAGATTGGACCAAGAGGTGACGAACTCCCTTAGATTGGACCAAGAGGGGACGAACTCACTTAGAATGGACAAAGAGGAGACGAACTCCTTAGATTGGAGCAAGAGGGGACGAACTCCTTGATTGGTCAAAGAGGAGACGAACTCACATAGATTGGACAAAGAGGAGACGAACTCCTTAGATTGGAGCAAGAGGGGATGAACTCTTTAGATTGGACGAAGAGGACACGAACTCCCTCATATAGGACAAAGAGGAGACGAACTCCTTAGATTGGACAAATAGGAGACGAACTCCTTAGATTGGCCCAAGACGAGACGAACTCACTTGGATTGGACAAACAGGAGACCAACTCGTTAGAGTGGACCAAGAGGAGACGAACTTTTGAGATTGGTCCAAGAGGAGATGAACTCACATAGATTGGACCAAGAGAAGACGAACTCCTCAGATTGGTCCAAGAGGTGACGAACTCACATAGATTGGACAAAGAAGAGACGAACTCCTTAGATTGGAGTATTTACCAAAAAAAAAAACTCCTTAGATTGGAGAAAAACGGGATGAACTCCTTAGATTGGACGAAGAGGAGACGAACTCCCTCATATAGGACAAAGAGGAGGCGACTCCTTAGATGGGACAAAGAGGAGACGAACTCCCTCATATAGGACAAAGAGGAGGCGACTCCTTAGATGGGACAAAGAGGAGACGAACTCCTTAGATTGGACCAAGAGGTGAGAACTCACTTGGATGGACAATAGTGGAGACGAGTCTTTAGAAGGACCAAGAGGCAACCGAACTCCTTAGAGTGGAGAAGAGGGACAGAACTCCTTAGATGTGGACGAAGGGGAACTCGAACTTCCCGTTCATTACGACAAAGAGGGGACGAACCGCTTAGATTGGACTAGAGGGACGAACTATGTCGATTGGACAGAGGAGACGGATCAGAGATTGGACCAAGAAGCGACGAAAATCCTTAGATTGGAGCAAGATGAGGACGTGGCTCCTTAGATTGGACGAAGAGGGAAGACGAACTCCCTCATATAGGACCGAGGGAGAAGACGAACTCTCCTAGATTGGACAAACAGGAGACGAACTCACTTACATTGGACCAGGAGGGGACGAATTCCCTTAGATTGGACAAAGAGGAGACGAACTCCTTAGATTGGACAAACAGGAATCGAACTCCTTAGATTGGTCCAAGAAGAGACGAACTCTCTCATATAGGATAAAGAGAAGACGAACTCCTTAGATTGGACCAAGACGGGACGGACTCCCTTAGATTGGACAAACATGAGACAAACTCCTTAGATTGGACCAAGAGGAGGCGAACTCACTTAGATTGGAGAAGGAGGAGACAAATTCTTCAGATTGGACCAAGAGGCAACAAACTCCCTTAGATTGGACCAAGAGGAGACGAACTCACTTCGATTGGACAAAGAGGAGACGAACTCCTTAGATGGGACAAAGAGGAGACGAACTCCTTAGATTGGACCAAGAGGTGACGACCTCACTTCGATTGGACAAAGAGGAGACGAAGTCTTTAGAATGGACCAAGAGGCGACGAACTCCCTTAGATTGGACCAAGAGGGTACGAACTCACTTAGAATGGACAAAGAGGAGAACGAACTCCTTAGATTGGTCCAAGAGGAGACGAACTCCCTTAGATTAGACCAAGAGGAGACGAACTTCGATTGGACAACGCGGAAACGAACTCCTTAGATTGGACAAAGATATGTCGAACTCCTTAGATTGGCCCAAGAGGAGACGAACTCCCTCATATAGGACAACAGAGAAGACGAACTCCTTAGATTGGACCAAGACGGGACGAACTACCTTAGATTGGACAAACAGGAGACAAACTCCTTAGATTGGACCAAGAGGAGACGAACTCACTTAGGTAGGAGAAGGAGGAGACGAATACTTTAGATTGGACGAAGATGCGACGAACTCCCTTAGATTGGACCAAGACGAGACGAACTCACTTCGATTGGACAAAGAGGAGACGAAATCATTAGATTGGACCAAGAGGCAGCGAACTCCCTTAGATTGGACCAAGAGGAGACGAACTCAATAGATTTGACCAACCGGCGACGAACTCCCTTAGATTGGACCAAAAGGAGACGAACTCATTAGATTGGACCAAGAGGAGACGAACTCCTTAGATTGGAGCAAGAGAGGACGAACTCCATAGATTGGACGAAGAGGAGATGAACTACCTCATATTGGACAAAGGGAAGACGAACTCCTCAGATTGGACGAAGAGGAGACGAACTCCTTAAAATGAACCTAGAGGGGACGAACTCACTTAGATTGGACAAAGAGGAGACGAACTCCTTAGATTGGACAAACAGGAGACTAACTCCTTAGATTAGACCAAGAGGAGACGCACTCCCTTATATAGGACAAAGAGGAGACGAACTCCTTAGGTTGGACCAAGAGGAGATGAACTCACTTAGATTGGACAAAGGGGAGACGAACTCCTTAGATTGGTCCAAGAGGTGAGGAACTCCTTAGATTTGACCAAGAGGAGACGAACTCCCTTATATAGGACAAAGAGGAGACGAACTCCTTAGATTGGACCAAGAGGAGACGAACTCCCTTATATAGGACAAAGAGGAGACGAACTCCTTAGATTGGACCAAGAGGAGACGAACTCACATAGATTGTACAAAGAGGAGACGAACTCCTTAGATAGGAGTGCGTTCTTTACAAAAAAAAAAAACTCCTTAGATTGGAGCAAGAGGGGACGAACTCCAGATTGGAAGAAGAGGAAACAGAACCTCCTCATTTAGGACCAAGATGAGACGAACTCCTTAGATTGGACCAAGAGGAGACGAACTTACGTCGATTGGACAAAGAGGATACGAACCCCCCCCTCTCCTCTTAGATTGGACCAAGAAGAGACGAATCCGTAGATTGGAGCAGACGAGGACGAACTCCTTGATTGGACGGAAAGAGAGCCGAACTACCTCATATGGACCAAGGGGAAAGACCGAACATCCTAAGATTGACGAAAAGGAGGCGAACTCCTTAAATGGAACCAAGGAGAGACGAACTCACTTAGATTGGACAAAGAGGAGACAAACTCCTTAGATTGGTCAAACAGGAGACAAACTCCTTAGATTGGACCAAGAGGAGACGAACTCACTTAGATTGACGAAGGAGGAGACGAATACTTTAGATTGGACCAAGAGGCGACGGACTCCCTTATATAGGACAAAGAGGAGACGAACTCCTTAGGTTGGACCAAGAGGAGATGAACTCACTTAGAATGGACAAAGAGGAGACGAACTCCTTAGATTGGTCCAAGACGAGACGAACTCCCTTAGATTACACCAAGAGGGGACGAACTCATTTCGATTGGACAACGAGGAGACGAACTCCTCAGATTGGACAAAGATGAGTCGAACTCCTTAGATTGGCCTAAGAGGAGACGAACTCCCTCATATAGGACAACAGAGAAGACGAACTCCATAGATTGGACCAAGACGGGACGAACTACCTTAGATTGGACAAACAGGAGACGACACGTCACTAGATGGCACAAAGGGGAGACGACTCCGTAGAATTGTCCAAGTGGTCGACGACCTCCTTAGATTTTGACCCAAGAGGAGACGAACGCCCTATATAGGACCAAAGGGAGAGAACTCCGTAGGATTGGACCAGAGGAGGACGAAACTTCACTAGATTGTACACAAGAGGAGACGAACTCCTTAGATTGGCGTGTGTTCGTTACAAAAAAACAAAATCCTTGAAGGGGCATCAGGGGGACGACTCATTAGATTGGGGACCGAAGAGGAAACGAACTCCTCATTTGGACAAGAGGAGAGAACTCCTAAGCTTGGACCACGAGAGGGACGAACTCCATAGATTGGACGAAGAGGAGACGAACTACCTCATATTGGACAAAGGGAAGACGAACTCCTTAGTAGATTGGAGCAAGAGTGGTGAACTCGTCGATTGGACGAAGAGGAGACGAACTACCTCATATTGGACAAAGGGAAGACGAACTCCTCAGATTAGACGAAGAGGAGACGAACTCCTTAAATTGAACCAATAGGAGACGAACTCACTTAGATTGGACAAAGAGGAGACGAACTCCTTGGATTGGTCAAACAGGAGACAAACGCCTTAGATTGGACCAAGAGGAGACGAACTCACTTAGATTGACGAAGGAGGAGACGAATACTTTAGATTGGACGAAGAGGCGACGAACTCCCTTAGATTGGACCAAGAGGAGACGAACTCACTTCGATTGGACAAAGAGGAGAAGAACTCATTAGATTGGACCAAGAGGAGACGAATCATTAGGATTGGACAAGAGGGGAGACGAACTCACTAGATTGGACAAAGGGGGAGTGAACTCCTTAGATAGTCCAAGAGGGGAGGAATCCGTAGATGGACAAAGAGGAGACGAAATCCCTTATATAGGACAAAGAGGAGACGGAAATCCTTAGGTTGGACAAGAGGCAGATGAATCACTTAGAATGGACAAAGAGGAGACGAACTCCTTTGATTAGTCCAAGAGGAGACGAACTCCCTTACATTAGACCAAGAGGAGACGAACTCACTTCGATTGGACAACGAGGAGACGAACTCATTAGATTGGACCAAGAAGAGACGAACTCCTTATATTGGAGCAAGAGAGGACGAACTCCTTAGATTGGACGAAGAGGAGACGAACTACCTCATATTGGACAAAGGGAAGACGAACTCCTCAGTTTGGACGAAGAGGAGACGAACTCCTTAAATTGAACCAAGAGGAGACGAACTCACTAAGATTGGACAAAGAGGAGACGAACTCCTTAGATTGGTCAAACAGGAGACAAACTCCTTAGATTGGACCAAGAGGAGACGAACTCACTTAGATGGCGAAGGAGGAGCCTGAAATCTTTAGATGGTTTATGTGTGACGAGGCGACAAACGCATTATATAGGGACAAGAGGAGAAGAACTCCTAGATTGGACGCAAGAGGAGACGAACTCACTTAGATTGGACAAAGGGGAGACGAACTCCTTAGATTGGTCCAAGTGGTGACGAACTCCTTACATTTGACCAAGAGGAGACGGACTCCCTTATATAGGACAAAGAGGAGACGAACTCCTTAGATTGGACCAAGAGGAGACGAACTCACATAGATTGTACAAAGAGGAGACGAACTCCTTAGATTGGAGTGCGTTCTTTACCCAAAAAAAAAAATCCTTAGAATGGAGCAAGAGGGGACGAACTCCTTAGATTGGACGAAGATGAAACGAACTCCCTCATTTAGGACAAAAGAGGAGACGAACTCCTTAGATTGGACCAAGAGGAGACGAACTCACGTCGATTGGACAAAGAGGAGACGAACTCATTAGATTGGACCAAGAAGAGTCGAACTCCATAGATTGGAGCAAGAGAGGACGAACTCCTTAGATTGGACGAAGAGGAGACGAACTACCTCATATTGGACAAAGGGAAGACGAACTCCTCAGATTGGACGAAGAGGAGACGAAATCCTTAAATTGAACCAATAGGAGACGAACTGACTTAGATTGGACAAAGAGGAGACGAACTCCTTAGATTGGTCAAACAGGAGACAAACTCCTTAGATTGGACCAAGAGGAGACGAACTCACTTAGATTGACGAAGGAGGAGACGAATACTTTAGATTGGACGAAGAGGCGACGAACTCCCTTAGATTGAACCAAGAGGAGACGAACTCACTTCGATTGGACAAAGAGGAGACGAACTCATTAGATTGGACCAATAGGCGACGAACTCCCTTAGATTGGACCAAGAGGAGACGAACTCACTTAGATTGGACAAAGGGGAGTCGAACTCCTTAGATTAGTCCAAGAGGGGAGGAACTCCTTAGATTGGACCAAGAGGAAACGAACTCCCTTATATAGGACAAAGAGGAGACGAACTCCTTAGGTTGGACCAAGAGGAGACGAACTCACTTAGAATGGACAAAGAGGAGACGAACTCCTTAGATTGGTCCAAGAGGAGACGAACTCCCTTACATTAGACCAAGAGGAGACGAACTCACTTCGATTGGACAACGAGGAGACGAACTCACTTCGATTGGACAACGAGGAGACGAACTCCTCAGATTGGACAAAGATGAGTCGAAATCCTTAGATTGGCCCAAGAGAGACGAATCCCTATAAGGGACAACAGAGCAGAGAAGGCGGAACTCCTTAGATGGACCAAACGGGACGAACAGACTTTAGATGGACAAACGGAGAGGCAACTCTTTAGATGGGACCAAGAGGATACCACACTCACTTAGATTGACAACGGCGGAGAAAGAATCCTTAGATTGGTCCCACGAGGGTGACGAATCCTGAGATTTGACCCGAGAGGAGACGAAACTCCTGTATCTAGGACAACGAGGAGGAATCCTGATTGGACAAGAGAGACGAAGATCACATAGATGTACAAAGAGGAGACGAACTCCTTAGATTGGAGTGCGTTCTTTACCCAAAAAAAAAAACTCCTGAGATTGGAGCAAGAGGGGACGAACTCCATAGATTGGACAAAGAGGAAACAAACTCCCTCATTTAGGACAAAGAGGAGACGAACTCCTTAGATTGGACCAAGAGGAGACGAACTCACGTCGATTGGACAAAGAGGATACGAACTCATTAGATTGGTCCAAGAAGAGACGAACTCCTTATATTGTAGCAAGAGAGGACGAACTCCTTAGATTGGACGAAGAGGAGACGAACTACCTCATATTGGACAAAGGGAAGACGAACTCCTCAGTTTGGACGAAGAGGAGACGAACTCCTTAAATTGAACCAAGAGGAGACGAACTCACTTAGATTGGACAAAGAGGAGACGAACTCCTTAGATTGGTTAAACAGGAGACAAACTCCTTAGATTGGACCAAGGGGAGACGAACTCACTTAGATTGGCGAAGGAGGAGACGAATACATTAGATTGGACCAAGAGGCGACGAACTCCCTTATATAGGACAAAGAGGAGACGAACTCCTTAGATTGGACCAAGAGGAGACGAACTCACTTAGATTGGACAAAGGGGAGACGAACTCCTTAGATTGGTCCAAGTGGTGACGAACTCCTTACATTTGACCAAGAGGAGACGGACTCCCTTATATAGGACAAAGAGGAGACGAACTCCTTAGATTGGACCAAGAGGAGACGAACTCACATAGATTGTACAAAGAGGAGACGAACTCCTTAGATTGGAGTGCGTTCTTTACCCAAAAAAAAAAACTCCTTAGATTGGAGCAAGAGGGGACGAACTCCTTAGATTGGACGAAGAGGAAACGAACTCCCTCATTTAGGACAAAGATGAGACGAACTCCTTAGATTGGACCAAGAGGAGACGAACTCACGTCGATTGGACAAAGAGGATACGAACTCATTAGATTGGACCAAGAAGAGACGAACTCCTTAGATTGGAGCAAGAGAGGACGAACTCCTTAGATTGGACGAAGAGGAGACGAACTACCTCATATTGGACAAAGGGAAGACGAACTCCTCAGATTGGACGAAGAGGAGACGAAATCCTTAAATTGAACCAATAGGAGACGAACTGACTTAGATTGGACAAAGAGGAGACGAACTCCTTAGATTGGACAAACAGGAGACAAACTCCTTAGATTGGACCAAGAGGAGACGAACTCACTTAGATTGACGAAGGAGGAGACGAATACTTTAGATTGGACCAAGAGGCGACGAACTCCCTTAGATTGGATCAAGAGGAGACGAACTCACTTCGATTGGACAAAGAGGGTACGAACTCACTTAGAATGGACAAAGAGGAGACGAACTCCTTAGATTGGTCCAAGAGGAGACGAACTCCCTTAGATTACACCAAGAGGAGACGAACTCACTTCGATTGGACAACGAGGAGATGAACTCCTCAGATTGGACAAAGATGAGTCGAAATCCTTAGATTGGCCCAAGAGAAGACAAACTCCCTCATATAGGACAACAAAGAAGACGAACTCCTTAGATTGGACCAAGACGGGACGAACTACCTTAGATTAGATAAACAGGAGACAAACTCCTTAGATTGGACCAAGAGGATACGAACTCATTTAGATTGGACAAACGGGAGACGAACTCCTTAGATTTGTCCAAGAGGTGAGGAACTCCTTAGATTTGACCGAGAGGACACGAACTCCCTTATATAGGACAAAGAGGAGACGAACTCCTTAGATTGGACCAAGAGGAGACGAACTTCCTAAGATTGGACCAAAAGGAGACGAACTCCTTAAGATTGGAGTGCGTTCTTTACCCAAAAAAAAAAATCCTTAGAATGGAGCAAGAGGGGACGAACTCCTTAGATTGGACGAAGATGAAACGAACTCCCTCATTTAGGACAAAAGAGGAGACGAACTCCTTAGATTGGACCAAGAGGAGACGAACTCACGTCGATTGGACAAAGAGGAGACGAACTCATTAGATTGGACCAAGAAGAGACGAACTCCTTAGATTGGAGCAAGAGTGGATGAACTCCTTAGATTGGACGAAGAGGAGACGAACTACCTCATATTGGACAAAGGGAAGACGAACTCCTCAGGTTGGACGAAGAGGAGGCGAACTCCATAAATTGAACCAAGAGGAGACGAACTCACTTAGATTGGACAAAGAGGAGACAAACTCCTTAGATTGGTCAAACAGGAGACAAACTCCTTAGATTGGACCAAGAGGAGACGAACTCACTTAAATTGGCGAAGGAGGAGACGAATACTTTAGATTGGACCAAGAGGCGACGAACTCCATTAGATTGGACCAAGAGGAGACGAACTCACTTCGATTGGACAAAGAGGTGACGAACTCATTAGATTGGACCAAGAGGCGACGAACTCCCCTAGATTGGACCAAGAGGAGACGAACTCACTTAGATTGCACAAAGGGGAGTCGAACTTCTTAGATTAGTCCAAGAGGGGACGAACTCCTTAGATTGGACCAAGAGGAGACGAACTCCCTTATATTGGACAAAGAAGAGACGAACTCCTTAGGTTGGACCAAGAGGAGACGAATTCACTTAGAATGGACAAAGAGGAGACGAACTCCTTAGATTGGTCCAAGACGAGACGGACTCCCTTAGATTAGACCAAGAGGAGACGAACTCCCTCATATAGGACAACAGAGAAGACGAACTCCTTAGATTGGACCAAGACGGGACGAACTACCTTGGATTGGACAAACAGGAGACAAACTCCTTAGATTGGACCAAGAGGAGGCGAACTCACTTCGATTGGACAAAGAGGTGACGAACTCATTAGATTGGACCAAGAGGCGACGAACTCCCCTAGATTGGACCAAGAGGAGACGAACTCACTTAGATTGCACAAAGGGGAGTCGACCCTCCT
>JAGKPW010003091.1:0-59998 GCA_019926035.1 Melaleuca alternifolia | reverse complement strand
TTGGTCCAATCTAAGGAGTTCGTCTCCTATTTGTCCAATCTAAGTGAGTTCGTCTCCTCTGGGTCCAATCTAAGGAGTTCGTCCCCTGTTTGTCCTATATAAGGGAATTCGTCTCCTCTTGGACCAATCTAGTGAGTTCGTGTCCTCTTGGTCGAATCTAAGGGAGTTCGTCGCGTCTTGGTCCAATCTAAGGAGTTCGTCTCCTTTTTGTCCAATCTAAGGGAGTTCGCCTACTCTTGGTCTAATCTAATTAGTTCATCTCCACTTAGTCCAATCTATGGGAGTTCGTCACCTCTTGGTCAAATCTAAAGAGTTCGTCTCCTCTTTGTCCAATCTAAGGGAGTTCGACCCCTGTTGCTCCAATCTAAAGGAGTTCTTGTCCTCTTGATCCAATCTAAGGGAGTTCGTTGCCTCTTGGTCGAATCTAAAGAGTTCGAGTCCTCTTGGTCCAATCTAAGGGAGTTCGTCTCCTCTTGGTCCAATTTAAGGAGTTCGTCTCCTCTTGGACCAATCTAAGTGAGTTCGTCTCCGCTTTGTCCAATCTAAGTGAGTTCATATCCTCTTGGTCCAATCTAAGGAGTTCGTCTCCTCTTGGTCCAAACTATGGGAGTTCTTCGCCTCTTGGTCCAATCTAAACAGTTCGTCTCCTCTTTGTCTAATCTAAGTGAGTTCGTCCCCTCTCGCTCCAATCTAAGGAGTTCGTCTCCTCTTTGTCCTATATAAGGGAGTTCGTCTCCTCCTTGTGCAATCTAAGAGAGTTCGTCCTCTCTTCGTTCGATATAAGGAGTTCGTCTCCTCTTTGTGCAATCTAAGTGAGTTCATCACCTCTTGGTCCAATCTAAGGAGTTCGTCTCCTCTTAGTCCAATCAAAGGGAGTTCGTCCCCTCTTGCTCCAATCTAAGGAGTTCGTTTCCTCTTTGTCCTATATAAGGGAGTTCATCTCCTCTTGGTCCAATCTTAGGAGTTCGTCTCCTGTTTGTCCAATCTAAGTGAGTTCGTCTCCTCTTGGACCAATTTAAGGAGTTCGTCTCCTCTTTGTCCAATCTAAGGAGTTCGTCTCCTTTTGGTCCAATCTAAGGTGTTCCTCTCCTCTTTGTCCAATCTAAGCAGTTCCTCTCCTCTCTATCCAATTTAAGTGAGTTCGTCTCCTCTTGGTCCAATCTAAGGAGTTCGTCTCCTCTTTATCCAATGTAAGGGAGTTCATCCCCTCTTGGTCCAATTTAAGGAGTTCGTCTCCTCTTTGTCCAATCTAAGAGAGTTCGTCTCCTCTTGGTCCAATCTAATGAAGTTCATCTCCTTTTGGTCCAATCTAAGGAGTTCCTTTCTCCTTGGTCCAATCTAAGGAGTTTCCTCTCCTCATTGTCCATCTAAGGCAGTTCCTCTCCTCTCTATCCAATTTAAGTGAGTTTCGTCTCCTCTTGGTGTCCAATCTAAGAAGTTCGTCTCCTCTTTATCCAATGTAGGAGGGGATTCATCCCCTCTTGGTCAGCAATTTAAGGAGTTCGTCTCCTCTTTGTCCAATCTAAGTAGTTCTCTCCTCTTGGTCCAATCTAGGAGTCGTCCCTCTGTTTGTCCAATCTAAGTGAGTTCGGTCTCCTCTGGTCCAATCTATGGAGTTCCTCTGCTCTTGTCCATCTAAAGAGTTCGTCCCTCTGGTCGCAACTAAGGCACTTCGTTGCCTCTTGGTCAAATCTAAGGAGTTCGTCTCCTCTTTGTCCCATCTAAAGGAGTTCGTCTCCTCTTTGTTTCAATTTAAGGAGTTCGTCTCCTCTTTTTCCAATCTAAGGGTGTTCGTCCTCTCTTGGTCCAATCTAAAGGGTTTGTCTCCTCTTTGTCCAATCTAAGTAAGTTCGTCTCCACTTGCTCCAATCTATGGAGTTCGTCTCCTCTTTGTCCTATATAAGGGAGTTCGTCTCCTCTTGGTCCAATCTAAGGAGTTCGTCTCCTCTTTGTACAATCTAAGCAGTTCCTCTCCTCTCCATCCAATTTAAGTGAGTTCGTCTCCTCTTGGTCCAATCTAAGGAGTTCGTCTCCGCTTGGTCCAATCTAAGAAAGTTCATCTCCTTTACATCCAATTTGTAAGAGAGTTCGTCTCCTCTTTGGTCCAATCTATGAGTTCTCTCCTGTTTGTCCCATCTAAGTGAGTTTTTCATCTCTCTGGACCCATTTTAATGAGTTTGTCTCCTCTTTGTCCAATCTAAGTGAGTTCGTCCCCTCTTGGTCCAATCTAAGGAGTTCCTCTCCTCGTTGTCCAATCTAAGTGAGTTCGTCTCCACTTGGTCCAATCTAAGGAGTTCGTCTCCACTTGGTGCAATCTGAGGAGTTCGTCTCCTGTTTGTCCAATCTAAGTGAGTTCGTCTCCTCTTGGACCAATTTGAGGAGTTCGTCTCCTCTTTGTCCAATCTAAGTGAGTTCGTCTTTTCTTGGTCCAATCTAAGGAGTGCGTCTCCTTTTCGTCCAATCTAAGGAGTTCCTCGCCTCTTTGTCCAATCTAAGGGTGCTTGTCCCCTCTTGGTCCAATCTAAGGGAGTTCGTCTCCTCTTGGTCCAATCTAAGGAGTTCGTCTCCTGTTTGTCCAATCTAAGTGAGTTCGTCTCCTCTTGCTCCAATCTATGGGAGTTCGTGGCCTCTTGGTCCAAACTAAGGAACATCGTCTCCTCTTGGTCCAATCTAAGGGAGTTCGTCTCCTCTTTATCCTATATAAGGGAGTTCGTCTCCTCTTTGTCCAATCTAAGTGACTTCGTCTCCTCTGGCTCCAATCTAAAGAGTTTTTTTTTTTGATAACCGAGATGTTCGGGCCAGCTTGCGCGCACCACGATTATTTCTCGGGGGAGACTAGCACAACAATCTACCGCCATGGCCCCCCACTTAAATCATAGGCGCCTCCCCGGGGAATCGAACCCAAGACCTCAACGAAGTCCGAGTTTGCCCTAACCAGCTGGGCTACCTATGGGTAGGTTTGTCCAATCTAAAGAGTTCGTCTCCTCTTTGTCCAATCTAAGGGAGTTCGTCTCTTCTTGTTACAAACTAAGGAGTTCGTCTCCTCTTTGTCCAATCTAAGGGAGTTCGTCTCCTCTTTGTCCAATGGGAAACCCCATTTGGTCCAATCGTAAGGAGTTCGCTCCCTTGTCCACCTCTAAGGAGTTTCATCGTCCTCTTGGTCCATCTTGTGAGTTCGCTCCTCTTGGGTCCATCTTTTTGAGTTCGTCTCTCTGTCCAATCTAAAAGATCGTCTCCTCTTGGTCACAACTAAGCGAACATCGTCTCCCTCTTTCTTCCATCTAAGGGAGTTCGTCTCCTCTTTGTCCAATCTAATGAGGTCGTCTCCTCTTGGTCCAATCTATGAGAGTTCCTCGTCTCTTTGTCCAATCTAAAGAGTTCGTCTCCTCTTTGTCTAATCTAAGTGAGTTAGTCCCTTCTAGCTCCAATCTAAGGAGTTCGTCTCCTTTTTGTTTAATCTATGTGAGTTCGTCTCCTCTTGGTCGAATCTAAGGAGTTCGTCACCTCCTTGTCATACATAAGGGAGTTCGTCTCCTCTTTGTGCAATCTAAGGGAGTTCGTCCTTTCTTGGTTCGATATAAGGAGTTCGTCTGCTCATTGTCCAATCTAAGTGAGTTCGTCTCCTCTTGGTCCAATCTAAGGAGTTCGTCTCCTCTTAGTCCAATCTAAGGGAGTTCGTCCCCTCTTGGTCCAATCTAAGCAGTTCGTCTCCTCTTTGTCCATTCTAAGTGAGTTCGTCTCCTCTTGGTCCAATCTATGGGAGTTCGTCGCCTCTTGGTCCAATCTAAAGAGTTCGTCTCCTCTTTCTCCATTCTAAGGGAGTTCGTCCTCTGTTGGTCCAATAGAAAGAGTTCGTCTCCTCTTTGTTTAATCTAAGTAAGTTCGTCTCCTCTTTGTCCAATCTAAAGAGTTCCTCTCCTCTTTGTCCAATCTAAGGGAGTTCGTCTCCTCCTTGTTACAATCTAAGGGAGTTCGTCTCCTCTTGGTCCAATATATGGGAGTTCGTGGCCTCTTGGTCCAAACTAAGGAACATCGTCTCCTCTTGGTCCAATCTAAGGGAGTTCGTCTCCTCTTTATCCCATATAAAGGAGTTCGTCTGCTTTTGGTCCAATCTACGGAGTTCCTGTCCTCTTTCTCCAATCTAAGCAGTTCCTCTCCTCTCTATCCAATTTAAGTGAGTTCGTCTCCTCTTGTTACAATGTAAGTAGTTCCTCGCCTCTCTACCCAATTTAAGTGAGTTTGTCTCCTCTTGTTATAATCTATGGAGTTCCTTTCCTCTTTGTCCAATCTAATGAGTTCGTCTCCTCTTTATCCATTCTAAGGGAGTTCGTCCCCTCTTGGTCCAATATAGGGAGTTCGTCTCCTCTTGGTCCAATCTAAGGAGTTCGTCTCCTTTTGGTTCAATCTAAGCAGTTCCTCTCCTCTCCATCCAATTTAAGTGAGTCGTCTCCTCTTGGTCCAATCTAAGGAGTTCGTCTCCTTTTGGTTCAATCTAAGCAGTTCCTCTCATCTCCATCCAATTTAAGTGAGTTCGTCTCCTCTTGGTCCAATCTAAGGAGTTCGTCTCCTCTTTGTACAATCTAAGCAGTTCCTCTCCTCTCCATCCAATTTAAGTGAGTTCGTCTCCTCTTGGTCCAATCTAAGGAGTTCGTCTCCTCTTTGTACAATCTAAGGGAGTTCGTCCCCTCTCGGTCCAATCTAAGGAGTTCGTCTCCTCTTTGTCCAATCTAAGGGACTTCGTCTCCTCTTGGTCCAAAGTATGGAACTTCGTCTCCTCTTGCTCCAATCTAAGGGAGTTCGACTCCTCTTTGTCCAATCTAATGAGTTCGTCTCCTCTTTGTCCAATCTAAGGTGTTCGTCTCCTGTTTGTCCAATCTAAGTGAGTTCGTCTGATCTTGGACCAATTTAAGGAGTTCGTCTCCTCTTTGTCCAATCTAAGTGAGTTCGTCTCCTCTTGGTCCACTCTAAGGAGTTCGTCTCCTTTTCGTCCAATCTAAGGAGTTCTTTTCCTCTTTGTCCGATCTAGGGGAGTTCATCCGTTCTTGGTCCAATCTAAGGAGTTCGTCTCCTCTTTGTCCTATCTAAGGGAGTTCGTCTCCTCTTGGTCCAATCTAAGGAGTTCGTCTCCTGTTTGTCCAATCTAAGTGAGTTCGTTTCCTCTTGGACCAATCTAATGAGTTCGTGTCTTCTTGGTCCAATCTATGAGAGTTCATTGCCTCTTGGTCCAATCTAAAGAGTTCGTCTCCTCTTTGTCTAATTTAAGTGAGTTCGTCCCCTCTCGCTCCAATATAAGGAGTTCTTCTCCTCTTTGTTTAATCTATGTGAGTTCGTCTCCTCTCGGTCGAATTTAAGTGAGTTCGTCTCCCCTTTGTCCTACATAGGGGAGTTCGTCTCCTCTTTGTGCAATCTAAGGGTGTTCGTCCTCTCTTGGTCAAATCTAAGGGAGTTCGTCGCCTCTTGGTCCAAACTAAAGAGTTCGTCTCCTCTTGGTCCAAACTAAGGAACTTCGTCTCCTCTTGGTCCAATCTAAGGGAGTTCGTCCTCTCTTGGTGCAATATAAGGAGTTCGTCCCCTCTTAGTCCAATCTAAGTGAGTTCGTCTCCTATTGGTCCAATCTAAGGGAGTTTGTCGCCATTTGGTCCAATCTAAAGAGTTCGTGTCCTGTTTGTCCAATCTATGTGAGTTCGTCGCCTCTTGGTCCAATCTAAAGAGTTCGTCTCCTCATGGTCCAAAGTAAGGAACTTCGTCTCCTCTTGTCCAATCTAAGTGAGTTCGTCTCCTCTTGGTCCAATCTATTGGTGTTCGTCGCCTCTTGGTCCAATCTAAAGAGTTCGTCTCCTCTTTGTCCAAACTAAGGAACTTCGTCTCCTCTTGGTCCTCTAAAGAGTTCATCTCCTCTTGGTCCAATTAAGGAACTTCGTCTCGTCTTGGTTCAATCTAAGGGAGTTCGTCTCCTCTTTGTCCAATCTAATGAGTTCGTCTCCTCTGGTCCAATTGATGAGAGTTCATCGCCTCTTGGTCCAATCTAAAGAGTTCCTCTCCTCTTTGTTTAATCTAAGTGAGTTCGTCCCCTCTCGCTCCAATCTAAGGTGTTCGTCTTCTCTTTGTTTCATCTAGGTGACTTCGTCTCCTCTTGGTTGAATCTAAGGAGTTCGTCTCCTCTTTGTCCTATATAGGAGAGTTCGTCTCCTCTTAGTCCAATGTAAGGGAGTTCGTCCCCTCTTGGTCCAATCTGAGGAGTTCGTCTCCTCTTTTTCCAATCTAAGTGAGTTCGTCTCCTCTTGGTCCAATCTAAGGAGTTCGTCTCCTCTTACTCCAATCTAACGGAGTTCGTCCCCTCTAGGTCTAATCTTAGGAGTTCGTCTCCTCTTTTTCCAATCTAAGTGAGTTTGCCTCCTCTTTGTCCAATCTAGGGGAGTTCGTCTCCCGTTTATCCAATCTAAATGAGTTCGTCTCCTCTTGGTCCAATCTAAGGGAGTCTATCGCCTCTTGGTCCAATCTAAAACGTTCGTCTCCACTTGGTCCAATTTAAGGAGTTCGTCTCCTCTTTGTCCTATCTAAGGGAGTTCGTCCTCTCTTGGTCCAATATAAGGAGTTCGTCTCCTCTTTGTCCAATCTAAGTGAGTTAGTCTCCTCTTGGTCCAATCTAAAGAGTTCATGTCCGGTTTGTCCAATATATGTGAGTTCGTCTCCTCTTGGTCCAATCTCTTGGAGTTCGTCGCCTCTTGGTCCAATCTAAAGAGTTCGTCTCTTCTTGGTCCAATCGAAGGAGTTCGTTTACTTTTCGTCCAATCTAAGGAGTTCCTCTCCTCTTTGTCCAATCTAAGGGAGCTCGTCCCCTCTTGGTCCAATCTAAGGGTGTTCGTCTCCTCTTGGTCCAATCTAAGGAGTTCATCTCCTGTTTATCCAATCTAACTGAGTTCGTCTCCTCTTGGTCCAATCTATGGCAGTTCGTGGCCTCTTGGTCCAATCTAAAGAGTTCGTCCCTGCTTGGTCCAAACTAAGGAACATCGTCTCCTCTTAGTTCAATCTAAGGGAGTTCGTCTCTTCTTTGTCCTATATAAGGCAGTTCGTCTCGTTTTGTTCCAATCAAAGGAGTTCGTCTCCTCTTTGTCCAATCTAAGCAGTTCCTCTCCTCTCTATCCAATTTAAGTGAGTTCGTCTCCTCTTGTTCCAATCTAAGGAGTTCGTCTCCTCTTTGTCCAATCTAAGGGAGTTCGTCCGCTGTTGGACCAATCTAAGGAGTTCGCCTCCTCTTTGTCCAATCTTAGGGAGTTCGTCTCCTCTTGCTCCAATCTAAGGAGTTCGTCTCCTTTTTGTTTAATCTAAGTGAGTTCGTCTCCTCTTGGTCGAATCTAAGGACTTCGTCTCCTCCTTGTCCTATATAGGGGAGTTCGCCTCCTCCTTGTGCAATATAAGCGAGTTCGTCCTCTCTTGGGCGAATCTAAGGGAGTTCGTCCTCTCTTGGTTCGATATAAGGAGTTCGTCTCCTCTTAGTCCAATCTAAGGGAGTTCGTCCCCTCTTGGTCCAATCTAAGGAGTTCGTCTCCTCTTTGTCCTATATAAGGGAGTTCATCTCCTCTTGGTCCAATCTAAGGAGTTCGTGTCCTATTTGTCCAATCTAAGTGAGTTCGTCTCCTCTTGGACCAATCTAAGGAGTTCGTCTCCTTTTGGTCCAATCTAAGGAGTTCCTCTCCTCTTTGTCCAATCTAAGCAGTTCCTCTCCTCTCTATCCAATTTAAGTGAGTTCGTCTCCTCTTGGTCCAATCTAAAGGAGTTCGTCCTCTTGGTCCAATCTAAGGAGTTCGTCTCCTCTTTGTCCAATCTAAGAGTTCGTCAATCTTGAAAATTAAGGAGTTCGTCTCCTGTTTGTCCAATCTAAGTGAGTTCGTCTCCTCTTGGACCAATTTAAGGAGTTCGTCTCCTCTTTGTCCTATATAAGGGAGTTCGTCTCCTTTTGGTCCAATCTAAGGTGTTCCTCTCCTCTTTGTCCAATCTAAGCAGTTCCTCTCCTCTCTATCCAATTTAAGTGAGTTCGTCTCCTCTTGGTCCAATCTAAGGAGTTCGTCTGCTCTTTGTCCAATCTAAGAGAGATCGTCCCCTCTTGGTCCAATCTAAGGAGTTCGTCTTCTCTTGGTCCAATCTAAAGAGTTCGTCTCATCTTTGTCCAATCTAAGGGAGTTCGTCTCCTCTTGGTCCAATCTAAGGAGTTCGTTTCCTCTTGGGACCAATCTGAGGAGATCGTCTCATCTTTGTCCAATCTAAGTGAGTTCGTCTTCCTTTGGTGTAATCTAAAGAGTTCGTCTCCTCTTTGTCCAATCTAAGTTCGTCTCCTCTTGGTCCAATCTAAGTTCGTCTCCTCTTGCTCCAATCTAAGGAGTTCGTCTCCACTTTCTCCAATCTAAGTGATTTCATCTCGTCTTAGTCCAATCTAAGGAGTACGTCTCCCATTGGTCCTATATAAGGGAGTTGTTCTCCTCTTGGTCCAATCTAAGGAGTTCGTCTCCTCTTGGATCAATCTCAGGAGTTCATCTCCTCTTTGTCCAATCTAAGGGAGTTCGTCTTCCTTTGGTCCAATCTAAGGAGTTCGTCTCCTCTTTGTCCAATCTAAGTTCGTCTCCTCTTGGTCTAATCTAAAGAGTTCGTCTCCTCTTGGTCCAAACTAAGGAACTGCGTCTCCTCTTGGTCCTATCTAAGGGAGTTCATCTCCTCTTTGTCCAATCTAATGAGTTCATCGCCTCTTGGTCCAATCTAAAGAGTTCGTCTCCTCTTTGTCTAATCTAAGTGAGTTCGTCCCCTCTCGCTCCAATCTAAGGAGTTCGTCTTCTCTTTGTTGAATCTAAGTGACTTCGTCTCCTCTTGGTTGAATCTAAGGAGTTTGTCTCCTCTTTGTCCTATATAGGGGAGTTCGTCTCCACTTTGTGCATTCTAAGGGGCTTCGTTCTCTCTTGGTCGAATCTAAGGGAGTTCGTCCTCTCCTGGTCCAATCTAAGGAGTTCGACTCCTCTTTGTCCAATATTTGGGAGTTCGTCCCCTCTTGGTCAAATCTAAGGAGTTTTTTTTTTTGTTGGTAAAGTTGGTCCAATCTAAGGAGTTCGTCTCCTCTTTGTCCAATCTAAGGAAGTTCGTCTCCTATTGGTCCAATCTAAAGAGTTCGTCTCATCTTTGTCCAATCTAAGAGAGTTCGTCTCCTCTTGGGACCAATCTGAGGAGTTCGTCTCTTCTTTGTCCAATCTAAGTGAGTTCGTCTCCTCTTGGGACTTCGTCTCCTCTTGGAATCTAAGGAGTTCGTCTCCTCTTGGTCTCGTCTCCTCTTGTCCATTCTAAGTGAGCTCGTCCCCGCTTGCTCCAATCTAAGGAGTTCGTCTCCAATTTCACCAATCTAAGTGATTTCGTCTCTTTTTCGTCCAATCTAAGGAGTACGTCTCCCATTGGTCCTATAAAAGGGAGTTCGTCTCCTCTTGGACCAATTTGAGGAGTTCATCTCCTCTTTTGTCCAATCGAAGGGAGTTCGTCTTCCTTTGGTCCAATCTAAAGAGTTCGTCTCCTCTTTGTCCAATCTAAGTTCCTCTCCTCTTGGTCCAATCTAAGGAGTTCGTCTCCTCTTGGTCCAATCTAAGGAATTCGTCTCCTGTTTGTCCAATCTAAGTGAGTTCATCCCCTCTCGCTCCAATCTAAGGAGGTCGTCTTCTCTTTGTTTAATCTAAGTGACTTCGTCTCCTCTTGGTTGAATCTAAGGAGTTTGTCTCCTCTTTGTCCTATATAGGGGAGTTCGTCTCCTCTTTGTGCAATCTAAGGGACTTCGTTCTCTCTTGGTCGAATCTAAGGGAGTTCGTCCTCTCTTGGTTCGATATAAGGAGGTCGTCTCCTTTTTGTCCAATCTAAGTGAGTTCGTCTCCTCTTAGTCCAATCTAAGGGAGTTCGTCCTCTCTTGGTCCAATCTGAGGAGTTCGCCTCCTCTTTTTCCAATCTAAGTGAGTTGGTCTCCTCTTGGTCCAATCTAAGGAGTTCGTCTCCTCTTGGTCCAATCTAAGGAGTTCGTCTCCTCTTAGTCCAATCTAACGGAGTTCGTCCCCTCTTGGTCCAATCTGAGGAGTTCGTCTCCTCTTTTGCCAATCTAAGTGAGTTCGTCTCCTCTTGGTCCAATCTTTGGGAGTTCGTCGACTCTTGGTCCAATCTAAAGAGTTCTTCTCCCCTTTGTCCAATCTAAGGGAGTTCGTCCCCTTTTGCACCAATTTAAGTGAGTCAGTCTCCTCTTTGTCCAATCTAAGGGAGTTCATCCTCTCTGCATCCAATGTAAGGAGTTCATCTCCTCTTTGTCCAATCTAGGTGAGCTCATCCCCGCTTGCTCCAATCTAATGAGTTAGTCTCCACTTTCACCAATCTAAGTGATTTCGTTTCTTCTTGGTCCAATCTAAGGAGTACGTCTCCCATTGGTCCTATATAAGGGAGTTCTACTCCTCTTGGTCAAATCTAAGGAGTTCGTCTCCTCTTGGACCAATCTGAGGAGTTCATCTCCTCTTTGTCCAATCTAAGGGAGTTTGTTTTCCTTTGGTCCAATCTAAAGAGTTCGTCTCCTCTTGGTCCAATCTAAGGAATTCGTCTCCTGTTTGTCCAATCTAACTGAGTTCATCTCCTCTGTGTCCAATCTAAGGAGTTCGTCTCCTCTTGGTCCAATCTATGCGACTTCGCGTCCTCTTGGTCCAATCTATTGGAGTTCGTCACCTCTTCATCCAATCTAAGGACTTCGTCTCCTCTTGGTCCAATCTAAGGGAGTTTGTCTCTCTTGGTCCAATCTAAGGAGTTCGTCTCCTTTCGGTCCAATCTAAGCAGTTCCTCTCCTCTCTATGCAATTTAAGTGAGTTCGTCTCCTCTTTGTCCAATCTAAGGGAGTTCATCCTCTCTGCGTCCAATGTAAGGAGTTCGTCTCCTCTTTGTCCAATCTAAGGGTGTCCGCCGCCTCTTGGTCCAATATAAAGAGTTCGTCTCCTCTTTGTCCAATCTAAGGGAGTTCGTCCTCTCTTGGTCCAATCTAAAGAGTTCGTCTCCTCTTTGTCCAATTGAAGTGAGTTCGTCTCCACTTGGTCCAATCTAAGGAGTTCCTCTCCTCTCAATCCTATTTAAGTGAGTTCATCTCCTCTTGGCCCAATCTAAGGAGTTCGTCTCATTTTGGTCCAATCTAAGAAGTTCCTCTCCTCTTTGTCCAATCTAAGTGAGTTCGCCTCCACTTGGTCCAATCTAAGGAGTTCGTCTCCACTTGTTCCAATCTAAGGAGTTCATCTCCTGTTTGTCCAATCTAAGCGAGTTCGTCTCCTCTTGGACCAATTTGAGGAGTTCGACTCATCTTTGTCCAACCTAAGTGAGTTCGTCTCTTCTTGGTCCAATCTAAGGAGTTCGTCTCCTTTTCGTCCATTCTAAGGAGTTCCTCTCCTCTTTGTCCAATCTAAGGGAGCTTGTCCCCTCTTGGTCCAATCTAAGGGAGTTCGTCTCCTCTTGGTCCAATCTAAGGAGTTCGTCTCCTGTTTGTCCAATCTAAGTGAGTTCGTCTCCTCTGGGTCCAATCTATGGGAGTTCATGGCCTCTTGGTCCAAACTATGGAACATCGTCTCCTCTTCGTCCAATCTAAGGGAGTTCGTCTCCTATTTATCTTATATAAGAAAGTTCGTCTCCTTTTGGTCCAATCTACGGAGTTCCTCCCCTCTTTGTCCAATCTAAGCAGTTCCTCTCCTCTCTATCCAATTTAAGTGAGTTCGTCTCCTCTCGTTCCAATCTGAGGAGTTCGTCTTCTCTTTGTCCAATCTAAGGGAGTTCGTCTCCTCTTGGTCCAATCTATGAGAGTTCGTCTCCTCTTGGTCCAATCTATGAGAGTTCGTCGCCTCTTGGTCCAATCTAAAGAGTTCGTCTCCTCCTGGTCCAAACTAAGGAACTTCGTCTCCTCTTGGTCTAATCTAAGGGAGTTCGTCTCCTCTTTGTCCAATCTAATGAGTTCGTCTCATCTTTATCCAATCTAAGGGTGTTCGTCCCCTCTTGGTCCAATATATGGAGTTCATCTCCTCTTTGTCCAATCTTATAAGTTCATCTCCTCTTGGTCCAATATAAGGACTTTGTCTCCTCTTTGTCCTATATAAGGGAGTTCGTCTCGTCTTGTCCAATCTAGGGTTCGCCCCTATTGGTTCAATCAAGCGTTCCTCTCTCTCCATCAAATTTAAGTGAGTTCGTCCTCTTGTCCAATCTAAGGAGTTCGTCTAATCTAAGGGAGGTCGTCCCTCTTGGTCCAATCTAAGGAGTTCTCTCCTCTTGTCCAATCTAAGGAGTTCGTCTCCTCTTGGTCCAATCTAAGGAGTCGTCTCCTCTTGGTCCAATCTAAGGGAGTTCGTCTCCTCTTGGTCCAATTAAGGAGTTCGTCTCCTGTTTGTCCAATCTAAGTGAGTTCGTCTCCTCTTGGTCCAATCTAAGGAGTTCGTCTCCTCTTTGTCCAATCTAAGGGAGTTCGTCTCCTCTTGGTCCAATCTAAGGAGTTCGTCTCCTCTTATGTGAGTTCGTCAAATCCAAATGGGAGTTCGTCGCCTCTTGGTCCAATCTAAAGGTTCGTCTCCTCTTGGTCCAAACTAAGGAACTTCATCTCCTCTTGGTCCAATCTAAGGGAGTTCGGCTCCTCTTTGTCCAATCTAATGAATTCGTCTCCTCTTGGTCCAATCTATGAGAGTTCATCGCCACCTGGTCCAATGTAAAGAGTTCGTCTCCTCTTTGTCTAATCTAAGTGAGTTTGTCCCCTCTCGCTCCAATCTAAGGAGTGCATCTCTTCTTTGTTTAATCTAAGTGAGTTCGTCTCCTCTTGGTCGAATCTAAGGAGTTCGTCACCTCTTTCTCCTATATAGGGGAGTTCGTCTCCTCTTTGTGCAATCTAAGGGACTTCGTCCTCTCGTGGCCGAATCTAAGGGATTTCGTCCTCTCTTGGTTCGATATAAGGAGTTCGTCTCCTCTTTGTCCAATCTAAGTGAGTTCATCTCCTCTTGGTCCAATCTAAGGAGTTCGATTCCTGTTTGTCCAATCTAAGTGAGTTCGTCTCCTCTTGGTCCAATCTATGAGAGTTCGTCGCCTCTTGGTCCAATCTAAAGAGTTCGTCTCCTCTTTGTCCAAACTAAGGAACTTCGTCTCCTCTTGGTCCTATCTAAGGGAGTTCGTCTCCTCTTTGTCCAATCTAATGAGTTCGTCTCATCTTTATCCAATCTAACGGTGTTCGTCCCCTCTTGGTCCAATATATGGAGTTCATCTCCTCTTTGTCCAATCTTAGTGAGTTCGTCTCCTCTTTGTCCTATATAAGGGAGTTCGTCTCGTCTTGGTCCAATCTAAGGAGTTCGTCTCCTTTTGTTCAATCTAAGCAGTTCCTCTCCTCTCCATCCAATTTAAGTGAGTTCGTCTCCTCTTGGTCCAATCTAAGGAGTTCGTCTCCTCCAATCTAAGTGAGTTCGTCAATCTAAGGGAGTTCGTCTCCTCTTGGTCCAATCTATGGAGTTCGTCTCCTGTTTGTCCAATCTATGTGAGTTCGTCTCCTCTTGGTCCAATCTATGGGAGTTCGTCGCCTCTTGGTCCAATCTAAAGAGTTCGTCTCCTCTTGGTCCAAACTAAGGAACTTCGTCTCCTCTTGGTCCAATCTAAGGGAGTTCGGCTCCTCTTTGTCCAATCTAATGAATTCGTCTCCTCTTGGTCCAATCTATGAGAGTTCATCGCCTCCTGGTCCAATGTAAAGAGTTCGTCTCCTCTTTGTCTAATCTAAGTGAGTTTGTCCCCTCTCGCTCCAACCTAAGGAGTTTGTCTCTTCTTTGTTTAATCTAAGTGAGTTCGTCTCCTCTTGGTCGAATCTAAGGAGTTCGTCACCTCTTTCTCCTATATAGGGGAGTTCGTCTCCTCTTTGTGCAATCTAAGGGACTTCGTCCTCTCGTGGCCGAATCTAAGGGATTTCGTCCTCTCTTGGTTCGATATAAGGAGTTCGTCTCCTCTTTGTCCAATCTAAGTGAGTTCATCTCCTCTTGGTCCAATCTAAGGAGTTCGATTCCTGTTTGTCCAATCTAAGTGAGTTCGTCTCCTCTTGGTCGTCAATCTGTGAGTTCGTCTCCTCTTGTTCCAATCTGTGGGAGTTCGTCGCCTCTTCGTCCAATCTAAAGAGGTCATCTCCTCTTTGTCCAATCTAAGGGAGTTCGTCCTCTCTTGGTCCAATCTAAAGAGTTTTTTTTTTTTTATAACCGAGATGTTCAGGCCAGCTTGCGCGCACATCGACTATTTCACGGGAAAGACTAGCATAGCAACCCACCGCCATGGCCTCCCACTTAAATCACAGGCGCTTTCCTGGGGAATCGAACTCAAGAACTCAACGAGGTCCAAATTCGCCCTAACCAGTTGGGCTACCCATGGGTAGGTGTCCAATCTAAAGAGTTCGTCTCCTCTTTGTCCAATCTAAGTAGTTCGTCTCCTTTGGTCCACTCTAAGGAGTTCGTCTCCTCTTTGTCCAATCTAATGAGTTCGTCTCCTCTTGGTCCAATCTATGAGAGTTCATCGCCTCTTGGTCCAATCTAAAGAGTTCGTCTCCTCTTTGTCTAATCTAAGTGAGTTCGTCCCCTCTCGCTCCAATCTAAAGAGTTCGTCTCTTCTTGGTTTAATCTAAGTGAGTTCGTCTCCTCTTGGTCGAATCTAAGGAGTTCATCACCTCTTTGTCCTATATAGGGGAGTTCGTCTCCTCTTTGTGCAATCTAAGGGACTTCGTCCTCTCTTGGTCAAATCTAAGGGAGTTCGTCCTCTCTTGGTTCAATATAAGGAGTTTTCTTTTTTTGGTAGGGTAAAAGTATATTGATCTTTAGAGCCAAAAGTACATGAGATGGAGAAACCGATACTACAAACCTACACTTATACTCATGTGGGCTAAGTGAAGGAGTATCGTGAGTCTCAGAAACTAGAAGATGTACATAAGGAGGAGATAAGAAGAAAAGGAGAGACCGGTACTACAGACCTACACTTACACTCTAAATGAGCTAAGTGGAGGAGTACCATGAATCTCAAAGACTAGAAGGTACCAACAAAAAGGGAGAAAAACAAGTCAATTACAAAAAATGGAGTCATCCAAGCCCCAATTATGCTGAATTCTTCTATTCCTAGTAGTGTCAATGACATTCTTCTGAGTTCTAGCGAAGTCCTTGACAAGTTTCAAAAGTCGCATCTTCATTGCTGGGAGGAATCTGTCGCAGTTCCTGAATAAGATGTTGTTCCTAGACTTCCAAATGATGTGGCACATCGCTCCAAGAGCGAACTTCGCAATCTTTTGGGAAAATTGATTGTCGGATATATGAGTAATAGCCCAATTAAGGGTGGTATTCCAGCCACCCTCTTGCCAATCATGAAGATAATTCCGCGACCAAAAAAGGGCTAAGTGTTTAGTTATGGAACATCCAAAGAAAAGATGGTCAATCGAGTCCGGCCTTAGATGGCAAAATGCACACGTAGCATTAGTGATTCTACCATAAGTTAGAAGAAAAACCTGGGTAGGGAGTCTTCTTTTTGTCATCAACCATAGGAGGAATTGGTGTGTAGGGGCGATGGATGAATCCCAAATAAATTCCAACCAATGAACCCGAGGTTTCTTCGGTCTTATAGCTTCCCAAGCTGAAGAAGACGAAAATTTTCCAGAATTTGAACCTTTCCACAAAAACCGATATGGATGAGCAGTAGGTGTAGGGAGGTCACCCCCCCCAATCAATCAATGTCTCCATAAGATTCGAATTAGGAGCCTGGTTCTCTAGTAATTCAGCAAGTGAGGCATCTCTTGGGTAACCCGACAGATAAATTTGTCGGTTACTAAACAGCATATTGAGTGGGCCATTTGGATGCCAAGCATCGAACCATAAGGAAATAGAAAGCCCATCCCCCACACGCCAGTGAAACATATGTCTGAATTCTTTCCCTAAGTCAATGATCTTCTTCCAAGACCAAGAACAGAACGTAGGTCTACGTACCTCCCAAAAAACTCCGGTTCTTGATGAAATTAGAATGTATCCAAATGCACCAGAGCGATTCTTTGTCCGAGAAAAGGGCCCAAATATGTTTGAGCATGGAAGCTTTGTTGCTTTGTTTTAGGCGCCTTATACCGAGTCCTCCTTCTTCTTTTGGGAAGCATACATCATGCCATGAGACTTTTGCACCCCCGGGGCCTAAGGAAGGGCCTTTCCACAAGAACTGCCTAATGATCTTCTCAATGCAATCTAGAACCGAAACAGGTAAGATGAAAATATTGGACCAATAGACCTGAATTGCATGGAGGACAGATTTAACCAATTGGAGACGGCCAGCAAATGATAGAAACCGTTGAGTCCAAGATTGAACTCTCTTGGTAATGGAGTTCACCAAAGAGACACAATCGGCTTTCCCAAGTCTAGTTGCTACCACGGGCACTCCAAGATATCGAAAAGGTAAGGATCCCAACCTAAAGTTCAAAAGACCAATGATGTCTTGTGAAGAATTAGAGTTACCTGAAATATATACCTCACTCTTAGAAGAGTTTGGGAAAAGGCCCGACCACTCCAAGAATGTGTCAAGTGCAGACTTCAAGCAAGAGACCGAAGCCATATCAGCTCGGCAAAACAGCAAGACATCATCAGCAAAGAAGAGATGGGTCAACTTCGTGGATTTACATCGCCAATAGTAGTTAAACTGAGGACATGCAGTTGTAGTGGATATAAGCCTAGAGAATACTTCCATGACCAAAGTAAATAAATATGGAGAGAGGGGATCGCCTTGTCTTAGTCCTCTTGAACTTGAGAAGAAACCATGCAACTCACCATTGATTGATATAGAAAATTTTGGGGTTTGGACACTTACCATCATCAATTTAATGAATTGCATCGGGAAACCGAAACCAATGAGGGTCGCCTCTAGGAAGGCCCAATCCACTGTATCGTAAGCTTTCTTGAAGTCGACCTTGATCGCACACTTTGGAGAGTACGTGTCATGATGGAAACCCGCAAAGAGTTCTTGGGCTAGCAAGATGTTATCCGAGATTTTCCTCCCTTTTACAAAAGCCACTTGAGACCCGTCAATGAGAGAGGGGGAGTACCTTAGCAAGCCGATTCGCCAAGATTTTGGTGATACATTTGTAAATGGTGTTGCAGCAAGCAATAGGCCTGAAATCACTTACTAAGGAGGCATTATAGCACTTGGGAATTAATGCAATAATAGTGGTATTGAGTTGGCATAGCAAGTTTCCGGAGTTAAGGAATTCTAAAATAGCGGAGGTAACTAACTCACCAACAACATCCCAAGATCTCTTAAAAAATCAGCATTGAATCCGTCCGGTCCCGGGGCCTTCCCAGAGGTCAAGGAGAATAAGTGGCACGTACTTCTTGTTCCGTGTAAGGAGAAGTAAGAATAGTCAACTGAGAAGTGTTTAACTTATTTCTTAAATGGACTGCAATATTCTGTGCCGAGGGACGGGGCGACATATGAGGAGGGCTCTCGAAAATATGTTTATAATAATTCACAAATGCCTCAACTACTTGATTCGCCGAAGAAGTCCGAGAGCCAGATTCATCAATGATTGATAAAATTCTGTTATTGAGCTGCCTCCTCTTCACAGAATAATGAAAGAACTTAGTGTTACGGTCTCCCTCTTGAGGCCAGCGGATTCTGGATTTCTGCTTGTAGAAAAGTTCCTCCTGGAGGCGCAGGCTATAAAATAAATCACCAGCAGTCTTCTCCTCAAGCGCAAGTAGGGAGTTGGTCGGATCTTGCATAAGATTGTCTTGAATAGACTTCAGGCTTTGTCTAGCTAGCAAAGTGCGTCTAGAAATATCAGAAAAGGACTGTCGGTTGAACACTTTAAGCTTGGCTTTTAATAGTTTCAGTTTGGTGCATAGCTGGAACATCGGTGATCCTCTAACATCAAGCTCCCAAATCTGAGATACCAAAGGCAAGAACCCAGGATCTGACATCCAGAAGTTGTAGAATTTAAAAGGTTTTCTGACCTGGATTGAAGGCAGAACTCTCACCACCATGGGTGCATGATCCGAGATACCAGGTGATAGAAAAGTTGCATCCGAGTAACTGAAATCCATAGCCCATTTGGGGTTAACAAGAACTCTATCTATTTTCCTTTGTATGCGATTGGGACCTTCATAAGAAGCCCAAGTGAATCTCCTCCGATATACCTGAGATCGTCTAGTTCAACCTCCAACAAGCAAGAGTGGAACTCATCAAAAGACGGTGGCCAAGCGAGAGTTCCCCCTTGACGATCGGATGGGAATCAAATGGCATTGAAGTCACCAAGACCCACGGTGTGTCCAGAAAAGAATTCTTTCTCGAGGCCAAATCAGTCCATAGCAAGCGCCTATCCACAAAGGTATGACCAGCATATACAAAAGAGATGGCAAAAAACGTAGTTGAGTCAACAAGGCGAATGAACCCATGCATAGCTTGCGGCGAAGAAGCTATAAGATCAAACCAAACATGCTGCGGATCCCAACCGATCCATATGCGCCCAAGGTCAGAATAATCGTAATTTGACTTCCAAGTCCAGCCCGGAATCAAGTTTGAAGAGATTTCACCAAAATTTCCGGGGATGACCTTGGTTTCCAATATACCAATACAAAGAAGGTTATTAGACCGTACAAGAAACCTGACTTCTGCTTGTTTAACAGGATCACATAGACCCCTGATATTCCAAGCACCCAAAATCATATTTACAAGTTGCTAGGAGGAGGGGGACTTACCTCCTTTTGGCACTGCGGCCCTTCTTCTTGGCCGTGGATTTTTTCAGCACCTCCACAGAAGGAGGGGAACAAGCAACAATAGGAGTACCCACGGCATCAGGGGGGTGTTCATCATTGTGGAGTGCTTTCCCACTCCTCAAAAGCACACCAACTACAGAATTTAGCTTAGGGTTTACCACTTGAAATAATTCGTGAGAGGAGTCCGTGGAGGAGGTATCATCACAACTATCGGGTAATGAACTCAGCGCCTTAGAAGCCTCAGCCGAGTCCTCATTGGATACGCAAGGAGAAGGAATGGATGCAGGGCAGCTCGCAGGGTGTACATCAATTCGTTGGGTCTCATTGTGAGAGGAGACAGAATGGTTCGAGCTAGGTGTCGTGGGGATCAAAGGATTAGCCCTTTGCTCTGAAGGTAACAACTCAACAGTGGCTGCCTTCTTCTTGGTATGCTTGGAGTGGACCGTAGTCCAATCAGTTTGTGACTTAGCCGTGTCACCCAATGGAGTTGGAGTTGCCTGAACATTAATTGGGACTGTATGTTCCTCCCGAGAAGTCGAGACATCCGCTAGAGCTGTCGACTTCAACTCAGGACATCTATGTCCAAAAGTTTCACATTTAGGACAAAGGAGTGGTTTGCATTCATACTCTGCGGTAACTATAATCTCCTCATCATCCTGAAAGACTGAAATCGAGTCATAGATGGGATTTTTTGCACTAATCTCCACACAAACAGGTGCAAAAGAAATGACTCTCCTATGTTGTGTATGTTGATCAACATATAGGGGCTTGCCAAGTGTGCTAGCAATAGCATTAATACCCTTCGAGGACCAAGCAGAATAAGGTAGGTTCCTGGGCTTAACCCATACCGGGATTTTATCATGTCTTTCTTTTTTTAGCACTAGCATAGGATGCCATTGTTGAAGAACTAGAGGGATCCTTGCCACCGTGATGGGTCCTCTCTCCAAGATTTTCCTACGGAATTCCGCATCCGGGATGTGAAAAAAGAAAAAGCCATCATCGTTGGCCTTCATATCTACCAAGAAATTTCCTCACAAATGTTTTAGCGCAGCTTCAATCAACTTAAATGGTAGTTTCTTCCCAACGAGATAACCCACCACCGATTCGTGCCACACCCTATCCGTGGCTTGAAGGATCTCCTTAGAAATATGCACACATGGTTTACCGTTATTAAAAGAAGGGGGTACAAAGGAAAGATCATACCCTATAGCAGCAGTAGCCCGAGCCACATTAGCCCAGGACTTTTGTTGGGGGATCTTAGTCTTATCCTGAACACCATCAGCAGCACCCGGTGCAGCCATGGGCTGTGAAGGAGGCCCTTTGGAACCTGCCCCTATAGAATCATCCCTGAATTTACTTCTAGAATGACCACGACTCTGAGATCTCGACTTACGTCTTATAGCACCATCACCAGCCAATTTAGAAGGAGAAAACCGTTGTGTCTGAGGTTGAAGCACACCTTTTCCCCTGACCAGATTCGGACATGGAGCAGAGGAAGCACCCAGATGAGCCTGGTCATTTAAGGAGTCCAATGGAGGGGCTGAGAATTCCGTAGAAGGAGGCAACACTTCCACTCTCCTAGCCAATCTGCTTTTGCTCCTGGCCTTCCTACCTCTCACCGCAGAAGGACCAACACGAGTGGACACAATAATTTCAGGATTAGGATCCCCTCCCCCCTCCTTGTGAGGAGGGGGTGCCGAGGTTAGGGACTGCATCTCAATGGCCTCGTGTTTTTCCATCACCTAAAGGGAACCCACGAACTCAGCACAAAAACCACGAACAGCTCCAGGCCACTATACTCCCACCTACTAATAGGTTTTGAATGATCTTCGATGAACAGTACGTGAAACCCAGAAATCCAGAAAACCCGACATCCTCCAGAAGTTCACCGACAATACATCAATAATATTAGAGCACAACCGAGGCCACAGAGTACCCAAGAAGCTACCAGAGTCACATAATCAGCTCAATCCATTGATTCACGATGAACATGAACAGTGCACCAAAAATCCAGATTCCACGAATCAGTTCAAAATCGTAATGCAAGGGAGAAAGGAGCTGAAATACCCCAACTGGAGACCATCATAACACACTGGCGAGCTGGGAGCAACTTCGTAGGGCCTCACCCATGTAGCCAATCGAGAGAAAATCGAGTTTCAAAGCCCTAGCTGAGAAGAGCCGATCAAATCAAGTAAATCGAGAAGAAGGGAACCATGTGTTGTAGTGAAGGGCGACTTGAAGTGATTCTTCCATCCCAACCAGCAATCAAACGATCAAAGCCAGAGGAGGGTTCGAATCAGCACACGAACCCAACCATGCACAGTGCCAAGCTAGAGAGCGTTAAAGTGAACAGTACCCGTGGGGGGAAAAATGGCTCTTTTCCAGGTCTGTCTTCGATATAAGGAGTTCGTCTGCTCATTGTCCAATCTAAGTGAGTTCGTCTCCTCTTGGTCCAATCTAAGGAGTTCGTCTCCTCTTAGTCCAATCTAAGGGAGTTCGTCCCCTCTTGGTCCAATCTAAGGAGTTCCTCTCCCCTTTGTCCAATCTAAGTGAGTTCGCACCCGCTTGGTCCAATCTAAAGAGTTCGTCTCCTGTCCAATCTAAGGGAGTTCGTCCTCTCTTGGTCCAATATAAAGAGTTCGTCTCATCTTAGTCCAATCTAAGTGAGTTCGTCTCCTCTTGGTCCAATTCTAAGGGAGTTCGTCTCCTCTTGGTCCAATCTAATGAGTTCGTTTCCTATTGTGAGTCCAATCTTAAGGAGTTCGTCGCCTTTTGGTCCAATCTAAAGGTTCGGTCCCTCTTTCCAAATCTAAGGAGTTCGTCCTCTCTTGGTCCAATCTAAGGAGTATCGTCTCTCCCATCTTTTCGTCCAATCTAAGGAGTTCGTCTTCTTGGTCCAATCTAAGGAGTTCGTCTTCTTGGTCCAATCTAAGGAGTTCGTCTCCTCTGGGACCAATATGAGGAGTTGTCTCTTCTTTGTCATTCTAAGTGAGTTCGTTCTCTCTTGGTCCAATCTAAGAGTTTGTCTCTCTTGGACCATCAAGTGAGCTCGTCACGCTTGCTCCAATAAGGAGTGTTTTTTTTTTGGTTGGTAAAATCTAAGGAGTTTTTTTTTTTTTAGGGCAAAGGGGGAAATGAGAAAATAACAATCTAAGGAGTTCGTCTCCACATTCACAGGCTAAGTGAGTTCGTTCTTATTGGTCCAATCTAAGGAGTACGTCTCCCATTGGTCATTATAAGGAGTTTCTATTATCATCTTGGTCCAATCTAAGGAGATCGGTCTCTCTTGAAACCAATCTGAGGAGTCATGTCTCTCTTGTCCAATCTAAGGGAGTTCGTCTCCTTGGTCAAGGCTACGTCAATCTAAGGACCGCCTTCGTACTCCTCTTTGGCCCAAATCTACCCGCTGCAACCGTTCGTCTCCTCTTGGTCCAATCTAAGGGAGTCTATTGCCTCTTGGTCCAATCTAAAACGTTCGTCTCCTCTTGGTCCAATCTAAGGAGTTCGTCTCCTGTTTGTCCAATCTATGTGACTTCGTCTCCTCTTGGTCCAATCTATGGGAGTTCGTCGCCTCTTAGTCCAATCTAAAGAGTTCGTCTT
Organism: Melaleuca alternifolia; assembly: GCA_019926035.1. Taxonomy (NCBI): domain Eukaryota; kingdom Viridiplantae; phylum Streptophyta; class Magnoliopsida; order Myrtales; family Myrtaceae; genus Melaleuca; species Melaleuca alternifolia. The sequence goes on along the minus strand of JAGKPW010003091.1, from coordinate 37,628 downwards.
CTCTTGGTCCAAACTAAGGAACTTCGTCTCCTCTTGGTCCAATCTAAGGGAGTTTGTCTCCTCTTTGTCCAATCTAATGAGTTCGTCTCCTCTTGGTCCAATCTATGAGAGTTCATCGCCTCTTGGTCCAATCTAAAGAGTTCGTCTCCTCTTTGTCTAATCTAAGTGAGTTCGTCCTCTCTCGCTCCAATCTAAGGAGTTCGTCTCCTCTTAGTTATCTAAGGAGTTCGTCTCCTCTTTGTCCAATCTAAGTGAGTTCGTCTCCTCTTTGTCGAATCTAAGGAGTTCGTCACCTCTTTGTCCTATATAGGGGAGTTCCTCTCCTCTTTGTGCAATCTAAGGGACTTCGTCCTCTCTGGGTCGAACCTAAGGGATTTCGTCCTCTCTTGGATCGATATAAGCAGTTCGTCTCCTCTTTGTCCAATCTAAGTGAGTTCGTCTCCTCTTGGTCCAATCTAAGGAGTTCGTCTCCTCTTAGTTATCTAAGGAGTTCACCTCCTCTTTGTCCAATCTAAGTGATTTCGTCTCCTCTTGGTCCAATCTGTGGGAGTTCGTCGCCTCTTCGTCCAATCTAAAGAGTTCGTCTCCTCTTGGTCCAATCTAAGGGAGTTCGTCCTCTCTTGGTCCAATCTAAAGAGTTTTTTTTTTTAATAACCGAGATGTTTAGGCCAGCTTGCACGCACCTCGACTATTTCACGGGGGAGACTAGCACAACAACCCACCGCCATGGCCTCCCACTTAAATCACAGGCGCTTTCCTGGGAAATCGAACTCAAGACCTCAACGAGGTCCAAATTTGCCCTAACCAGTTGGGCTACCCATGGGTAGGTGTCCATATCTAAAGAGTTCGTCTCCTCTTTGTGCAATCTAAGTGAGTTCGTCTCCATTTGGTCCAATCTAAGGAGTTCGTCTCCACTTTGTCCAATCTAATGAGTTCGTCTCCTCTTGGTCCAATCTATGAGAGTTCATCGCCTTTTGGTCCAATCTAAAGAGTTCGTCTCCTCTTTGTCTAATCTAAGTGAGTTCCTCCCCTCTCGCTCTAATCTAAGGAGTTCGACTCTTCTTGGTTTAATCTAAGTGACTTCGCCTCCTCTTAGTCAAATCTAAGGAGTTCGTCACCTCTTTGTCCTATATAGGGGAGTTTGTCTCCTCTTTGTGCCATCTAAGGGACTTAGTCCTCTCTTGGTCGAATCTAAGGGACTTCGTCCTCTCTTGGTTCGATATAAGGAGTTCGACTCCTCTTTGTCCAATCTAAGTGAGTTCGTCTCCTCTTGGTCCAATCTAAGGAGTTCGTCTCCTCTTAGTCCAATCTAAGGGAGTTCGTCAGTGAGTTCCTCTCCTCTTGGTCCAATCTAAGGAGTTCGTCTCCTCTTTGTCCAATCTTAGGGAGTTCGTCCCCTCTTGGTCCAATCTAAAGAGTTCGTCTCATCTTTGTCCAATCAAAGGGAGTTCGTCTCCTCTTGGTCCAATCTAAGGAGTTCGTCTCCTTTTCGACCAATCTGAGGAGTTGGTCTCCTCTTAGTCCAATCTAAGGAGTTCTTCTCCTCTTTGCCCTATATAAGGGAGTTCGTCTCCTCTTGGACCAATCTAAGGAGTTCGTCTCCTCTTGGTCCAATCTAAGGAGGTTGTCTCCTCTTTCTCCAATCTAAGTGAGCTCGTCCCCGCTTGCTCCAATCTAAGGAGTTCGTCTCCACTTTCACCAATCTAAGCGATTTCGTCTCTTCTTGGTCCAATCGAAGGAGTACGTCTCCCATTGGTCATATGTAAGGGAGTTGTTCTCCTCTTTGTCCAATCTAAATGAGTTCGTCCCCTCTTGGTCCAATCTAAAGAGTTTGGCTCCTGTTCGTCCGATCTTAGGGAGTTCGTCCTCTCTTGGTCCAATCTAAAGAGTTCGTCTCCTCTTTGTCCAATCTAAGTTAGTTCGTCTCAATTTGGTCCAATCTAAGGAGTTTGTGTCCTCTTTGGTAAGGGAGTTCGTCTCCTCTTGGTCCAATCTAAGGAGTTCGTCTCCTGTTTGTCCAATCTAAGTGAGTTCGCCTCCTCTTAGTCCAATTTCAGGAGTTCGTCTCCTCTTTGTCCAATCTAAGTGAGTTCGTCTCTTCTTGGTCCAATCTAAGGAGTTCGTCTCCTTTTCGTGCAATCTAAGGAGTTCCTCTCCTCTTTGTCCAATCTAAGTGGGTTCGTCTCCACTTGGTGCAATCTATGGAGGTCGTCTCCACTTGGTCCAATCTAAGGAGTTCGTCTCCTGTTTGTCCAATCTAAGTGAGTTCGTCTCCTTTTTGACCAATTTAAGGAGTTCGTCTCCTCTTTGTCCAATCTAAGTGAGTTCGTCTCTTCTTGTCCAATCTAAGGAGGTCGTCTCCTTTTCGTCCAATCTAAGGAGTTCCTCTCCTCTTTGTCCAATCTAAGGGAGCTCGTCCCCTTTTGGTCCAATCTACGGGAGTTCGTATCCTCTTGGTCCAATCTAAGGAGTTCGTCTCCTGTTTGTCCAATCTAAGTGAGTTCGTCTTCTCTTGGTCCAATCTATGGGAGTTCGTGGCCTCTTGGTCCAAACTAAGGAACATCGTCTCCTCTTGGTCCAATCTAAGGGAATTCGTTTATTCTTTATCCTATATAAGGGAGTTCGTCTCCTTTTGGTCCAATCTACAGAGTTCCTCTCCTCTTTGTCCAATCTAAGCAGTTCCTCTGCTCTCTATCCAATTTAAGTGAGTTCGTCTCGTCATGTTCCAATCTAAGGATTCGTCTCCTCTTTGTCCAATATAAGGAAGTTCATTTCCTCTTGGTCCAATCTAAGGAGTTCGTCTACTGTTTGCCAATCTAAGTGAGTTCGTCTACCTTGGTCCAATCTATGGGAAGTGCAAACCTTGGTCCAATCCTTAAAGAGTTCGTATCCTCTTGGTCCAACTAAGCACTTCGTCTCATCGTGGTTAATATAAGGATTTGTCCCCTCTGGTCCAAACTACGGAACGTCATCTCCTCTTGGTCCAATATACGGAGTTCGTCTCCTTTTGGTCCAATCTTAGGAAGTTAGTCTCCTTTTGCTCCAATCTAAGGAGTTCGTCTCCTATTGATCCAATATACGGGAGTTCGTCTCCTTTTGGTCTAGTCTAAGGGAGTTCGTCTCCTTTGGGTCCAATCTAAGGGAGTTCGCCTCCTCTTGGTCATATCTAAGGGAGTTCGTCCCTACTTGGTCCAATCTAAGGGAGTTCGTCCTCTCTTGGTCCAATCTAAGGAGTTCGTCTCCTCTTGGTCCAATCGAAGGTGTTCTTATCCTCTTTGTCCAATCTAAGGGAGTTCATCCTCTCTTGGTCCAATCTATGGAGTTCGTGCACTTGGTCCAACTAAGGCAACCATCGGCTCCTCTTGGTCAATCTAAGGAATCGTTTATCTTTGTCGTATATAAGGGAGTGGTCTCCGTTTGGTCCAATCTACGGAGTTCCTCTCCTCTTGTTAATCTAAGCAGTTCCTTGTCGCTATCCAATAAGTGAGTTCGTCTCGTCATGTTCCAATCTAGGAGTTCGTTCTCCTCTTTGTCCAATATAAGGGAGTTCATTCATCTGGGCCAATTCTAAGGAGTTCGTCTCTGTTTGCTCAATCTAAGTGAGTTCGTCTACTTCTTGGTCCAATCTATTGGAGTTCATCGCCCTCTTGGTCCAATCTAAAGAGTTCGTCTCCTCTTGGTCCACTAAGGAACTTCGCTCCATCTGGGCTAATCATAAGGAGTGTCCCCTCTTGGTCCAAACTAAGGAACTTCATCTCCTCTTGGTCCAATATAAGGAGTTCGTCTCCTCTTTGTCCAATTTAAGGGAGTTCGTCCCCTCTTGGTCCAATCTAAGGAGTTCGTCTCCTCTTTGTCCAATCTAAGTGTGTTCGTCTCCTCTTGGTCTAATCGAAGGAGTTCCTCTCCTCTTTGTCCAATCTATGTGAGTTCGTCTCGTCTTGGTCCAATCTATGGGAGTTCGTCGTCTCTTGGTCCAATCTAAAGAGTTCATCTCCTCTTGGTCCAATTAAGGAACTTCGTCTCGTCTTGGTTCAATCTAAGGGAGTTCGTCTCCTCTTTGTCCAATCTAATGAGTTCGTCTCCTCTTGGTCCAATGTATGAGAGTTCATTGCCTCTTGGTCCAATCTAAAGAGTTCGTCTCCTCTTTGTCTAATTTAAGTGAGTTCGTCCCCTCTCGCTCCAATCTAAGGAGTTCGTCTCTTCTTTGTTTAATCTAAGTAAGTTCGTGTCCTCTTGGTCGAATCTAAGGAGTTCGTCACCTCTTTGTCCTATATATGGGTGTTCATCTCCTCTTTGTGTAATCTAAGGGACTTCGTCCTCTCTTGGTCGAATCTATGGGATTTCGTCCTCTCCTGGTTCGATATAAGGAGTTTTTTTTTTTTGATAACCGAGATGTCCGGGCCAGCTTGCGCGCACCTCGCCTCGGGGGAGACTAGCACAGCAACCTACCGCCATGGCCTCCCACTTAAATCACAGGTGTTTCTCCGGGGACTCGAACCCAAGACCTCAACGAAGCCTGAGTTCGCCCTAACCAGTTGGGCTACTTCATCCTCTATTGGTCGAATCTAAGGGAGTTCGTCCTCTCTTGGTTCGATATAAGGAGTTTGTCTCCTCTTTGTCCAATCAAGTGAGTTCGTTTCCTCTTGGTCCAATCTAAGGAGTTCGTCTCCTCTTACTCCAATCTAAGCTAGTTCGTCCCCTCTTGGTCCAATCTAAGGAGTTCGTCTCCTATTAGTCCAATCTAAGGGAGTTCGTCCCCTCTTGGTCCAATCTAAAGAGTTCGTCTCCTCTTTGTCCAATGTAAGTGAGTTCGTCTCCTCTTGGTCCAATCTGTGGGAATTCGTCGCCTCTTGGTCCAATCTAAAGAGTTCGTATTATCTTTCTCCAATCTAAGGCAGTTCGTCCTCTCTTGCTCCAATATAAGGAGTTCGTCTCCTCTTTGTCCAATCTAAGCGAGTTCGTCTAATCTTGGTCCAATCTAAGGGAGTTCGTCGCCTCTTGGTCCAATCTATAGAGTTCGAGTCCTCTTTGTCCAATCTAAGGGAGTTCGTCCTCTCTTGGTCCAATCTAAAGAGTTCGTCTCCTCTTTGTCCAATCTAAGTGAGTTCGTCTCCATTTTGTCCAATCGAAGGAGTTCGTCCCCTCTTTGTCCTATATAAGGGAGTTCGTCTCCTCTTGGTCCAATCTAAGGAGTTCGTCTCCTGTTTGTCCAATCTAAGTGAGTTCGTCTCCTCTTAGACCAATTTAAGGAGTTCGTGTCCTCTTTGTCCAATCTAAGTGAATTCGTCTCCTCTTGGTCCAATCTAAGGAGTTCGCCTCTTTTTGGTCCAATCTAAGGATTTCCTCTCCTCTTTGTCTAATCTAAGGGAGTTCGTCCCCTCTTGATCCAATCTAAGGAATTCATCTCCTCTTTGTCCTATATAAGGGAGTTCGTCTCCTTTTTGTCCAATTTAAGGGAGTTCGTCCCCTCTTGGTCCAATCTAAGGAGTTCGTCTCCTCTTGGTCCAATCTAAGGGAGTTCGTCTCCTGTTGGTCCAATCTAAAGAGTTTGTCTCCTCTTTGTTCAATCTATGCGAGTTCGTGGCCTCTTGGTCCAATCTAAAGAGTTCGTCCCCGCTTGGTCCAAACTAAGGAACATCGTCTCCTCTTGGTCCAATCTAAGGGAGTTCGCCTCCTCTTTGTCCTATATAAGGGAGTTCGTCTCCTTTTGGTCCAATCTAAGCAGTTCCTCTCCTCTCTATTCAATTTAAGTGAGTTCGTCTCCTCTTGTTCCAGTCTAAGGAGTTCGTCTCCTCTTTGTCCAATCTAAGGCAGTTCGTCCCCTCTTGGACCTATCTAAGGAGTACGTCTCCTCTTGGTCAAATCTGTGGGAGTTTGTCTCCTCTTGGTCCAAACTGAGGAACTTCGTCACCTCTTGGTGTAATCTAAGGGAGTTCGTTTGCTCTTTGTCCAATCTAATGAGTTCGTCTCCTCTTTATCCAATCTAAGGGAGTTCGTCCTCTCTTGGTCCAATATAAGGGGTTCGTCCCCTCTTTGTCCAATCTAAGTGCGTTCGTCACCTCTTGGTCCAATCTAAGGAGTTCGTCTCCTTTTTGTCCTATATAAGGGAGTTCGTCTCCTCTTGGTCCAATCTAAGCAGTTCCTCTCCTCTCTATCTAATTTAAGCGAGTTCGTCTACTCTTGGTCCAATGTAAGGAGTTCGTCCCCTCTTGGTCCAATCTAAAGAGTTCGTCTCCTCTTGGTCCAAACTAAGGAACTTCGTCTCCTCTTGGTCCAATCTAAGGGAGTTCGTCTCTTCTTTGTCCCATCTAATGAGCGTATCGTCTTGGTCCAATCTATGAGAGTTCTCCTCTTGGTCCATCTAAAAGAGTTCATCTCCTCTTTGTCTAATCTAAGTGAGTGGTCCCCTTATCGCTCCATCAAGCAGTTTGTCTCTTCTTTGATTAATGTAAGTGAGTTCGTCTCCTCTTGGTCGAATCTAAGGAGTTCGTCACCTCTTTGTCAATATATAGGGGAGTTCGTCTCCTCATTGTGCAATCTAAGGGACTTCATCCTCTCTTGGTCCAATCTAAGGAGTTCGTCACCTCTTAGTCCAATCTAAGGGAGTTCGTCCCCTCTTGGTCCAATCTAAGGAGTTCGTCTCCACTTTGTCCAATCAAAGTGAGTTCGTCCCCTCTTGGTCCAATCTAAAGAGTTCGTCTCCTCTTTGTCCAATCTAAGGGAGTTCGTCCTCTCTTGGTCCAATATAAGGAGTTCATCTCCTCTTAGTCCAATCTAAGTGAGTTCGTCTCATCTTGGACCAATCTAATGAGTTCGTCCTCTCTTGGTCCAATATAAGGAGTTCGTCTCCTCTTCGTCCAATCTAAGTGGGTTCGTCTCCTCTTGGTCCAATCTAAGGGAGTTTGTCGCCACTTGGTCCAATCTAAAGAGTTCGTGTCCTGTTTGTCCAATCTAAGTGAGTTCGTCTCCGCTTGGTCCAATCTAAGAGAGTTCGTCGCCTCTTGGTCCAATCTAAAGAGTTCGTCTCCTCTTTGTCCAATCTAAGGGAGTTCGTCCTGTTTTGGTCCAATCTAAAGAGTTCGTCTCCTCTTTGTCCAATCTAAGTGAGTTCATCTCCACTTGGTCCAATCTAAGGATTTCGTCTCCTTTTTGTCCTATATAAGGGAGTTCGTCTCCTCTCGATCCAATCTAAGGAGTTCGTCTCCTGTTTGTCCAATCTAAATGAGTTCATCTCATCTTGGACCAATATAAGGAGTTCGTCTACTCTTTGTCCAATCTAAGTGAGTTCATCTCCTCTTGGTCCAATCTAAGGAGTTCGTCTCCTTTTGGTCCAATCTAAGGAGTTCTTTTCCACTTTGTCCAATCTAGGGGAGTTCGTCCGCTCTTTGTCCAATCTAAGGACTTCGTCTCCTCTTTGTCCAACCTAAGGGAGTTCGTCTCCTCTTCGTCCAATCTAAGGAATTCTTCTCCTGTTTGTCCAATCTAAGTGAGTTCGTCCCCTCTCGGTCCAATCTAAGGAGTTTGTCTCCTCTTTGTTTAATCTATGTGAGTTCGTCTCCTCTTGGTTGAATCTAAGGAGTTTGTGTCCACTTTGATCTATATAGGGGAGTTCGTCTCCTCTTTGTGCAATCTAAGGGTGCTCGTCCTCTCTTGGTCGAATCTAAGGGAGTTCGTCGCCTCTTGGTACAAACTAAAGAGTTCGTCTCCTCTTGGTCCAAACTAAGGAACTTTGTCTCCTCTTGGTCCAATCTAAGGGAGTTCGTCCTCTCTTGGTCCAATATAAGGACTTCGTCTCCTCTTCGTCCAATCTAAGTGAGTTCGTCTCCTCTTGGTCCAATGAATGGGAGTTCGTCGCCTCTTGGTCCAATCTAAAGAGTTCGTCTCCTCTCGGTGCAAACTGAGGAACTTCGTCTCCGCTTAGTCCTATCTAAGGGAGTCCGTCTCGTCTTTGTCCAATTTAATGAGTTCGTCTCCTCTTGGTCCAATCGATGAGAGTTCATCGCCTCTTGGCCCAATCTAAAGAGTTTGTCTCCTCTTTCTCTAATCTAAGTGAGTTCGTCTCCGCTTGGTCCAAACTAAGGAACGTCGTCTCCTCTTGGTCCAATCTAAGGGAGTTCGTCTCCTCTTTGTCCTATATAAGGGAGTTCGTTTCCTTTTGGTCCAATCTAAGGAGTTCCTCTCCTCTTTGTCCAATCTAAGCAGTTCCTCTCCTCTCTATCCAATTTAAGGGAGTTCGTCTCCTCTTGTTCAATCTAAGGAGTTCGTCTCCTCTTTGTCCAATCTAAGGCAGTTCGTCCCCTCTTGGACCTATCCAAGGAGTTCGCCTCCTCTTTGTCCAATCTAAGGGAGTTTGTCCCCTGTTGGACCTATCTAAGGAGTTCGTCTCCTCTTGTTCCAATCTAAGGAGTTCGTCTCCTCTTTGTCCAATCTAAGGGAGTTCGTCCCCTCTTGGACCTATCTAAGGAGTTCGCCTCCTCTTTGTCCAATCTAAGGGAGTTCGTCCCCTCTTGGACCTATCTAAGGAGTTCGCCTCCTCTTTGTCCAATCTAAGGGAGTTCGTCTCCTCTTGGTCCAATCTAAGGAGTTCGTCTCCTGTTTGTCCATATAAGTGAGTTCGTCTCCTCTTGGTCAAAATCTTATGGGAGTTCGTCGCCTCTTGGTCCAATCTAAAGTGTCGTTCTCTTGGGCCCAAACTGAGGAAACTTGTTTCCTCTAGGTCTAATCTAACGGAGTTCGTTTTGCTCTTGGTCCAATCTAATGAGTTCGTCACCTATTTATCATCTAAGGGAGTTCGTCCCCTCTTGGTCCAATATAAGGAGTTCGTCTCCTCTTTGTCCAATCTAAGTGAGTTCGTCTCCTCTTGGTCCAATCTAAGGAGTTCGTCTCCTCTTTGTCGTATATAAGGGAGTTCGTCTCCTCTTGGTCCAATCTAAGGAGTTTGTCTCCTTTTGGTCCAATCTAAGCAGTTCCTCTCCTCTCTGCCTAATTTAAGTGAGTTCGTCTCCTCTTTGTCCAATCTAAGGAGTTCGTCCCCTCTTGGTCCAATCTAAAGAGTTCGTCTCCTTTTGGTCCAAACTAAGGAACTTCGTCTCCTCTTGGTCCAATCTAAGGGAGTTCGTCTCCTCTTTGTCCAATCTAATGAGGTCGTCTCCTCTTGGTCCAATCTATGAGAGTTCCTCGTCTCTTTGTCCAATCTAAAGAGTTCGTCTCCTCTTTGTCTAATCTAAGTGAGTTCGTCCCCTCTCGCTCCAATCTAAGCAGTTTGTCTCTTCTTTGTTTAATCTAAGTGAGTTCGTCTCCTCTTGGTCGAATCTAAGGAGTTCGTCACCTCTTTGTCAATATATAGGGGAGTTCGTCTCCTCATTGTGCAATCTAAGGGACTTCATCCTCTCTTGGTCGAATCTAAGGGAGTTCGTCCTCTCTTGGTTCGATATAAGGAGTTTGTCTCCTCTTTGTCCAATCTAAGTGAGTTCGTCTCCTCTTGGTCCAATCAAAGGAGTTCGTCTCCTCTTAGTCCAATCTAAGGCAGGTCGTCCCCTCTTCGTCCAATCTAAAGAGTTCGTCTCCCTTTTGTCCAATCTAAGGGAATTCGTCATCTCTTGGTCCAATCTAAGTAGTTCGTCTCCTCTTTGTCCTATATAAGGGAGTTCGTCTCCTCTTGGTCCAATCTAAGGAGTTTGTCTCCTTTTGATCCAATCTAAGCAGTTCCTCTTCTCTCTATCTGATTTAAGTGAGTTCGTCTCCTCTTGGTCTAATCTAAGGAGTTCGTCTCCTCTTGGTCCAATCTAAAAAGTTCGTCTCCTCTTGGTCCAAACTAAGGAACTTCGTCTCCTCTTGGTCCGATCTAAGGGAGTTCGTCTCCTCTTTGTCCAATCTAATGAGTTCGTCTCCTCTTGGTCCAATCTATGAGAGTTCCTCGCCTCTTGGTCCAATCTAAGGAGTTCGTCTCCTCTTAGTCCAATCTAAGGGAGTTCGTCTCCTCTTGGTCCAATCTCTTGGAGTTCGTCGCCTCTTGGTCCAACCTAAAGAGTTCGTCTCTTCTTGGTCCAATCGAAAGAGTTCGTCTCCTTTTCGTCCAATCTAAGGAGTTCCTCTCCACTTTGTTTAATCTAAGGGAGCTCCTCCCCTCTTGGTCCAATCTAAGGGAGTTCGTCTCCTCTTGGTCCAATCTAAAGAGTTCGTCTCCTGTTTGTCCAATCCAACTGAGTTCGTCTCCTCTTTGTAGTATCTATGCGAGTTCGTGGCCTCTTGGTCCAATCTAAAGAGTTCGTCCCCGCTTGGTCCAAACTAAGGAACATCGTCTCCTCTTGGTCCAATCTAAGGGAGTTCGTCTCCTCTTTGTCCTATATAAGGGAGTTCGTCTCCTTTTGGTCAAATCTAAGGAGTTCCTCTCCTCTTTGTCCAATCTAAGCAGTTCCTCTCCTCTCTATCCAATTTTAAGTGAGTTCATCTCTCTGTTCCCATCTAGGAGTCGTTACCTTTGTCAAATCTAAGTGAGTCGTCCCTCTTGGTCAATCTATGGGAGTTCGTCGCCGCTGGTCCATTCAAAGTGTTCGTCTCTCTCTGGTCCAAACTGAGGAACTTCGTTCTCTTGGTCTAATCTAGGAGTTCGTGCTCTTTGTCCAATCTAATGAGTTCGTTCTCTTTAACCAATCTAAGGGAGTTGCCTCTTTGTGCTTCCAATATAGGGAGTTCGTCCCCTCTGTGTCCAACAAGTGCGTTCGTCCTTCTTGGTCCAATCTGTGGGAATCGTCGCCTCTGGTCCATATCTAAAAGAGTTCGTTCTCTTTGTCCAACTAAGGTTGTTCGTCAACTCTTGGTCCACGCTAAGGATTCGTCTCCTCTTTAGCCAATATGAAGTGAGTTCGTCTCCTCTTCGGTCCAATCTGTGGGATTCGTCGCCTCTTGGTCCAATCTAAAGAGTTCGTCTCCTCTTTGTCCAAACTAAGGGAATTCGTCCTCTCTTGGTCCAATATAAGGAGTTCGTCTCCTCTTTGTCCAATCTAAGTGAGTTCGTCTCCTCTTGGTCCAATCTAAGGGAGTTCGTCGCCTCTTGGTCCAAACTAAAGTGTTCGTCTCCTCTTTGTCCAATCTAAGGGAGTTCGTCTCCTCTTGGGCCAATCTAAGGAGTTCGTCTCCTTTTGGTCCAATCTTAGGAAGTTCGTCTCCTCTTGGTCCAATCTAAGGAGTTCGTCTCCTGTTTATCCAATCTAAGTGAGTTCGTCTCCTCTTGGACCAATATAAGGAGTTCGTGTCCTCTTTGTCCAATCTAAGCGAGTTCGTCCCCTCTTGGTCCAATCTAAGGAATTCGTCTCCTCTTAGTCCAATCTAAGTGAGTTCGTCTCCTCTTGGTCCAATGAATGGGAGTTCGTCGCCTCTTGGTCCAATCTAAAGAGTTCGTCTCCTCTCGGTGCAAACTGAGGAACTTCGTCTCCGCTTAGTCCTATCTAAGGGAGTCCGTCTCGTCTTTGTCCAATTTAATGAGTTCGTCTCCTCTTGGTCCAATCGATGAGAGTTCATCGCCTCTTGGCCCAATCTAAAGAGTTTGTCTCCTCTTTCTCTAATCTAAGTGAGTTCGTCCCCGCTTGGTCCAAACTAAGGAACGTCGTCTCCTCTTGGTCCAATCTAAGGGAGTTCGTCTCCTCTTTGTCCTATATAAGGGAGTTCGTTTCCTTTTGGTCCAATCTAAGGAGTTCCTCTCCTCTTTGTCCAATCTAAGCAGTTCCTCTCCTCTCTATCCAATTTAAGGGAGTTCGTCTCCTCTTGTTCCAATCTAAGGAGTTCGTCTCCTCTTTGTCCAATCTAAGGCAGTTCGTCCCCTCTTGGACCTATCCAAGGAGTTCGCCTCCTCTTTGTCCAATCTAAGGGAGTTTGTCCCCTGTTGGACCTATCTAAGGAGTTCGTCTCCTCTTGTTCCAATCTAAGGAGTTCGTCTCCTCTTTGTCCAATCTAAGGGAGTTCGTCCCCTCTTGGACCTATCTAAGGAGTTCGCCTCCTCTTTGTCCAATCTAAGGGAGTTCGTCTCCTCTTGGTCCAATCTAAGGTGTTCGTCTCCTGTTTGTCCAATCTAAGTGAGTTCGTCTCCTCTTGGTCAAATCTATGGGAGTTCGTCGCCTCTTGGTCCAATCTAAAGTGTTCGTCTCCTCTTGGTCCAAACTGAGGAACTTCGTCTCCTCTAGGTCTAATCTAACGGAGTTCGTTTGCTCTTTGTCCAATCTAATGAGTTCGTCTCCTCTTTATCCAATCTAAGGGAGTTCGTCCTCTCTTGGTCCAATATAAGGAGTTCGTCCCCTCTTTGTCCAATCTAAGTGAGTTCGTCTCCTCTTGGTCCAATCTAAGGAGTTCGTCTCCTCTCTATCGAATTTGCAGTGAGTCGTCTCCGTCTTGGTCTAATCTAACGGAGATTCCTCTAACACTAATTTGCCAAATCAAAGGGAGTTCGTCCCGATCTGGTTAGGCAATTCTAGGAGTCGTTCCTCTTGGTCCAAACCTAAGGAGTGCGTCCTCTTCTGTGGGCGAATCTAAGTGAGTTCGATCTACACTTGGTCAATCTAAGGGTTCGTCTCCTCTTGGTACAATCTAAGGAGTTCATCTCCTTTGGTCCAATCTTAGGAAGTTCGTCTCCTCTTGGTCCAATCTGAGGAGTTCGTCTCCTTTTAGTCCAATCTTGAGAAGTTCGTCGCCTCGTGGTCCAATCTAAGGAGTTCGTCTCCTTTGAGTGCAATCTAACCAAGATCGTCTCCTCTTGGTCCAATCTAAGGAGTTCGTCTCCTTGTGGTCCAATCTTCGGAAGTTCGTCTCCTCTTGGTCCAATCTGAGGAGTTCGTCTCCTCTTTGTCCTTTCTAAAGTGAGTTTGTCTCCTCTTGGGTGTGCAATAAAGGAGTTGTCTCCTGTTTTCCAATCTAAGTGAGTTCGTTTCCTTTGTTTCCAACTATAAGGAGTTCGTCTCCTCTTGGTCCAATCTAAGGTGTTCGTCTCCTGTTTGTCCAATCTAAGTGAGTTCGTCTCCTCTTGGTCAAATCTATGGGAGTTCGTCGCCTCTTGGTCCAATCTAAAGTGTTCGTCTCCTCTTGGTTAGATTGGAGACAAACTGCTTAGATTGGAGAGACAAACTCCTTAGATTGCACCAAGAGGAGACGAACTCCCTTATATAGGACAAAGAGGAGACGAAATCCTTAGATTGGACCAAGAGGAGACGAACTCACTTAGATTGGACAAAGAGGGGACGAACTCCTTATATTGGACCAAGAGAGGATGAACTCCCTTAGATTGGATAAAGAGGAGACGAACTCATTAGATTGGACAAAGAGCAAACGAACTCCCTTAGATTAGACCAAGAGGAGACGAAGTTCCTCAGTTTGGACCAAGAGGAGACGAACACTTTAGATTGGACCAAGAGGCAACGAACTCCCTTAGATTTTACCAAGAAGAGACGAACTCACTTAGATTGGACAAACAGGAGATGAACACCTTTGATTGGACCAAGAGGAGACGAACTCCCTTAGTTTGGACAAACAGGAGGCGAACTCCCTAGATAGGTCCAAGAGGGGACGATCTGCCTTAGATTGGACAAGGAGGTGACGAACTCCTTAGATTGGAACAAGAGGAGACGAACTCACTTAAATTGGATAGAGAGGAGAGGAGCTGCTTAGATTGGACAAAGAGGAGACGAACTCCTTAGATTGGACCAAAAGGAGACGAACTCCCTTATATAGGACAAAGAGGAGACGAACTCCCTTAGATTGGACCAAGAGGAGACGATGTTCCTTAGTTTGGACCAAGCGGGGACGAACTCTTTAGATTGGACCAAGAGGCCACGAACTCGCATAGATTGTACAAAGAGGAGACAAACTCAGTTAGATTGGACAAACAGGAGACGAACTCTTTAGATTGGACCAAGAGGAGACGAACTCCCTTAGATTGGACCAAGAGGGGACGAGCTCCCTTAGATTGGACAAAGAGGAGAGGAACTCCTTAGATGGGACGAAAAGGAGACGAACGCCTTCGATTGGACCAAGAAGAGACGAACTCTTTCGATTGGACCAAGAGGCGACGAACTCCAAGAGATTGGACCAAGAGGAGACGAACTCCCTTAGATTGGACTAAGAGGAGACGAACTCCTTAGATTGGACCAAGAGGGGACGAACTCCCTTAAATTGGACAAAAAGGAGACGAACTCCCTTATATAGGACAAAGAGGAGACGAACTCCGTAGATTGGACCAAGAGGGGACGAACTCCCTTAGATTAGACAAAGAGAAGAGGAACTCCTTAGATTGGACCAAAAGGAGGCGAACTCCTTAGATTGGACCAAGAGGAGACGAATTCACTTAGATTGGACAAAGAGGACATGAACTCCTTAAATTGGTCTAAGAGGAGACGAACTCACTTAATTGGACAAACAGGAGACGAACTCCTTAGATTGGACCAAGAGGAGACGAACTCCCTTATATAGGACAAAGAGGAGACGAACTCCTTAGATTGGACCAAATGGAGACGAACTCACTTAGATTGAACAAAGAGGAGACGAAGTCTTTAGATTGGACCAAGAGAGGACGAACTCCCTTAGATTGGACAAAAAGGAGACGAACTCTTTAGATTGGACCAATTCTTTCTTTGAAAAGTGCCAACGGTCGTGTTGGCATGAAAGAGTATTTAACGGAGATACTTCAAGCTGTTCATAAGAAGAATGAGACTGACGAGAGTTTAATTCTAAAGTTTAGAGCTGCTCATTTACTGTGCACTTACATTGTAAACAAAAGATTGTTGCATATACTTGCTATCAGAGCATAAGACTTCGTGAAGTCTTAAAACTGATTTGTAACTCTTTTGATTCATAGTGGAATCCAGCCGATAGGCTGTCAGCCCGAGAGAGTGGACGTAGGCTTGAGCTAAGCCGAACCACTATAAAAACTTGTGTTCTGATCTTCTCTCTTAACTCTTTGTGTGTGCTTACTGTTCTTCACATATCACTCGTTTATCACACTTCACACGTTGTGTTTTACATACTTTCGTAAAATTTTTTAAAATCACCTATTCATCCCCCTCTAGGTGATCGCACTAGATCTTTCAATTGGTATCAGAGGCTCGTGCTTGTTTTTGAAGTGTTTTACTTTTGAGCTAAAGATCTATGTCTAGTGCTTTTGCTCTAGGTTTCGTACGAGGATATAACATCACCAGACCTCCTTACTTTGACGGGTTTGATTACAATGTTTGGAAGAGCTATATGAGGGCATTCCTAAAATCAATAGATCTTCTGGTATGGGATGTGGTTGACAAAGGGATAAATCTTAAAGCTGCATCAAATTCAGAGAGAAACGCTATAGAAGCCGGAGAAATGACACAAGCTGATTTCACCAAAAGACAATATTTTGATGCTAAAGCTATTTATATTTTATACTGTGCTTTATCTCCCACTGAGTATAATTGTATTTGTTTATGTGAAACAGTGAAGGAAATATGGGACACATTGAATGTCACATATGAAGGAACCGACCGTGTAAAGGAGACAAAGATCAACATTCTTTTCGGTCAATATGAAGCATTCAAGATGGAACATGGAGAGAGAATATCTGACATGTTCAACTGATTTACTGAAATAATAAATGGACTGGCATATCAAGGCCATCCTATCTCTGGACCTATGAAGGTCAACAAGCTATTACGTGGATTATCCGATGAGTGGAATCACGTGAAGATTTCTATTAGAGAAACACAGAGGATTAAGCCTCTCTCTATTGATGAACTTGTCGAAACTCTTCAATCCTATGAAGTTGAAAAAATCAATGAAGAAGATCCAAAAGAGTTTGAAGATAGTGATGACGAGTATGCAAATATATGCCTGATGGCACATTTTGATTCTGAATCAGAATCAAGCTCGGACTCTGACTCAATTTGAGATGACCAAACTCGACAAAATCTTAGACATCACAACATCTCGGACGACACAACATCTAAGGTAACTCGTATCATGGCATTATATTTTAATCAAGTTAAGGTACGTTTTCGAAAATGTCGCTTGCCTAATATATGACCTGAGTTATTACCTGCTTTATTTACTTGTCAGAATATTGTTTGAATCTTTGCTTGATTGTTTGAATATTATATGAACTGTTGTTTTCAGAAAGTTTTACTTTCCGGTTTTAATTTCTTTCTGAAATTTCGAAAAAGGACTTTCTCTTAAAACCGTTCGATTCTTTCTTTGTTTACTTTCCATCTTTAACTTTGAAAACCTTGAGCTTCGTTTTTCTCTCAAGCATTATTTTCAAAAGTTTTCAACTTTTTGCTCGAACAACGAAGATTTCTTCAACTGCCATAATGTCTACTTCAAGGAAGTTTCCGCAAAGGACCTTGGCCAAGCCAGTGTTGGACTGACTCTTATCAAAGATGCTTCTCAATCATCAAATACAAAAAGAAAATAGAATGAAGCTGGAAGGTCCAACTTCAATGAATGGACAGACAAGAGCAGAGTTGATAGCCTCAAGCCAGGGGGAGTTAGTACATCTTTTCCTACGGTTCAATAGGAGTTATATCAGCAATTGACAAAGAAAGTGGATGTTGACCAATGGACGGAGACTCTCAAGAAACTGGAATAGATGGTGCAGTCGTTGGTTAATCTTCACTTTGTTCGAGTTCCCCCCCCTCTTCAACTTTTTGATTATGACAAAAAGGGGGAGAACAAAGCAGATTTTGTCTGACTATCTTTGACTAATTTGTTTGTTTTTGATATTTTCAATGTGGGTGGGTGATTGAATGGATACATGATGATGCTGATTGATTGCATTGTTTAAAAAATTATTGTATCTTCTGTTTGAATGACAGGGACATATAAGGATATTGTTTATTTATAAATTGTCAAGACTAACTTTGTCTTATGGATGCAGCTTATACATAGAGGATCATGTTTTATATCTGCTTATGAGATATTATCTTTATCTAACAATTTGTGTTGTAGAATTGTCGCGACCTCCCCGAAAGTGTACCACTTAGGGTTCGGCTAATGGATTGCTAAACCTAATTTAGCTTGAGCTCTCCCAAGCGCATACCAATTCACGACTTAGGTTTAAATTCTTAACAAGCCAAATTGATTTCAAATGGAGTCGCCACTAATCTTTTTATGGTGGTTGATTAGAAACCCATGTAAAGCACTAGGAGTCGTGCTTTACCCCTACGAACCATAGATTTTGAATTCGGGGACTTGAGTACCTATTTCTTCTATTTCAAAAATAATTTGCAGGCAACTGGAATTCATTTTAATTTTATTCCCTAACATGCATGGCGATCACGCGGGTGCGCAAGCATTTATAAGAATACTTATTGAAACAAAACAATAGACAAAGATTATCTAACAAAGCAAGTCAAAAGATTTTTTTGGTTTTATTATCCTAACATGCAAATTAACTAAGTATGTAGGAATGAAATTTTAAACATTTTTTGGGATTTTCACTTTTTAAAATGCAAAAACTATTCTAATATGTGATGCTTATGATAAAAATCTAACCGTAAATGTGACTAACCTAATATCTTTTATGCAATTCTAAATTAAACTAATAAATGTAACATGCGACTCAACTAGACTAATTGAAGACATAGAATTATCTAAGTGACATGCGAATGTTTTTTTTTTATGTTTTTCCATTTACTAATTAAAATTTGAAATTAGATAAATGCCTAAATCAAACATGCTACTAACTTAATGTAAGATTATTTTTTCTAATGAAATTAAAGTTAAATGACCCAATATGATTATGAATTCTAACCTAATATGACATGCTAATGATATTCTTAGGCATTTTTATTAATAAATGAAAAAACTCGAAATTAAATAATCAAGTAAAATATGAAATCTAATCTACGTGACCCTAGACTTCTAAATGTATTATTCTATCATCATTTTTATAACCTAAACATGCAATTTTTAGATGACATGGCATGAGATTTATGCGCCTAATCTCTATATGACATGCAATTCCTAACGTGCAAATTATGTGACATGCGCATGACATGACCTATACTATAAACATGCATATGCTTCCTATTTTATTTCTTAAAAGAAAATTCGAAATAAACTAAATATCCTAATTTAGGCATGCACATGAGGAAACTAGTTTACTCTAAGATTACTATTTTTTGTTTTTTATATAGAATTCGGAATTAAAAGATTCCCTAAATAAATTATTAAACTAAATAAACAAATCTAATCTAATCCTAAGGAAAGATTGTGATATCCGAAAAAATAATCCGTTGTCTCGCAGTATAAATTAATGGATATCAGAACCCTCGAATAATCGCAATTGAAAAGAAAACTTACCCAACTACATTTCAAACAATCTAAAGAATTTAAAGTAATTAAGCAAAATAATCCATCATCTCACGGACCAAATTGATAATTATTTTAAATTTCAAATAATGAAACCCTATTGAATATGCCTAAAAAACAAATAAAAGTACACGTTAGTCTGAATTAAAAAGACGATATCAAATTCAATGTTGGAATAGATGTTTACCTAATTTGCGGACCGCTTTCGAATTTGAATCGGAAGAAAGTGGATCTCGAATGCGACTACCGTGGTAATTCCCGGATGTTGGCGGCAATATTGGGGCTTCCACCGCTGACAATTTGTTGTGAACTTTGGAAGAAACCTATTCGCTTCCAAATTGGAACTCTCGGCTTTTGTTCTTCAATAGTGGACTCCTGACAAAGAGTGCTTACGGCTACGTGGCTTGATGAAGGACACCACAGTGGGACAAGTTGTGATGATGGAAGGAAAGATTCTCGTGCAGTCAATGAGAATGCAAGGATGACAACCAGAGAGCAAGTCTTCCTATTGTTGAACACGTGAAAACATGTGTTGAAAAACAAATCCCACCTGGAATTGTGCTGACGATGAAACCCAAAGTGGCTAAGCAAAATTGCGAAGCTTTTTGGTGCCTCAGTTGTAGCGACTTCCCCTCTTTGACTTTTCAGCAACCCATACTCTCCTTCTCTTTCTTTTCGTGATAGACCTTTGTTCTCTCCTGTATGACTCTCTTGTTTGATTTTTTACTACCTTTCTCGTACCATTCCCCCAAAAAGAACCACCCAGGAGAGTAAACTCTAAAAGAATAGTTGCATAAAGAAGAGTGTTTGACCTGCAAGAGTTCCCCCCAAAAAGAAGACAACTTTTTTCATGCACCACACTATACCACGCTCACTTTTTGTGCTAAAGCCCCCTTTTTTGACTTTTCAACTCTCTTTCACCTTCCCCACACTCTCTTTTCTCTCTTTTGTTTTTGTTGCACACGATTTTTTCCTCTCTAGCCTCCTCTGCTCTCTCGTCCACCTTAATTTATAGGAGGAGAACGCGCCCAAATTTTTTTGAAAACAGCACCAGGCTGGGCCTCGATAAAATCCTCGCAAATAAGATTTTCTGATTTAACAATTTTAACAAACCAAATCTTAAAAAAACTTAATCTCTAAGTGGATGCCTATCCATTTGTTATCCATAGCACAACCACTCTTATCTCTCTATCAAAATTTGAACCTCGCACCTTCTAGAAGCTCTTTAAATCACACGTGCGATGGTATATGATAACATTATGCCGAGACCATGCGATGCAAATAATAATTTTAATTTTTTTTAGGGGTCGGACTAAACCCTTGATTTTCTTATGCACTTAATTTAGGCAAAAATTTAAGTGTCAACAGCTGCCTAATTGATTAGCAGAGGTTGCATTCAAAGACTAATTGATACCTAAATTTTGCCCATGCAAATGCTATGAAAGATATTTTTGTTGAGATTAGCTCTCGTTTTCAAATGAAAATATGATATGATGCTTGCCAATGAAAATGAATAGAAAAACATACATGGAGTTACTTACCTTGTTAGATGATAGAGTAAATCAAGGTATGAGCCGCTTTCTTAAGCCTGAATGCTCATTTCGGTCACAAAAGAAAGACAGTGAAATTAGCTGATTGAAGCCCGAACATCTTTAATCGGTCACAACAAAAAGGTAATATATGATTTGTTTGCTTGAGGCCCGAACTTTTAATCGGTCACAACAGAGGCAAATGGTGAAATAACTTCTAGTTGAGGTCTAAGTTCCTGTACATTGCCACAGGGACTCGGGTTCAGATACCGATACATCACCATCGGCACTCGAGGTTAGATTTCTGTACATTGCCACAGAAATTGATACATCACCATCAATATCGAGGTAAATACCTGCACATCACCACAAGTTTTCCAAATGAGATACTTATACATTACTATCAATACTTAGGATACTGGCACATATATGTCAAGCACATATATTACATCATCAAACTCTGGTCTAGGAAAAATGGCCAATCAATGCACTTCATGTTCAAGAGATGAGTTTTTATTATTATTTTTCTTTGAAATGCCAAATGAGAGACCTTTGGTTAGAAAGGACTATTCTACTCACTCTCATTTGTAAGGGCTTTTATCCCGACCATTGACACGGGAATAAACTAAACCACTCAATCTTACTATCATCATGTCAACAAAGGTTTTGAATTTCCTCGCAAGCAGTACGACCCTATCAATCAGAGAGGTCTTTATCAGGACTGTAACGTGGACTTGGTCAATGGCTAAGCAAATGGGACTCTTTGAGTCAAAGGCCATGGAAGAAATATCTTCATCATCCACTTCAGGTTTACAAGTCAGGAACCTCACATAAATGAGATGGGAACAATCTTGCCCGCACTTGCTTAAGCAATTTTATAAACACATGACTTTCAACATTAGTATAAGTGCCATAATCTGAAGAGACTTTGTAAGGGATGTAACACAAGGCTGGGTTCATGGGTTAAGAAACGAAAGGATTCATAAGGCTCAAAATGTGTATAAGGCTGAAGAGTTGGTGACCATTCTAGCACTTTACCGGTCTTCTTCTCCATCGAGGAATTGTCTTTTCGTGGATGTTCCAATCAAAATTTGATTCAACACTTAGTCGCTAAAAATAATCATCTTGCAAAATTTTCTCAATAGCACTTCACAATTTTTCAGCATGCCTGGATTTTCACCAAGTTTTGCTCTTTTTGCTCTTTTTTTTTGGGCTTGGCCTTGCTTTTAATAGGCACACTGCTTTTTCATGCCCTTTCAAATTCGACTCTTAGACAATATTGGAACTTCTTCACGTACCAATCATTTGTCCTTGCTCCGGTGTGTGGAATGATCACCAACTGGGTTTATGTGAAATGAATTGCAGGCTTAAAATGGCTATCAAAGGATAAAAGTATTTAGGGTAGAGAAATGAATGCTCTTCATCATCCTAGGGCACTTAAACTCGCGTATGGTTTCAAATGCAATAAAATACTCAAAGATTGATGCAAGTGAGGGCAAAAAAGACCCATTCACTTTTTCACCTTGTAACACTTACCTCCGATTTGCCCCAGTGCGGGGTGGTTCTTGACAGGGGTTATATGAAAAATACTCTAAGTGTTTAGGCCCAAAGGAGTTTTACAATGGATCACATGTACTGTTTGGGACAGCGAAATGAATTGCCTCTCATCATTTTGACTATCGTACTTTTTGCGAGAAAACTCTTTATCCTTTGTAAACATGGAATTTTCCACTCAACTCACTTGGTGTATAGAGACTGTGTATGGACATGGTATGCCTTTCATCGTTCCGACATGTCTCGTTCAACATTCTCAACTTATTGAATCAACTAGTTAACAAATGCTCAACTAATGATATGCAACATTTAATATCAACTCATCACTGCATCAAATTATCAACCAAAAGAAGGCAACATGCTATGAGAAACTAGTAAATCAACATGGATAGTATTTCTTGACAGCATCCGCATTAATAGGATTAATGAACTCTCGACCGTCCATTTCTGCGAGGATCAAAGCACCTCCTGGTAGTACTTTCTTCACGATATAGGGACCACTATAATTCGGCACGAATTTTCCCCTAGGATTGGGAATGAATGGCAAGACTTTCCTCAAGACCATATCGTCCACCTCAAAACGTTGTGGTCGCACCTTCCAGTTGAATGACTTGGCTACTCTATGTTGGTAACACTGATCATGGCACAAGGCCTGCAATCGCTTCCTGTCAATCAAGTTCAGCTAGTCGCACCTTTGTTGTATCCACTCAGCCTCGGACAGCTTCATTTGGGATAACATTCACAACGAGGGAATTTCTACCTCAATAGGTAGAACTGCTTCCATGCCATACACCAGGGAGAAAGGTGTCGCTCCAGTAGAGGTCCGAGTTGATGTTCGATATGCAATTAATGCAAAAGGCAGCCTTTCATGCCAATCACGATAATTTTTAACTGTCTTAGCCAAAATCCTCTTAATGTTCTTATTGGCCGCCTCCACTGCTCCATTCATTTGAGGACGGTAAGGAGACGAATTCAAATGTCGAATCCTGAATTCACTAAACAACCCATCAACAAGCTTATTGTTTAGATTAGTACCATTATCAGTGATGATAGCTTCAGGAACTCCATACCGAGCGATAATGTCACGCCAAATAAATTTCATCACATTTCGCATGGTTACATTTACATAGGAAGCGACCTCAATCCATTTAGAAAAATAATCGATTGCGACTAAAATAAATCGATGGCCATTTGACGCCTTTGGATTAATTGGGCCAATTACATCGATTCCCCACATTGAAAATGGCCAAGGCTCAAATAATTGATGCAACTCATTCGGAGGAATGTTTATCTTATCTCCATGAATCTGACACCGATGACAATTCCGAACATGTTGGATTCAATCATTCTCCAATGCAAGCCAATAATAACCCAGTCTCATAATTTTCTTGGCTAACATGTGACCATTCATGTGTGGACCACATACTCCTTCATGTAACTCTTGCATTATCCGTGTAGCTTTGGGAGCATCAATGCATCTCAAAAGAACAGAATCATACGATCTCTTATACAACTCATCACCACTAAGGAAGAATTTAGAAGCCATCTTCATTATATATTTGCGATCACTCGGACTACTTCCTTCGGGGAACTCTTGCTTCCAGATATAATTCATGATGTCAAGATACCAAGGCTTCTGGTCAGGTTCATCGAACACAACCATGCAATAAGTTGGTTTTGACAAAACCTCGATGTTCAACGGTTCTACCTCCAAGCCATCAGTTGCCCGTAACATGGACAATAGGGTTGCGAGGGCATCTGCAAACTGGTTATTAGATCTCAGCAAATATTCGAAAGAGATGTCATCAAATTCCCCTATAATTTCCTCCAGATATTTATGATATGACACAAGCTTAGCATCCCTCGTCTTCCATTCTCCTACAGTTTGGAGGATGATCAACGTAGAATCTCCGAACACTTTCAATCTATCCATCCTCATGCCAACTGCAACTTGGAGGCCCAAAAATGCACGCCTCATACTCAGCTACGTTGTTGGTGCATGGGAATATCATTTTTGCCGCAATGGGGAAATGTTGTCCATCCGGAGATATCAAAACTGCCCCAGTTCTAGACCCCAATGAATTTACAGCACCATCAAAGAACATGGTCCATGTATTTGCTTCCACTGTCAAGATACGATCATCCATGGGAATATCTTCATGTGTTTCACCAGGATTGTCCGCTAACATATCAACAATCACACGGCCTTTAACAGATTTTTGTGGCATGGTTTGAATGTCAAACTCAGAAATCAGAATTTGCCACTTGGCCAATTTTCCTACCAAAGCCGCTTGATCGAGCAAATACCTAATAGGATTGTTTTCGGTCACGAGAAACATCTAATGATGCAGCATATATTGTCGAAGTCTATGCAAAACCCATACCAAAGCAGCACATGTCTTTTTTGTATCAGAGTGCTTTAGCTCTGACGCGGTAAATTTCTTACTTAAATAATAGATGGCACGTTCCTTTCCATCATCAAGTCCCTTCTGAGCTAGCATCGCGCCTAGAGACTCACTATTGATTGTGAGGTAAAGAGTCAAAGGATGCCCTGGAACCGGGGGAACCAAGATTGGGGGTTTCATCAAATATTGTTTCAATTTCTTGAATGCCATTTGGCAATCCTCATCCCACTTGACCCGTGCGTCCTTCTTGAGGAGTTTGAAGAAGGGTCTTGCAGTCTCAGAGAGTTGCGAAATAAACCGTGCAATGTAATTTAACCTGCCCAAAAGACCTCGAACTTCTTTTATGGTGGAAAGAGGTCGTAGCTCACATATTGCTTTGGCTTTGGCTGGATCCACCTCGATCCCTTTACTGCTCACAATAAACCCAAGAAGTTTACCAGAGGTTGCCCTGAACACACACTTCGCATGATTTAGGCGTAGCTTGAACTCACGGAGTCACTCGAATAACTTTCTCAACATCTTCACATGGCTCTCTCCATGTCGCATTTTGGCAATCATGTCATCGACATATACTTCAATTTCCTTGTGCATCATGTCATGAAAAAGAGTTACCATTGCACGTTGATACGTTGCCCCAACATTTTTCAGGCCAAAAGACATAACTTTGTAATGGAAAGTCCCCCACAGAGTGATAAATGCCGTTTTTTCTTTGTCTTCATCATTCATCCTTATCTAATTGTACCTAGAAAAACCATCCATAAAAGAAAAAAGCTCAAATCCAGCGGTGCTATCCACGAGAACATCTATGTGTGGTAGTGGGAAATCATCTTTTGGACTAGCTTTATTCAAGTCACGATAGTCGACGCAAACTCGAACCCGACCATCTTTCTTCATTATTGGTACAATGTTTGCTACCCGATAAATTTGACTTTCAAAAGCTTCATTATCTCTTCTTCGATTTTCTTTGACAATTCTGGTTTTGTTCTTCTCAGCCTTTGCTTTTTAGGAGGTATAGGGTCTATAGGCAGGCTGTGCTCCACAATCTTCAGATCGAGACCTGGCATATCTGTGTAAGTCCATGCGAAGATGTCTTCATACTCCTTCAATAGGGCAATTAAGCACTTGGCTTCACTTTCAGGAAGATTAGCCCCGATCTTAACTTCTTTAATTATCTATGTATTGCTTAAATTAACAGAAACCGTGTCTTCCGCAGTAAGAGATTATGGCTTTTCATGGTGCTCCAAACTTTGATAAATTTTTGTGAACTCCTCACTTGAATCATCGGGATCATCATTATCGAAAGAATCTTCGGCGATGTGTAACTCATTAGGTTGGACCATTCCCATACCCTTGCATGCAACAAAATTATCCCTGAAACATAAAGTAGACAAATTAGTAAAGACAAACAAGAGTAAAAAAAAATGTATCTAAAAAGAAACTCTACAAAATGTATTTTTTTTTAATTTGTTCAAACTTCCAATTTAAAAAAAAAAAAGAGAAAGCATGAAGAAGTCTAGGCCTCAGAATTCTCCTTTGATGATATTTTTCATTTGTTGGATATCATCACCGGGCTGGTTTGGTATACCTCATCCTGCCCTCAAAACAAACATCATAATTTCATTGAATAACTTCAATTGAATTACATTTTATTGAAATTGAAATTGCATTATTCAAGTCCTAAAATAAAAACAAGAAATTATGAATCCTAAGAAAGCGACAGAAATTCCCATGCAGGGGAGCAAACTAAATAAGTTACTCTTGCGCGCTTGCACCCATTTCCTCTAAAGGTCCATCCTGGATAGCGCATACGAAGAATTCTTCGAACAAACTAGTAACTCCCTCCAACTCTTCCTCCTGATCAGCTTGATTTGCAGAAGTTTGATCAATCATATCATCCCTTCCGTCTGGAACAATGCCTCGCGAAGTTGAATATTCCACACAACGATCATACTCCCCACGCGGCTCCTTCATGGTATCAACCTCTTCCGCTTCTTGATGCATCATTCTTGGAGGGCCAGGAAAAGTGCTTCGGATATGTGGAATGACAAGGTTGGTTCTCCCGCGTCCCATACGACTTCGTCCACCCCTTCCACAATATCCTATTCCAGCAGTATAGGATCTTTGGGGAGCTTCAATGGGTCTTCGAATACCATGACCTTCTTTTCCCATTCCATGGCCTGGAGTGAAACCATTTCCGGCCATAAATTTGCCTACCATGATTGCTTCCTCGGACACTTTAGGCACACGCGGTGGTGATCCTTGGAACGCATGTATGGTTGACACAAGTTTGAAAGACTGATAGCTAGATTCCACTTTGCACTATGGCTCGACATAAGGAACAGCTGTCTCGCGATAAATTTGGTGATCTTCCTCACCATGAACGGTAACTAACTTCCCATCAACGACAAACTTCATGCTTTGATGAAGGCTCGACGGTATAGCTCCAGCGGTGTGGATCCAAGGGCGACCCAACAAGAAGTTAAATGCAGTAGGGATGTCCATCACCTGGAATACAACATTAAACAATGTCGGTCCTATTTGCAAGTCAAGCTCAATCTCCCCAACTGCTTCCTTTCTCGTTCCATCGAACGCTCGTACTGATGTTCTTGCAGCTCGTATTTTGGATGAGTCTATTCCAAGGCGATGAAGGGTCGTCAGTGGACAAATATTCAGGGCAGAGCCGTTGTCAATAAGGACACGGGCCACGTGAGACGCCTTGGATTTGACAGAAATGTATAACGCCTTATTATGCCCTCTCCCTTCAGCAGGGAATTCTTCGTCCGAGAATGCTATGAGGTCTTTGAGAAGGATCGATCCCACAAATTCTTCCAACCTGTCATGGTCAATTGTTTCAGGAACATGGACTTCACTTAACACTTTCATTAGGGATTTCTGATGCTTGACAGATGTTTGTAGCAATTCGAGCAAAGAAATTTGTGCCGACAATTTACGCAATTGGTCCACCACATTGTATTCACTCGCCTTTATCACAGCCAAGAATTCTTTTGCTTCATCATTAGAGACCTCTTTTGGGGGTTGAGAATTAGCCTGCGCATAGGTTCTACCTGACCTCGTGACTAGGTCAACATCATAAGACTAAGGAACTGCCTTGTTGCTAACATAATCATAAGGCTGGGGGATTTCGATAACTACACCTTCACCATCATCAACGACCACATCCTCAAGCAGAGGCAAGTCGTCTGGTAGGGGATCATTTTCAAATCCAATCTTCAAGGCAGCAAATTCCTCATCCCAGTCGATAACAACCTAGGAGATAGTTGAGACCATACCTAGTATGATTAACAAACACAATCATCACAGCTTCAAGAACTTCTCAAATTCTTTCCTTCATGAGAGAGAGGGACGGGATCTCGTCGGTCGGATAGTATCCAGCCCTCATCAATCCACCGTAGACGTCCATCACATGGACTCGAAAATTCTTCATTTCACCCACGTGGGAATCAAATATAGCATGCACCCTGTCTGCCTGGTCTGGGAGCGGGTTGCTCTGGACATTTGGCTGAGTGGTCTTGAAGGCAAAGGCTTTGGTATCCAAGAGATTTTGGACACAATCGTTGGTGGAATGCCTAATTTCGCCCATGTGATAATCACATTTCTTGGACGGATCATAATTGAAATACTTCTCAAGATCAGGACGCTTTGGTTCACTAGTGAGTAGTCCCTTCTTTCGAAGAATCGTCAATATTTGGGAGAGAGATCCCGGGAGAGGAGTAAATTGCCTCTTGTTACGTCGTAGGAATTGCTGCTGGCTAGGTTGTTGTTGCCCTCCTATTACTTGAATTGCCGGGGAACGACTGTCGCGACTATTTTGAGTATAGGCTGCATTAACTTGTGGCACATGCTCTTTCTCCTTCATCGCGGTGAATCTTCTACCCACGGAGTTCGGCTCATTGAACCATCCCTCCCTGAACCCAATCTCAATTTGTTCCACCATAGGAATGAGTTGATTGAATGTATCCATAACAACAGTCACCATGCGAATATGGTATTCATACGGAAGGGTCTTGATGAAGATTTTTCTCAGTTCCTGATCTGTTGGCTTAGGACTAATTTAGGCTGCCAGATTCCTCCACCTTATGCAATATTCTTTGAACGATTCTGTTTTCCTCTTCTCAGCACGTTCGAGATCCTCACGGGAGGGTGTAATGTCCATGATAAACTTGTACTGCTTGAGAAACGCCTCATTCACCTCATCCCAGGTCTCAAGGAGGTTTATACTTTTTGTGATGTGCCATCTTAGGGCGGGGCCTGTTAAGCTCGCTTGGAATGACTGGATCATCAAAGGAGCATTGTTGACATACTGGGTCATCCGCAATAAGTACATTTGCAAGTGAGCCTTAGGACAAGTCGTGCCGTCATATTTTTCGAACTCGGGCATTTTGAATTTTTTCGTTACTTTCACTTTACCATAAACGGAGAGGTCCGTAGGGGATGAATCTCGAATTCCCTGTAGTTGTCTCATCCATTCCTCAAGCTTTTCAAAACGTTTCTCATGCTCGGCTTTGAGCTTATCATCAGCAATTGTGATAGGAACATCCATAATAGGTACATCGTCATCAATCTCAACAACAATGTTTCTGTCATCTTTGTGATTTGGTGCCGTGGTTTGAGGATGTATGGACACCGAAGCTGCATTCGTTCGAGATGCCCTGAATTCGGCCGTCATTTCCTCCATGGTGGTGAGAAACTACTTCATTTGGTCTTCGATATTAGTAATACGTTCACGTAGTTCAGTTTGATCGGCCATTTTTGCCCTCAACCGTGTGACAATGGGTGAACGAAGATGATCCCTAATCACCTAATTTGAAAGAAAAAGAAAAAGTAAGCATCGAGACTTTTAGAGGTTGGCCCATGGCAAATGGTCTAACTATTCACTTTATTCATTCATGAAATTGTGTTCATATAAAATGACAACCTAAACATGAACTAAAAATATGAATCAAATGATAAATACAAGCTTATTTAGCTTGATCTATATACAATCGGGTGGTGACAGTTCGACGAAGTCGCTTATTCTCTCGAGTTAACTCAGAGACATAAGCATTGCTCATTTGCAGCTCCCTTTCCAGATGCGCAATTTGGGCTTTGCGAGTATGTTTCTCGGTCACATCAGGCACCAGTGGACGTAGAGCAATTGGAATCTTGTGTTGGCAGATATAGTGCATCGAAGCATGGTAAATCTTCTCTTCTTGTTTCAGCTTCCTAGGCACTAGAATCTTATCGAGACAACACTCGTTCCATGCAGCATCAATTTGGCTAACCTCCTCAAGGTAATCGTAGCCCGAACAGTTGAAACGAACTTAGAATAACTCCGTCTGGAGAGGAAACGGGATGTCCTGGAGAACTCGATGCTGTCGGACCACCCTTGAGGGATAGTAAGAAGTAGCGCCAGAGAGACCCAGTAGAGGAATAGGACCATTACCTTTGTATGAGAGAAGAGCCTCATTAACATGGAATCATTTAGCATGCCATATGAATGTCTTAGGATCTGGATCTCTCAAAGAGTTTATCCAAACTGTATATGATTTATCTGGACAAAATTTTTCTAAGGCCTCGAACCTACTAATTGGGTTAAAGGAATCATCAATGTTAGGCAAACGCATCAGGTGACCAAATCCTTTTATGTGTGAAAGAAACCAAATTTGTAAAAGTTCAGGGGAAGCACGAAGAATTTTCTCACCTTTTAGCTTATATTGATTAAGAGACAAGAAAGTTTTTGCTAGTATCATATTGACATAATTCAACCCAGCACAAACTTGTCTAGTCACCCACGCAATTGAAGGATTAAAAGCATTTTTACGATGAGGAAAGATGATAAACCCAAAAAAAGCTAGAATGAAGATTCTACTTCTTTGCATGTTGGTTTGATTTGAAAAACATTCGGTTAAAAATGAAAGTGGACATGCATGACAATTTGCTTTAACAACTTTCCTAACCATTTCGATTTTGATTTTCAATAATTGTGCTAACTCAGAGATGGAATCTAAACCAATGGGTGGCCTAACAATTTCAGTCCCAAGAGGCATTCCAATGGCAATGTTATATTCTTCCAAGGTCGGTGTTAACTCATGCTTACCAAAGATAAAGGTAGATGTCTCGGGGCACCAAAAGTGCGGTATTGCTTGCATGAGACCGGAGTGAACGTTGATCTTCAATAAGGGAAGAAGGTAGCATATCTTCGACTTCACGTAACTTTGAGCCTCTCGATCCAAACTGTCCCACCACTCCTTGAGTTCTTTCTTGGGAGTGAAAATGAACTGAACGTCAATCCTCCCCATTGTATATAGACCAAGATTGAAGATTACTTGATTTGCCATGGACCAATGAAAAAGAATGAAATAAATGAGTTAAACAAGGAAAAGAGATAGGAAACTTACTTCACCAGGAAAATGAAACAATCACAAAGACATGCACATGAGTCGTGAGTCTCGATTTCTATCTAATTGGCACAAAAGTGAAGCTAAAAGGATGATCTGACCAGTTGCAATCTCACATACTTGAATCAGGTCCTCCTAGGTTCGACTCAGTCGAAAGGAATGCCCTATAGTCACGCGATCTCATGGATAAGGACAAACCATTCCGACATCAAGAAGAAAAGTTCAGGGTTGAGCCAAGCAACCTCTATATCGCGGTCTCACGTTCGAGGTTGTGACTTTCTCAACACCATCCTAGATTATCCTATCGCAGCCCAGGTTCGGCAGCAGGTTGTGTGTGCAATAATGTAGTGCTAAAACAACAAAAGCATGCACAACAATTAAAACCAAGCAACACTCCGAATAAAACTTTTAGACATTCATCCAAACATCTTCCTGCAAGAGGAGACGAACTTTCTTAGATTGGACTAAGTGCAGACAAACTCCTTAGAAGGAACCAAGAGGAGACGAACTTTCTTAGATTGGACCAAGAGGAGACCAACTCCTTAGAATGGACCAAAAGGGGATGAACTCCTTATATTGGACAAATAGAAGATGAACACAATTTGGTTAGACCAAGAGGAGACGAACTCAGTTAGATTGGACCAAAATGAGACGAACTCCGAAGATTGGACAAGGAAGAGATGAACTACATACAATGGATCGAGAGGAGACGAACTCCCTTAGTTTGGACCAAGAAGGCACGAACTAGGTTAGATTGGACCAAGAGGAGACGAACTCCTTAGAATGGACCAAGAGTAGACAAACTTCTTAGATTGGACCAAGAGGAGTTCGAACTCCTTAGATTAGATCGAGAGGAGATGAACTCCTTAGATTGGACTAAGAGGAGACGAACTCGATTAGATTGGACGAAAATGAGACGAACTCCTCATATTGGACCAAGAGGGGACGAACTCCTTAGATATGACCAAGAGGAGACGAACTTTCTTAGATTGGACCAAGAGGAGAAAAATTCCATAAATTGGACAAAGAGGAGACGAACTCCTTAGATTGGACAATTAGAAGACAAACTCGGTTTGGTTGGACCAAGAGGTGATGAACTTGGTTAGATTGGACCAAAAGGAGACGAACTCCGGAGATTGGACCGCGAAGAGACGAACTGCATAGAATGGACCAAGAGGAGACGAACTCCCTTAGTTTGGACCAAGAGGGGACGAACTAGGTTAGATTGGACAATGAAGGTTCTAGTGCGATCACCTAGAGGGGGGTGAATAGGTTATTTTAAAATCTTTTGCGGAAGTATAAGATACACAGCGTGTAAATCGTGATATGTGAGTGATATATGAAGAACAATAAGTTCAAACAGAGAGTTAAGAGAGTAGAGATCAAGACACAAGAATTATAGTGGTTCGGCTTAGCTCAAGCCTACGTCCACTCTCTCGAGCTGACAGCCTATCGGCTGGATTCCATTATGAATCAAAAGAGTTACAAATCAGTTCTACGACTTTGCTAAGTCTTTTGCTCTCACAGCAAGTATATGTAACACTCTTTTGTTTACATTGTAAGTGCACATTAAATGAGCAGCTCTAAACTTTCAAATTAAACTCGCGTTAGTTTCTTCGTTGTGTTGAACAACTTGAAACATCTCCCTTAAATACTCCTTCATGCCAATACGACCGTTGGCACTTTCCAAAGGAATTCTTCCAATCAACCCGTTGGACAAAATCGAGAGTATATCAAGCAATCTTCAAACAGTATCAAGAGTCTGTCAATCCTGGTCGCCCATACAATCAGGATCTTGGTTTCCATAAGTGAATACTTGCCACAATTACACTATCTTTAGAGAATCCAATATGGCAATAATAAACTTCATATTCTTGGAAGTAGTCAATCTTGTTGATCCATAAATATGTTGTCCGAAATCCACGAGCATCAGAGTCGTAAGAATATCTTCTTACCCAAACAGTCGTCATAATTCTGACTTCCTAGATTTTACCAAATCTGACTTCCAGACGATACGTGTCTGATAACTTCAGATCTTAAAAGATCTGACTACCTTCAGATGTTAAAGATCTAACTACCTTCAGACTATCTAAGTCTGACATCTCTCCAGAAGATAAAGATCCAGCGACTTCCAGATCATACAAGATTTGCAAATTCTCCATATGATAAAGATTTGGCCGTGACTAAACACATGACTCCAAGTCAAATCACAGAGTTTTGTCCTCTTGTCATAGAGCTTTGTATAGACTTTTGTCATCTTTCAAATCATCGATAGATCTTCCTCTAACATTCTCCCCCCTTTTGATGATGACAAAACGATCCTGCAGATTTTGGAAATATATTCTGCAACACAAAATGTTAGATAAAAACAATATCTCACAAGCAAATATAAAGCATGATCCTTTCTGTATAAACTGCATCCAGAAGACAAAGTTAGCCTTGACAGGTTATAAAACTTTAGAGAAATAAACAATATCCCTGTATGTCCCTGTTATTCAAACATATGATAAAATAATTTTGCAAACAATGCAACCAATCAGCATTACGAATCATCCATTCATTCAACCAATCAATCAAGCAATCATCGATCCAGTCAACCACATCAAAAAAATATCCTAAAAGTTAAGTTAAAGACAGTCAAAGACAAAATCTGCACTTTTCTCCCCCTTTTTGTCATAATAAAAAAGCTTAAGAGGGGGGTTGAACACGTACAAAATTAAGATTGTCCAGTGACTGCACTGTCTGCTCCATCTTCTTGATCGTCTGCTTGATTTCATTAAGATTATCCAATACAGCGATCTGACCAAGTTGCTGAGAGAGCTGCTGAAGCACTCCTTCCTACTGTGTCTGCATAAGTTGTAGTTGGTCAATTTTGGTGTTTAGAGCAGACAGCATATCCATAAGTGGTTGCAACTGAGTGATTGGTAGACTAGGAAAACTGGGTCCAGCAGGTGCAGCAGTTGTTGGAGTAACAGGAGTTGGAGTAAATTCAGAAGAACCACCATCTTTTCTAGCTCCCCCTATCTCAAATGCAGTAGGCATCTCTTCAGAATGAACAACCTCTATTGCTGCTCCCCCTGTCTCAACGGTCGTTGGGAAGGAACATTCATCGGCATAGATGAACTGTCATCCTCTTCATCTTCATCCTCCTTCTCTTTCTCTTTCTCTTTCTCCTCATCTTCTCTCTTTCCTTCTTCCTCTTTTCCTTTCTTCTCTGCCTCCGTGGTAGAGATCTACTCAATAAGTTCCTCATTCCTGGAACTACCAGACGTATTGAATGACAAACTAAGGGAGGGTATCTCCACTCCTTCCCCTGTAGGCTCAAATTCTTTCTCAAACTCCTTATCAAGTAAAATTTTCCGGCATTGGGATGTAGGAGCCTCAGCCATTGGCTCCTTGCCTTTCCTTTTTCCAACAGAAGATTCAGCCTTAACTTGCCTTACTGGGGTTAACTTGGAACTGGATCCAAGAGGCAGATCAGGCAATTTCATCTTTGCCACCATTGTATGTCCCATTAAGATCGGGGCAAGTCTATTGGCACAAAGAGTATAGGGCAATGGGATTTGGAAGTGTTGGAAAATCCCGGTCACCAATGATGCATAGGGTAACTGTCCCTTGTCCTTTTGAGAGACTCGAGAAATTTGATATAAGATCATGAAGACAGAGGAAAACTTGCGGATATTCAAAATTGCAAATATTAGTCGGGCCTCCGACTTAGAAACATATGTCCATGAAGTTGCCTTTGGCGGAAGGCAATTGATGATGATCTTATGAAGTAGCACAAAGTAGCAGTCAGTTTTGAATAGGTAATCGGCCAGGAGGAAGAGTTATTTGTGCTTAGGAACTGGAAATCTTCCTAGTCAGATTCCTCAACAGGAATAAAGCTACTCTTGACGGTACCCAAAATATCCTCCAGATCATCCACATCCACTGTCATAGTCCTGCCTACCATAGTAAACTGAAGACTGTGTCTATCCAAAAAAGATAGGTTGGAGTAAAAGTAGGTAGTCAATTCAAGATACACAGGGGTGCAGTCCTCACAGAGTTGGTCTGAGCGATTGTACTGAAGAAGTCGCCTCAGAGGTGCTTGAACAAAGTCGAGAAACTTAAAATCCACAGTACAAGGGCTCATTACCCCTCGTTCTATCATCCTATTGTAAGCTAATTTGTGGTCCTTTGACCGAAAGAGTTTGTTTGTCTTGCCAGGCACATCAGCTGATATCCCTTTCCTTGGTTGGAAATTAACAAACATTTTCTCATCTTCATCCATAGGCTCAAAATCGGATGAAGTATGAAATCTAGGATCAACAGGAAAGTTTCTACGTACATGATCAGCCGTACCTAGTGGTGCAACACTAGCATCCTCCATTTGCCGTAGAAAGTTTTGCTCGTTTGTGAAGCCATTGGACAACAGAAAATCCAAAATAACATTAATAAGTGCTCTGTTCTCTATCATTCTCTTGTAGAAAGAAAAGAGAACTTTCGGATTCTTCTTCTTCAGTGGAGTGGTTTCATGAATCCGAGTTCCTAAAGATGGTGTAACTGATGCTTGTTGATGGCCTTCAGCAGATGGAGAATCCTCTGTGAGGTCAAAATGAGTCGGCCCAGGACTTCCTTTCTCAAATTTCTTGGTGGCAAGTCGAGAGGATTTCCTAGGAGCAAACATCGTTGCAGTCGAAGAGATTTCCTTCGTTTGAACAAGCAAAAAAGTTGAAAGTTTTTTGGAAGAGAGAAAACAAGAGGCAAACTGCTAGGGTTTTAGATGAAAGAAGAGCTTTTGAGCGAAAAGTCAGAATCCCAATCGGTTTATGGAGTGAGAGAGTGCCTTTCGAAATTCAAAAGAACTGTATTTTTGGAAAATAAAATTTCTAAGACAACGATTCAACAATCAAGGGATGCATATATTATGCAACGATTCAAATAGGCAAGTAAATATGCATCATGTAACGATCATGCCTTAACATACTAAAAATAAAGATACATGTTACCTTACGAACATATGGCAGGAAAAATTCATATCATATAGTCCTGAGTCATAAAATATCAAGATGATAGAGTGTCGAGACTTGGACCGTCTGAGACATTTGTAAGATCTGAATGTTGTAAGATCTGAGCCATGCAAGATCTGAAGCAGCATAAGATCTGAATCATGATATGATTTGAGCTTAATCATTAGGAGATAAGATATTCATCTTGCTCCGAATGAATTCGAAAGAATTCTTTTCCAATGCCTTTGTAAAGATATCTGCAAGCTGATTCTTCGAATCAATGAAAGAGACTTTGACATCCTTTTTCTCCACATGATCCCTTATAAAGTGATGCCAAATTTCAATGTGCTTTGCTCTAGAGTGCAAGATAGGATTCTTAGTTAAATCCATAGCACTGGTGCTATCACACCTAATTTCAATACATGACATCGGAATTTTGAAGTCACGCAGTTATTGCTTCATCCATAAAATCTGTGAACAGCAACTTCCAAGAGCAACGTATTCTGATTCTACTGTTCAAAGAGCAACAGTGTGTTGCTTTCTTGACAACCATGAGATTAGTCGTTCTCCAAGCAGCTGACACGTACCTGAAGTACTCTTTCTGTTTAGCTTACAATTTGCTAAATTGGCATCTGAATATCCGAGTAAAGTGGAGTCCCTATCTTTTGGATACCATAATCCAAACTTTGAAGTAGTTGCCACATACTTTATAATTTTCTTCACATCATTGAGATGTGACTCCGTTGGATTGGATTGATATCTAGCACATAGACACACACTAAACAAAATGTCAGGTCTCAATGCTGTTAGATATAAAAGAGATCCAATCATACTCCTGTAAAGTCTCTGATCAACTTATTTCCCATATCATCAAGTTTCAAAGTACTTGTCATGGGCGTCTCTGTCTTCTTGCAATTTTTCAAGCCAAATTTTGACACAATCTCCTTGGCATATTTTTCTTGGTGAATGAAGATTCCTTCCTCTGATTGTTTGACTTGCAAGCCCAAGAAGAATGTCAATTCTCCCATCATACTCATTTCGAACTCATCTTGCATTGCTTTGGAAAAATTCTTGCAAAGTGTTTCATTTGAGGAACCAAAGATGATATCATCAACATATATTTGAACTAAAAGAAAATCTTTGCCCTCAGTCTTGACAAACAAGGTTATATCTACTTCACCTTTCTCAAAGCCATTCTCAAGTAAGAATTTACTTAACCTTTCATATCAAGCTCTGGGAGCTTGTTTTAGACTATAAAGTGCCTTCTTTAATTTGTACACATGATCTGGCTTCTTTGGATCTTCGAAACTAGGAGGTTGCTTTACATACACCTCATCTTGTATGAATCCATTTAGGAATGCACTTTTGACATTCATTTGGAACAACCTGAAATTTTTGTAACAAGCAAAGGCAAGCAATAATCGAATGGCTTCTAACCTTGCTACTGGTGCATAAGTTTCATCATAGTCAATTCCTTCTTGCTGAGAGTATCCTTCTGCAACCAGTCTGGCTTTGTTACTGACAACTTTGCATTCTTCATCCAATTTGTTTCTGAATACCCATTTGGCTCCAATGATGGATTTTCCTTTTAGTTTTGGGACTAGCTCCCAAACATCATTGATTGCAAATTGTCTGAGCTCGTCCTGCATAGGCTCAATCCAACTTTCATCCAGTAGGCCTCATTTATACCTTTTGGTTCAACTTCAGACACAAGTGCTGTTGTATTGGATTCTTCGTGTCTCTGTGCCCTTGTTCGGACTCCTTCATTAAGATTGCCAATGATAAGTTTAGTTGGATGACTAGACTTATGTCTCCAGTTTGAATGAAGAATTCTTCTGGACTCAGATGATAGAGTTTCATCTTCTAGTTGTTGAGCTTCCTCATGAGAGTTCATGGTTGAGAAGTCTTGAGAATGATTTGGAATATCAAGTTGTGGTTGAAGTGAATATAATTGAGTATCTTCATGAAACTTGACATTCATTGACTCTTCCACAGTTTGAGTTCTTTTGTTAGAGATTATGTAGGCTTTGCTTGTCATGGAGTATCCAAGAAAGATTCATTCATCTGACTTCATATCAAACTTACCAACATTATCATTAGGATTCTTCAATATAAAATAGTTGCAGCCAAAAATACGAACGGAGGAAACAATAGGTTTCTTATCCTTGTAAATCTCATAAGGCGTTTTTTCAAGGATAGGCCTGAGGTAAACTCTGTTGATGATGTAATAAGCTGTAGATACAGTTTCATCCCAAAATTGAGAAGGCATGTAACTCTCTATCAGTAGAGTTCTGGCCATCTCTTGCAATGACCTGTTCTTCCTTTCCACAACTCTATTTTGTTCAGGCGTATATGGTGATGAGAACACATATTAAATCCCTGTATCATCACAAAACTTGGCAAAATCTTGATTCTCAAATTCTCTTCCATGATCAG
>JAGKPW010003090.1:0-104625 GCA_019926035.1 Melaleuca alternifolia | reverse complement strand
GCTTCTTTTATGACCTGATTACGCACAGATTTGTTTGTTCATCTGTCTTTATGTCTGCGGGTGATGTCCGGTTTCGTGCACAAGCTTCTTTTTGGAAAATTATTCAAAAAGCTCATCATGTATCTTGGGCGAGCACTGAATTCATCTGTTTGGTCATTTCGTTTCTCTTGTCAGAGTGTAAGGTGCGTGGACGATCATTAGCCAGTTCGAAGTGCATTTTCTCTGCTGAATCAGGTAGACTTCAGGCCTTTTCTGCTTGTATAGATGATTCATTATTGATGCACTGATAGAGTGAAATCCTACTTCGTGTCTGGCAACTGAAAGGTTGAATGAGCATTCTGCCACTTTAATTGGTATAATCTTTGGTTACGTGATGATATGCTCTTTGAACCTCAAAAAGTTTGTTGCATTGATGCATTGAATTTGTGGGGAGGGGTTACGAGAAGTGAATTTATACTTCTAAGCATCTTGCCTCCTCTCTTGAAACAATAGTAGAACTGAAACAGTAGCACTTTCTTGTCTCTCTTTCTTTTGATATGGGGGCATAATATCCTGAAAGAGAATTCACAATTCACATCTGCTGTCAGGATGCGATTTTGAAATGTTGAAATTGTTCTGGGGGTTAGTTGATGAGGAAAAGTAGTCGGATGGAAACATGATGTTTCATTACTAGCAGTTTCATTTAGGAATGACTCTCATATTAGATTCTAGAAGCGACCTTGGCTATGACTTCTGATAGAAGAGCAACAGAGGAATAATTCAGAATAGGAAAAAAACCAAAATTCACCAGTTTCATTATAGAGGCTCTTTAGGTTGGAAAGAGGGAAAAGGAGAGGATGAGGGGGGAGGGGGATGGATGATGGTGTATGTATAACAAACAATTTTACCTAAACTCCAATGGGAAAAGGCTCTTTAGGTTGGTGTCTTGAGGCTCTTTGTCTGGAGTTTCAGTTGCTTGGGCTGGAAAAAAGCAACTCTTGAAGAGGGATTTCAAGATTGAAGTTGTGGAAATGATGCTTCGACAATACCCTTGACTGCTCTGAAAATTCCAATGGTTATACTCGTGTGCTTGTTTTATCTTCTTAAGATATTGTACTCTTGCTTTCAAGAGTGTCTTTTAAACCCTATGATTCTGCTGGAGATAATATGACATTACTATTTTTGATTTTGCCAAACCCAGAAAAAAGAAAAAGGTGCTTTAATAAGTATTATTGTAGATTTAAGGAATATTAATCTATTACTACTGCCTCAATGGTCACAGGGGTATCCCTTCTCCATTGGTCGCAGGGGTGCCCCTTTTCCATTAGAATGAAATGTATAGAAGCAATTTGCAATTGCTAAGAGGTGGACCAAGTTTACATGTCCAACTAGGTGTGAATATAAAGTCAGCATTCCCAACGGTCAAGTATTTACCCACTCGATGGAAAGCAATTCTTTTAATATGAGTCTTTTGGTTTACTGCAAACTGCATATCTGTCCTATTATAAAACATGTTTTGCTCTCATATTATAGAAGGTTTTGTCTAACATGGTACCGGAATTTTGTCTTCATAATTATTGGAGGTTTGGTCTCCCATAATCAGCTGTTCTAGTACTTTTTGTTTACGTATCTCGTCATCGTAGGAAGAGGAGGAACCCCAGGAAATGCGCAGGGAAGATCAGCAAACGATGTGAGGAAAGAAGACTCCACATACGAAGAAGGAGAAGGCCAAGCATCGTCGTCGCCGAGAGGCGTGTTGGTTTGAGTTTACTTCTTGGGGGAGTCTGGCCATCTTTTGCCGTTGAACGAAAAAGAAAAAGAGGAGAGAGATCGGTCTTTTGATGATGAATTTTCATTTTGATGAGAGAGATCCCGTTGCCATCTAATCTCCCATAAAACAACTTGTTGTTTCATCTTGAAAATGAGCTGCCTGCACCAGGTGTCACCCGTGCAAGCTTCAGACGAGACGAGACGAGACGAAAGAGTTTCGGATGAGTCCTTCGCAATGTGAATGGTACATTCGGATTTCCAAAAGGGAGACGAATGTTTGCCTTTATTTCCGATGGGTACTTCTGGAAAAATAAATAATATATGTTCCGCTAATAAGTGCATTGAAACACTTGTTAACGCAATGAAATAAGAAAATATCGGTGAGCGGAAAAATTCTAATTATTTTAATAATTATGGGTCTTGCCAAACTTGAGGCATATAAGAAACAAGTGGTAAAGTTTAGAAAATATTTTCTCTACTGATCAGCGGAAAATATTTTTCGATCCATTTTTAAGTTTCAAGCGAACACTGAAAAATAACTTCCTAGAAAATATTTTTCGGATATATTATATTTTTCGCGAAATAAAGGAGCTTAAATTACTTAACTTTGTTCATGAGCACAATGGATTTATCACATAATTAAGTCATATCAATCTTACAAATATTTCATAACATCCATGTAAGTCCTTTTGATCACATGGAAATGAAAACAATAATAGATGGAATGCAAGACTGATGGCGTACTGATTTTATTCGATAGGCAAATTAATGACTAGCTCTCCAAGATGAAAACCAGCCTAAAGTTCTCCCTAAAGCTACTTCCACGTGTCGCTTCATGGAGTGGTTAAGTAGTCACCAATCGGTGTATCGATTCGGAGCATCGTCCGTCAAGATCAGCATCTTCCGTCGCTTCTTTTTTTCACCTCCATTCAGGGTCAAGTATCTTTTGCTTTGTGGCGCCTTGATATTATGTGTGGCTTATAATATCAATACATTTATAGGATGCGTAATCGATTGTCCTAAATCAATCACGATAAAATTCAGTCCGTATTTTAATTGAAGCGCACTGTTTGTGGGAACTGATCACTCATCCACGTTACATAATTTAAAACTTCCTAATTTTCTTGCTTTTTTTGTTTGACTGCGATAAGTTATTGCCATGGACTTGTAACTCTTAATTAGTATTTATTTCATCAATATTATGACACCTCATTGTCTTATCATTGAATGTCATTTTTCTATGATATGGCGTATCATAGCCACGTGGTGATATGAAGTAAATTAATTGGGATATGAAGAACCTAAACATGTGATTACCGTCAATTTAGAGGAATAGCGCGTGAAGAAAATTCCAGTCACCTATAAGTTTGGCCCTATTGCAAACAAGGTTGCATCGTAGCAACAAACTGGAGCACATCTCCATGGATTAGGCCCTGTCCTGGTAACGAATCAAGCTTTGTCTAGTCGTCGCTCAATTAAGCAATGGTCCGATTTGAAAGAATTTTTTCAAATCTACACGCAAAAACTAATAAATAAGGGACAAGTGTTCGATCTACAAAGAATGTAAGGACATTGAGTTAGGCTTCAACATAATGATTCGAAACATTAAAACAAGACTTTATCTAGAATAAGCGGTTAATAAGAAAATATTGTCTCAAAAGTCGATTGATACTTTGAAATAGATACGAATAAGGTTGTAAATCCTCCTTGAATCAAGTGCGCCGATCCATTCTTCCTTTTGAGGTCTCTTTACCCCTCGGCTTTTATCGGATTCCCGGTCTCTTTCATTATATGTGCATAAGGCTGGTCGACTTTTCTCCCTGAGAGGATAGGCGAATTGGTCTATTCAATCCAAAATCTG
Source organism: Melaleuca alternifolia (assembly GCA_019926035.1). Lineage (NCBI taxonomy): Eukaryota > Viridiplantae > Streptophyta > Magnoliopsida > Myrtales > Myrtaceae > Melaleuca > Melaleuca alternifolia. Next base: position 101,015 of record JAGKPW010003090.1, on the reverse strand, counting down.
ACTCCACAAGTGCTTTGATTCTTACTTCGCTGGAGGCAGTCCAAAGCAAAAACTTTTAGCCAAAACTATGGTATGATATGATTCCATGCCACTACGATTGAATGGTGGGCTTCAAAATGGCTTTCCAACGTAACTTTCATAACTGAAATGGGCCAAGGCTTCGCGTGCATGCGAGGGCCTTTTTAAAAAATCACATTAATCCATGTCATGATGCCTTATATTTTTGCATAATACTTTTTTGCCAGGTCGCATATCAATCTGATTCGTAAAATCCTGTTTATTTATTTAAACAATGTCTCTAATTCCTTAATGTGAAACAATGCAATTAAAGAAAAAATGAGACTATTCGATTTAGATGTTTATGTTGAGTGATAACATATTATGTTGTTAGAAATTAGTCAGAACCTTTTCCCGTCTTCATAATAATTACACAAATTTAGGACTAATTTGGCAAACTAATATCATTGTTGGAAAAAAAAAACAATTTCAAAATTTCCTTTTAAATTGAGGTTTCTTTACACGTAAACGGATTATTTGAAGGATTTTCTATCACTAAATCTGTGAAGATGTGAAAAATGGTACATAGAAAATCAAGATATATTTTCCTAACGGTCGAGCTATAAGGGTCTAAAGCACGCCCATTTTACATTTTATCAATTTCTTTTTCAATATTTAAAATCTTATGTTATCTTGAAATTTGAAGTCAATAAAGATAGAAGTTTCTAATTGATCACGGCATTCGAAGAAGAATATCAGAGAATGTCTTATATAAAAAAATGTCTAACTTGCGAAGCATATACACAGTAAATGGAAAAACTTAGCGGTGAAGCAGAGAATCAAGAGGGAGGGCCTACAACAAGCATATGACTGAACACAAAGATTTGGATTTGATAATACTAATTCGTTACGCAACTTAAAGCATAAAGGAGAAAGAAAAAAAAGTAAAACGGCGTTATCATCGATGCTGCTAGTCTATGCTTTTGTTTTCTGACATCTTTATTAAAGTTATACTGTCGAAGACAGCAGCAGTGCATTATTACCGCAATCCCATGATCGAACCATTCATGCAAAAATGGAGTCCACATTTATTCTCATGACTGATAGTGCTTGGCATTGGAACAAAGCTATGGACATTGCTCTGGCCCAGAAGATGCAATGATTCGAGGAGACTTTAGATAATGGGGTGTCCTCCAATCCACCTTTAATAAAGATGTTTCGTAAAAAGCAAAAAAGGCTAAAGGCGTGAAAGAGTTGATTATTCATATGGCTTAGCATAACGAGCATCACATTGAAAAATTATCAAAGAAGTCATAAATATATTATAATTGTGCTAATTCAGTCAAAACATTTTTTTAGCCAATTCATTCCTAAAAATTTTGTATTTATGCTAATTTAGTTCAGCTAATCAATTCTAGTTGGAAATCACTAATATGGATGCTAGTGGACAATTTCAAATAGTACTTTAACATTTTCTAATTAGTTGATTATTTCTTTCTTTCCTTTTTATCTCTTTTTTTTCCCCTTAAATTCCTTCTTCCTTCAACTGATCATTGGACACAGGCGACCGACCAGAGGCAAGGGCTTGTGAGGTCAACCATGCTGGCCATTGGCAAAACTCACCCCTACGGGTCACTAGCAAGCGCAAGCGTCACCCACCCCTTGACTTCATGAGCCTCTAGTGAAGCTCGCCCTTGTCGACCATTAGCGAGGGGTAGCATCACCCACCCTAGCGAGGCTCACCTCATTGATGATAGATTCAGACATGGATTCCTAGTAATCGAGTATGAGACTAAGCGCACCGTCAACTCTTTTGTTTAAGTCAATCACTTGGTATAAAGATTTGGTGATTTGGGGCTTTAGCCCCTCATCGAAGCAACCCTGCTATTTATCTTTGCAAAACAATGTTGTTTCATGTAATTTCAGTCCAAATCACATCATTGCCGTTACAGCAAGGATGATCAATTATGATTGGACTGCCATGTTAGATAAATTATGCAAAACTTGGCTGAGGAGACTTGATCATACTTTTTTCAGAAAGAATTTGGATTGAATTGATTCAATTAAAATGTTTAAAATTCGATTACATCTTGCGTAATAAGTTTATGATTAATTGTGCAATTTTCTCCACAATACTAAAACAACAACACCTCGAACTTTGATGAAAATAGAACATTCCCATTCAAATCTCCTTATTGATCATGACATAATATTAATCATGTAAGTTCAGTATATTCTTGAGTAAATTAATAATTGACACTTGTTAATTCTGATCATCTAATTTTATGTCCTCCCTTCACCGAGAAACTGTCTTTCCACATGTTAAAAAACTCCATGCGAATTAAAATAATTTGATATAGTGGCATTGAGCGATATTTGGGTTTGGGTCTCGAGTGAATATCACGTGATAGAAAAATTGAGATCACTTGGGCTCATGAGGACTACATTCATGCATTAAAAAAACCAAAGACATTTTGATTCTACAAACTTTGGCTCCGATGGTAGCAATATGATAGAGTGCTTTTCGACGACAACAACAACAACAAAAAACCTCCTTCAATCATGGGTTATGGATTTTGCTAAGCCATAATTATGGCCAAGGTGAAGCTGACATTTTCTATTCTTCGTATTTTCATAATTTCTAGTTGAAATAGCTTATGTTTTTCGATTACTCCTATTTTTGAAATGTCATGCATCCTATCGTATGGTCAAGGGCGCTGATTATGACTCTTAAAACCAGCAAATATTCATCTCGTGTGTTCTCTGATTTTGTGTGCTTATATCACTGTCTTTCATAATCATTCATTGCTTGTTCAAATGCGGGCAGACAATTCCTTTGGGATCCTTCAAGGAACATGTTGAGGGAAATGGTCGAATCTTAATTCTTAGGCATTTAGATAGAGTGTGCATGGTGAGGTCAAGAATCCATTCGTGGCTTGTAAAACAAATGAGGACTAAACAACATTCACTTTGTTCTCCCGCAAGTCCGAATCGCAATCGCAAAAATTTGGTGGTATCACTTGTTGTGTGATAAGTCATGATTATTCATATCTCGATATTTTATCTGGCGTTTAAATTAAATTACATCTTTTACAAATGGTAGGTACTTGAAATTATGAGTTCCTTCCAAGGATCAACAGTATATAGCCAATGATTTGATGATAGCATTCAGAGCTCTTAGTCTATACTTTCCTTTTCCATAACATCCTTATTAAAGTTATTATCTCTTAGATAGCAGCTATACATTACCACCAAAACCCCATGGATGGAACATCCATGCAAATATGGGGTTCATTAGGCTAAATATGGTGTCTGTGATTTTGTTTTCTGTCACATCTCCCTCTACAGTCCAGCTTTAATAAAGATGCTCTTAAATAAAGCTAAAAAGGTAAAAGCGTTGTTTATTCGAGTATGGCTTAGCATAATAAGCACACGCAAGTGACTTTGGCTAAAATGTTGATTTGATAATTATACTTGCTCCTACTTTTGCCGTTGAACCATTATGTAAAGAATGATTCAAAATTTTAACACTAAATCTCAGCCTTTTGATAATCGACTTCCTCAGCAATAGGAGTTGCTGTGTCACAACGCAGAAACCTTGCTTTGTCCACTTCTCCCGTGGCTCCATCATATTTCCTCGACCTTTACGTCAAATCTGATGAGGGCGCTTATTACTCTGATGAGGGCGCTTATTACCGGTGCTCCTAGTCTGTACTTTCGTTTTCAAACGTCGTTATTAAAATAGTTCTTTCGAAGAAGCACAGTTCTTTCGAAGAAGCAGCAGTGCATTATTTCCGCAATCCCATGATCGAACCATTCATGCAAAAATGGAGTCCACATGTATTCTCATGACTAATAGTGCTTGGTCATTGGAACAAAGCTATGGACATTGCTCTGGCCCAGAACATACGTATGATCAAGTCAACAGATCATTGTTCACCTACTTATTCGTAAAACTTCACATATCCAAATTGGTTATTAACCAAATCCGTCCGTTACAAAATAGGGTCGAACTAGGTCGGGCTTTCTTACGTGAAATCAATTCCCAAGTCTCTCTATCTGACCTCAAACGCAGCAACCCGCATGGTAGCCCTACAAGAAGATGTAGGTCACCGTGAAAAAATCTACTTATTTATCGGAGAAGTATCAATATAGTCAATGCGAAAAAATCTATGGAGGTCAATTCATCGTAGGGCTAATTATCTAAAGTCCATATGAAGGAGGAAAAAAAAATCTTCCTGAGGATGTTGTTTTCTCTATTATGCACAGGTTCGCCTATTGCCAGTGGAGCCTGACATTGCCAAAAACTAGCCAGAAAGAAAATTGTGCTCGGAGTTTCGTCAATTGGACTCATTCTTAACTGCATTGCTGATGGCATCTGCAAACTACTTGGGATGTTACTCGCTTAGATGCTATTTGTAAACATGGTAATTATCTTAAGAAATTGTGCCAAAATGCAAAATACGTTCGTTTGCTGCAATAACAAAAAAATTATACTTGCTTAACTTCTCTATCTTGTGATTATCGAATATCGTTAACATGATCACTTCATGTTATAATTGTCATTTTCTTTGAAATGCAATATACAGTTATTCTTTACTATAACAAATATGCTTCCTCCCCCTCAGGCTTGGCACAGTTGATTGGGGAGTTGGGGACTTCAGTTTGAGAATTGTAGATCTCCTGCTTGGATCTCTAGTACAATATGCTAATCGGGGTTATAGACACCTATTTAGGCATAAGGCCTAAGCTTAACTTGTTCAATTTGCAAGATATTTAATGGATTTTTAGGTAGATGGGTCTCTACGTCTACGCCCGTATCCCTAGGTTATAAAAAAATAAAAGTAAAAATGATACTTACTTCAGGAGAATGCTTATATTATATGGAAATTTTTTTCAACGCGCTTCTTCCGCAAACTACACAGCTATTACGCAAGAGGTCCTTATCAGCTTGATGACAAGGACTAGATTCCTCGACTTCATTAGTCATGACTTTTTTTCCGATAGAAATTAGTCATTAACTTTTTTAATTGCCATATGATATTTATGGATTTATGAGCAATTTAACATGCTAATCCGACAATTATGGTTAGTAAGCAACTTCAAAATTTCATTTTGATCCAAGTTTTTTCCCCTTTTTTTCACTTAAATGGAGGACATGATCGAGGAGCTTTTTGTCAACAGATCCATGAAAATTAGAAACATTATACGTGAAAGGTCAAGACTTATTTTCAACTAATGATCAACATAAATTAGATATAAGGGTTTAAATTAGTCCATGTCTAGCATGTCAATAAGTAGTTCATTATCCAAAATTGCTGTTCAATATACAAATCAATAACACAGTCATTTTAGAACTATGAGGTTATTCAAACAATATTATGATCATAGCCAATAACAATATATCAAACAATGGGTAATTTATGACTTGAATTGAAGTCTTACTGGCCAAGGTCAGGGTTTGCAGAGAAGCACACAAGTAATATGTTCCTTACGAATCTCAAGCGAAAAGGAGAACGAAGAAAAGGTAAAGAGCCTTGACGAACAAAAAAGCATCAGTAATTTGCTTTTGATAATGCTTGTTCCTTACATACATACATAATGATTCCAGTGCTTTGATACTGAATCGTTGGATTGTTATTACTATATCTCAGCCGTTGATTATCAACTTTTCCAGCAAAAGGTCGCTTTATTTCTACGCTCTCCTTCCTTCATCCACTTCTCTAGTGCTCCATCAATTTGTCTTTTGACTCTTTTATTTGGTAATTCTTATCCTTTCATCCACGGGTAAGATCCCAACTGTAATTCATTAATGGCATAACTTGACGTTATTTATACATTGTCTTGTGTACTTGTGTATCGACAAGTGATGTGGTTAGTGGTTGAGGACAAGGGCTAGATAAGTTAATAGAGCAGAATAGGAAATTTCAATACAGGTACTTGGTATTTATTTCCCACTTCTCTACTTTGGTTTAGTAAAAGCGTGGGAAAGGTTAACTGGTGTCAACGATCGCCCGGGCATTACTATAGCCCAAAACATGGGAAGGAGAAGCATTCCAAACATCACCGTTGGAGTCAAAACCATATATATGTAAGAAGGCGACATTATTTCTGAATTCTCTATTTCAGTTAACATTATTAGTAAATGAAACTATGAAGATAGAGACTAACTAGGGAGTTAGGAAAGCAATTGGAAAGTAACTAGGGAATTAGGAAAGCAATTGGAAAGCATGTCGGTGGCACAAATTCTAAATTGGAAGACCAAAATGATAGGGGGCAGCCACTTACAACTTCGATTCTTCACTGTACTAATATCGATGCGGAGGTCTTATTATGTTTTGTTACAAGATCTCAATTAAGGTAAATGTTTTGAAAAGCCATGACACCAAAATTGAAGTGATAAATCGATAAAAAAAATCGCACTTGAAACCATGTTCGAGTGATCAAAAATTATTTTTCTTGGTATGTGCAAGTTTCTTTACTTCACAGTCAGAGTAATTTCAATATTAATATTTCAATCTTGATGATCAGTTAGAAGAAAACGATACAGCAATTATGGAATTAAAATAAGAATATCAAACATTGTCTAATTTTTTACATGAATTGAGGTTTCAATACGATGGAAATGTTACCAGTTAAGTAGTTGATTCAAAGGGATGGGGGCTTGGAGACAAGCACCCAAGTGAACACTAAGATTTAGATTTTCTTTAGTGTTCCTTACGCAAGCCAAAGCAAAAAGAAGAAAAAAGCAAAAGGATGAGCAGCCTTAATGTTCACTATTTCCAAGAAAGTGGCAAGAAAGTGACCGAATCCTATGACTGAACCATGCACGCAAAGATGGGTTCGATATGTATTCTTTTGGTTATCCTCAGAGTCCACTTTTAACAAAGATGTTGCATAGGAAAAGCTAAAAAAACAAAAGCCTTGATTATCGAGAATTACTTAGCATAAGGAACATCGTGCCGAGAGACTTTTGCTACACTGTGAATTTGATAAGTATGCTATTGTTCTTTCCGCTTTTGCCATCGAACCATCCTTCATCCAGCAAAAAGTTGCTGCGATTCCACGCCACCCATCCTTCATCCATTGTCTAGTGGCTCCATCATCGTGTCTTGGATGCTCCACTGAGAAGTGTTCCTCCAGTGATCCTTCCTGTCCACCATAACCTTTGAAAAATAGTTAGGAAGATTTTCCAAATTAGCATGAACTTGGTGTGTCTATACACATTGGGTGGAATTATTTAGGCACCCAAATTAGCATAAATCACATCCTTTGTAGTAAAATGATAAATTTGTCCTCGACGCATCCTTTCAAGCATCAGTAGACCTGCGTTTTATTTTACAGAGATTTGGTCTGTCTTTTCCATTTTTCTCTCTCATTTATGTCTTGTATCTTTTCATATTTACTGGGCACACGATTTGAGATTCTGATTTAAATCTTCTCACCAACTCTTCTGATCTCAATTATCTAGTCCATATAATGTTTTCTAAAAAAATATCTTCAGCCTATTAATCATAAAGAAATCGCCAGCATTTGCATGCTCCAGAATATCAAATTGCATTTATGCCTTCATTGATCTCTAGCTATATTATTCTTTCAAAATATCATGTTCGATTCATATTGGATTTCTTTATTTCGTTGAAGATATCATTTCCATGAGTTAATTTGGTATGAGATTTAATCCATATAGCACTATGGAATAGCCACATGGTGGTATCAAGACAATTAATTGGGATATGAAAAACATAAATGTGTCGTCACCATCAGTTTACAGAAATATCGCGTAAAGAAAGTTCCTTGCCATGGATCAAATTTGGCCCTACTATGAACAAGGTTGCATCCCAGCAACAAACCAGAGCACATCTCCATCATGAATTAGGCCCCATCTTAGTAAGGAATCAAGCTTTGTCTAGTCGTGGCGCTATTGAGCAATGATCTGATTTGAAGGAAGTTTTTCGTCTTTAAGGCTCTGTTCGTTTCACGGAAAATATTCTCCAAAAATTGTGGTCTTTGAGGGTGGAAAACAAGATAGTCAAGGAAAATATTTTCCACCAATGGAAGAAATACCTTCAAAAGTGGGGAAAATATTTTCTGTTTTTTGAAATTAGAAAACATTTTTCCCCTTTTTTGCTTACCTTTAAACATTTTCCATGTTCTTATACTTTTGTTTTCTGACAGCCTTGTTAACGTCGTACTTTCGAAGAAAGCAGCAATGCATTATTATCGCAATCCCAGAATCGAACCATTCAAGCAAAGATGGAGTCCACCTGTATTCTCATGTCTGATAGATCTCGGCCAGTGGAACAATGCTGTGGACGTTGCTCTGGCTTGGAAGATGCGATGATTTGAGGAGACTTTAGATAATGGGGTGACCTTTAGTCCACCCTTCATAAATATGTTTTATAAAATGAAAAAAAAAAAGCACGAAGGAGACTTTATTCGTAAATGGCTTAGCAATTAGCATCACATTGGAAAATTACCAAATAAGTTATGAACCTATTATAATTGCACCAATTTAGTCATAAACCTTTTTTTAGTCAATTGAGTCATAAGCCTCTTGTATTTGTGCTAATTAAATTCATCTAGTTAATTTTGATTGAAAATTACTAACACGGACCTCACGTGTCCTATATGGTGCAGTCAATATTAACGTGAACAATTTAATATTTTTTCAATTATTTATTTATGTGTTCCTTTTTTTCCTTTCTTTCTATTTCTTTTATCCTTCACTTCTTTCCTCCTTCTGCTAATCATTGGATGTTGGCGATTGGCCACATGCAAGGGCTAGTGAGATCAACCTTGTTGGCCTCTGCCAAAGATCACCCCTTCTAGCCATTGGTGAGGGCGAGCATCACTCACCTCTTGACCTTGTCAGCCTTTAGCAAAGCTTGCCCCTATTGGCCACTAGTGAGAATGAGCATCTCCCGCCCTAGTAAGGCTCACCTCATCGTTGTTGGGCGAGATCGACCTCATCATGGACAAGTGAGGCTTGACCTTACTAGATTTGGCAAGGGATTACCTTGTCTAGCCATGGTGAAGCTCCATGTCACCTAGCAATGATGAGGTCAAGCAAGGTGAAGCCTTACTAGCCCCTTGTGAGTAGAACTAGTTGGCGGCGGACCAGTCAGAGGTGGCTCTAGTGATGGGGGACTGGACGTTGAGCTAGTTTTGGTATGATCGCAAGATAACTTAGTCCGTTGCCAATGAAGTCCTTGCTCTTTGTGCGGGGACTCCCTCTCAAGTTGCTGGCATCCCTTGCCCATTCTTGAGGGGCTGGTGAGGCTTGACATCACCATCACAAACGAGATCAAGGCTTGCCAACGACGAGTGAAACTCACCCTCGATGAACAATGCTCATACTCGCCTCTAGCTTGTCGCCAAATTTTAGCAACCAGCCCGGAGAAAGAAGGAAGGAAGGGAAAAATGAAAGAGAAAGAAAAAGGAAAAGAAAATAAAGTCAAAATAAAAAAAATGAAAATATTATTAAAAGTTCACCTCAACTTCATGTCGAATGGCCAATGTGCACATCAGCAATTTCAAATTTAAATTTTGTTGGATATATCAAATTGACGCAAATACCAAAGGTTTGAAACTCAATCAACGAGGCAAAAAAGGTTGTGAACTAAATTTACATAATTACAATAAAGGTACGACTCTTTTGGCAATTTTCTAAGCATCATAGGCAATATATTTTTGCTACAATGTGGAAATAAACTGATGGATTAACGATAACCCAAGTTGGTTATTGTTGGGGAAAAAATGGGGGTCCATCGGAAATTTTCAATTTTATGGTCAGTCTGTTTTGGTGTACTTGTGCGGTAGTCTTTGTTTCAGACTAGTCTCGACCGCGAGACTCTGCGCACCGTCGAATCATTGTTTAAGTCAATCATTTGTGTAAAAATTGGTGATTTGGGGCTTTAGCCCCTCGTCCAAGCAACCTTGCTATTTATCTGAGCAAAAAGAACGTTGTTTCATGTAATTTAAGTCCATATCACATCATCACCATTACAGATAGGACAATCATTCATGATTGGAATCTCACGTTAGATAAATTATGCGAAACTTGGCCAAGAAGACTTGATTACATTTTTCTCAAAAAATTACCACTAAATTGATTCAATTAAAATGTTTGAAACTCAATTAACATAAAGCTTCTCATCATATCCTGTCTAGCATGTCAATAGGTAGTTCATTATCAAGAATTAATACTCAATATACAAATTAATAACACGGTCATTGTAGATGAAGTTATTGAAACGATGATTACAACCAGTAAAAAATATGCCAGACGATGTGTATTTTATGGCTTAAATTAAAGCTTACTAGCCAAGCAACTGACTCAAAAGGATAAGGTTTTCAGAGAATCACACAAGTAATACTTTCCTTACGAATCTCAAGCGAAAAGGAGAACGAAGAAAAGATAAAGAGCCTTGACGAACAAGAAAGTATCACTAATTTGGTTTTGGTGATGCTTGTTCCTTACATACAGAATCATTCCGGAAGTTCAATACTGAATCGTTGGATTGTCATTACTAGATCTCAGCCGTTGATCATAAATTTTTCCAGCAAAAGGTTGCTTTATTTCAACGCTCTCCTTCCTTCATCCACTTCTCTAGTGGCTCCATCAATTTGTCTTTTGGCTCCTTTCTTTGATAATTCTGTGTTACTCATTGAAGGCATATCTTGAATATTGCCAAAGCAAATAAAAGAAAAAAACAAAAGGACAAAGAGCCTTAGCATTCACTTTTTCGAAGAAAGTGGCATGAATTATTACCGAATCACATGATTAAATCATGCACGCAAAAATGGGATCGATATATATTCTTTTGGAAAGATGCTCGAGTCCACTTTTAATAAAGATGTTTCATAAGAAAAGCTAAAAAGACAAAAACCTTGATTATTCGAGAATGACTTAGCATAAGGAACATCACGCCCGAAAGAAATTTGGCTACAATGTGGATTTGATAATTATGCTTTTTGTTATTTCCGCTTTTGCCATGGAAAAATCTGCTGTGATTCTACGCTACTCATCCTTCATCCATTGTCTAGTGGCTCCATCAATGTGTCTTGGATGCTCCACTGAGAAATGTTCCTCCAGTGAGCCATCCTTTCCACCATAACCATCGAAAAATAGTTAGGAAGATCTTCCAAATTAGCATGAATTTGGTTTGTTTATACACATTGGGTGGGGTAATTTAGGCACCCAAATTAGCATAAATCACATTCTTTGAAGTAAAATGACCAAAATGTCCTCGACGCATCCTTTCAAGCATTAATAGACCTGCGTTTGCTTTGACAAAGATTTGGTCTGCCTTTTCCATTTTCCTCTCTCATTTATGTCTTGTATCTTTTCATATTTACTGGACACACGATATGAGATTCTGATTTAAATCTTCTCACTAACTCTTTTGATCTCAATTATCTGGTTTATATAAAGTTTTTCTGAAAAAACATCTATGGCCTATTAATTATAACGAAATCGCCAGCATTTGCATGCTCCAAAATATCAAATTGCATTTATGCCTTCATTGATCTCTAGCTATATTATTCTTTCAAAACATCATGTTCGATTCATATTAGATTTCATTATTTTGTGGAAGAGATCATTTCCACAAGTAAATTTGGTATGAGATTTGATTCATATAGCAATATGGAATAGCCACATGGTGATATCAAGAAAATTAATTGGGATATGAAGAACATAAATGTGCATAACCATCAATCTACAGAAATAGAACGTAAGGAAATCTTCCCAGCAACAAACCAGAGCACATCTCCATAAGGCCCCGTCCTAGTAAGGAATCAAGCTTTGTCTAGCCGTGGCTCAATTGAGCAATGGTTTGATTTGAAGGAAGATTTTCGTCTCTACACACAAAAACTAATAAATAAGAGATAAGTGTTCGATCTACAAAGAATGTGAGGACACTGATTTGGGCTTTAACATATGATTTGAAACATTTAAACAATACTTTATCTAGAACAAGGGACCGATCAGGAAGATATTGTCCCGAAAATCGATTGATGCTTTGCAATAGATGCGAACAAGGTTGTAATTCCTCCTTGAATCAATTATGCCGGTCCATTCTTCCTCTTGAGGTCTCTCTACCCCTTGGCTTTTATCGGATTCCCCCTCTCTTTCGGTATATGTCCATAAGGCTGGTCAGCTTTTCTCCCTGAGAGGATAGGCTGATTGGTCTATTCAATCCAGAATTTCGTTCCACAAGTGCTTTGATTCTTTCTTCGCTGGAGGCGGTCCAAAGGTGGCAACAAATCGTGCCCAAAGTATGGTATGATATGATTCCACGCCACTATGATTGAAGGGCAGGCTTCAAATTGGCTTTCCAATCCAACCTTCATAATCGAAATAGGCCAAGCTATGGACGTTACTCTGGCTCGGAAGATGCGATGATTTGAGGAGACTCTAGATAATGGGATGTCCTTTAGTCCACCTTTCATCAATATGTTTTATAGAAAGAAAAGAAAAACACTAAAAGTACGAAAGAGTCTTTATTGGTAAATGGCTTAGCAAAGGAGCATCACATTGGAAAATTACTAAAGAAGTCATGAACCTATTACAATTATATAAATGAGGCATAAAAGTATCGTCATTTTCTTGAGAAAATGCTACAAAATGTAAAATACACTAACCATTTAAAAAAGTATGCTTACTGAACTCTAAAGTTGGCGAATTAATTGGGCTATTGGATATTTTTAGCTCATAAACTGAAGGTTTTCGATTTGAACTTTACAAAATTTAAAACTCCGAGTTAGAGCTAGGCCAGTTTATGGGTTTGCTGGATATTTCACACTCTTCTAGCTAGACGAATCCCCATGCTCATGCCCCTATAATAGGAAAATAATGTCTTACAAGAATGATAATTTTACATGGTATTCTGTTTACATGCACTTATTCCTCATAAAACTCGGTAGCTATTATGCAAAAGATCTTTGTCAACTTACCTAGAAAGAGAACATCCCTCAAAGCTTCAATTAGTGATAATATTATATGTGTTAGAAATTTATCAAAAAATTTTCAAATATTCATAACAAAGATTAATATTTGGGAGTAATTGGGCATTCTGATCTGAGTTTGAGAAAAGGAGCGAGGAAGTCACGCGGGCCCCCGACCTTCCGGTTGAGCAAGTCGGCGATGAAGACGCCATGTTTTGGGACTGCAAACAGTAGAGGAGATGAGCACCTCTATCTCATTTTGAAAGTTAATTTTATTTTTCATGTAGCTCAATTATGATGTTACTCCTTTTTCGATGAGACTTCATTGACCCGCACAAAGAGCAGGATTAGCACCAGTACCTAGTCAATGTTCGTCCATCAACGGTTGAGGAAAGGATGAAAGGATGACAAGGAATAGTACACTGCGGTGGAAAAGGATGAAAGGACCATTTGCAGTGGAAAAGGTCGAAAGATGGATAATCATCAGTATTTGTCCATCAGCGGTGGAGGGGATGGAGATATGGACATTGGTGATGGGACTGGCGTAATGAAGGAACAAAAATGTGGAGAGCCATCCATTTCTGTAGCCAAGGAATTGACTAGTCTTAGTCGAGACCCAAACTAAGGTTAGGTTATATCTTGCAATTATTGAATGTTCATTATGAACTGAGCTTTTTCTCTCCTCATTGAAAGTAATAGTTTGAGGGGCTTTTGGCCTGCAAGTCTGTGAAAATTGCAAAGATAATACATGAAAAATCAAGGCTTATCCTCAACTAATGGTCAACATTAATTAGATAGAAGGGTCTTAAATTAGCTCAAGTCTAATATGTCAGCAAGTAGAAGATTGTCATAAATTGATGTACATATGCATGTAAGTATGTATCACATGACCATTTTCTTTTTATTGAGTGTCTTGTTAAATTTTAATTTCGAATTTCATGTTATTCTAAAATGTGAAGTCAATAAAGAGAGAAATTTTCAATGGATTATGGCATTAGAAGGAGAACACCAAACAATGTCTAATTAATGATGGGACTGAAGTCTCTATAAAACAAATAGGAACCCTCGCCGGCTAAGCAGTTCAATCAAAGAGCAAGGGCCTGCGAAAAAAGCACACAAGTGAACAGAAAGATCTTGATTTGATGAACGTATGTTCCCAACGCAACTCAAAGCATAAAGGTGCAGAGCCTTAACATTCAAAGCTCTTACTCTATGCTTTCTGTTTCTATGATATCCTTGTTGAAGTTATTATTTCCAAAAAAGTATCCATGCATCAATTAAAAAAAAGTGGAACGATGGAATCTTCACACAAAAATGAGATTCACGTGTTTTCTTTTGTCGGATAGAGCTTTGTCATTGGAAAAAAAAAAAAGTCATGCAGATGATGTAACAATTTGAGTAGACATTTGACGGTGGGGGTGTCCCATCTCCCTCTCGATTGGACCTTTACCAAAGATGCTTTGGTGGAGTATTTGTTAATGGCTTAGCATGAGCAGCATCAGGACAAGATATTTTTACAATTGTGCGGAAGTAAACCAATAGATTAATGATAAGCCAAGCATTATTGTTGGAAAAAAGGGAGTTCGTCGGCTATTTTCATTATTGTAGTTGAAATCGCTTCTATTTTATTCTATGCCTCTTTTGTGGTGAATTTGTTTTGGTGTACTTGTGTCTTAGTCTTGTTTTGTTAAGAATCACATCATGCAAAGAGTTAGATCATTTGGGCTCATGAAAACTGGATCCATGCAACGAAGAAATCATTTTGTTTATGGGGTTTGTGAATTTTAGCCCAATGTATAATATCATTCCTAAATTTTCAATTTATTTAGTGTAACATTTGAATTTCTAATATATATTCAATCTAATCCTTGAATATTTTAATATTGTCTCTGAATTTGAATTAATAAGAGGAAAACATTAAATTCATGGGTTAACTTGAACATGTGCCAAAAATTGAAAAAATATGTTGAACAAATAAAAAATAAAAATAAAAGAATGTTAGGTTAAAGTTTAGAGAACATATAAATAAATTTAAAATATAATTATATTTAATCAAAATTCAAAAGAAAAACTATTTATATCCTGATCTAGGCATTGGATAGTGGGGTGTCCCATCTATCCCCTTTTCTATTTACCTTTAATAAAGATGCTTTTTGAAGAGGCTAAAGAGACGAAAGGATGCAAGTCCTCCTAAACAATCATTCTTTGTCAGTTAGCAATGGTGAAAAAGGAAAAAAACTAGACATCGTCGAGGGTCATTGTTGAAGCGAAGGAAAATTGATGCAGAAAATATTACTTAAGAAAGGTGAAATGACTAAAGTTGACGTGGACAAAATCGGGAAGGTGCTCAAAACGAAATGATTACATATTGCCACATAAAAGGAATAAAATGCTAGACTTTGATGTGATTTATCCTCTCTTGATGGCTTATGAAATACCCTAATTATCTCTAACAGTTCATACGAATCTCCCATTTCTTCCTTATGATTTGTGTCTTTGTTAAGACTCTATATCATTGGATCTTTGGTATTCAATCTCAAATATTAATAATCAATCATTCTAGATATAAAAAAAAGGTTATAGTGTTTCTGTCATCAAAATCTAAAAATTATCATCTTATGAACCAAAATCTGGCTTATTACAAAACAAAAATGTGAGGCTCAGTCATGTAGACTTAGGCCTTAGTAAAAAGGCTTGCTATTTTGAGAAGAAGTCATACTACTGCCCCACCATTAATATCTCACTGTAGAGCAAGTGTGAAAATGACTTTTAAGTCATCGCTAAGACAATGAGCATTTGACACCAAGGACAAGGACCACGTTGGAGTGCATATCAGTCCGTCTAGCTTCACTTATCATTACCAAACTCTGAAAAATTGAAATGAGATATTAAAGTTGTTGCTAAAAATAAAATCAACTTTTTATCTTGCAAAAAGGGCAGCTGTTAAAGAAAGTCTCTGAATATATTTCTCTTTTATTTCTATCCGCTTCTTCTTATTAGAGGTGATGTTACGTGATAGATATGTTTCAAATCAAGAACTTGAAAATTACTCTACCAAAATCTGTTTCTTACTTTGAAATCATAAATTGAAGTAGCCAACCTTATAATAACCTAGAATTGCATCAACCAGTTTGCTAGTTCTACGATCAACTTGGGAGTTGGCTTATATCTTTCTTTATTTTGTTTATTAAATTGCTCTATCGTGTCATGATTTTTGCAAAAGTTCTCAATTGGAACACTATAATGTCCTGCTTATGTGGGAATGTAGAAACTTATTATTGTTGCAAAAGTTTTCCATTAAAAGACTAGGGTTTGGTTTTGAATGATTCAAAATTGATTCTACCCAATAACTGATCTTGAAACTACTTTGACCTAAGAATTAGCCTGGAAACCAATTTGAAACCATTTTGGATGAGAACTTGGATCGAAAAAGATAGAACTTATCGATTCAAGGCCTAGAATCAAGAAGCAATCTAGTCAAGGCCGGTCCTTATATTTGACTAGGGAAATGAATTGGTCCTCATGTGAATTGACCTAGAATCGATTGAGTGAGGTTGGTTAGTTCAATTATCTAGTTGAACCAGCTCGTTGCTTACCTTTACTCTTTATCATTAAGAATTGTATATATTTGATTGGTTCTATTTAAGAACATTGTAGTGGGGTTTCCATTTACATCAATTTTATGCAAATCAAGTTAATCAATCACCTACAAACGCAAAACTATATCCTTTAACTGGTGACTATCTTTTTAAGATGCATAATACACTTATCTTTCACTATTAAAGATTATACTTATTTCACATCTCTATTTTTGCAATTATAGAATATTAACAATGTTATAAATAAACTTGACAAAAAAAACAATGTTATAAATAATTTCAACCGTGGCTAGATGTGTTGGTTAAGAGCCTTTTCCTCATCGCCAATGTGAAGAATTCGAAACCTGTAGTTCTAGCTTCTTAAGTGGGTGGTCATAGTGTTGGGATCATGTACTAGTCTCCCTTGAGGTATAGGGGCATAACCCTTCGGTGTTGTCTAGGCACGGGGGCCCGTGGTGGAGTCCTCGGTTATAAAAATAATATTATAAATATGTGTTAACATCGTCGTTTAAATGAATAATATAGAATGCAAAATACATTTCTTACTTACAATAAAAAAGTATGTTACATAATCCAAAATATTGGCATAGCTGATTGGGATGTTAGAAATTTCCATCTTAGTAACTAGAGATCTCTGGTTTGACTCCAAAAAACCCCACATAATTTGTTTTGGGTTAGGGCCACATTCGCCAGTCAAAACCTTGAGCTTAACCGATTCATGGGATTACAATATAATTCATGAATTACTAGGTAAATAGGTTTGCATGCTCGTATCCTTAGATATAAAAAAAAATGTATGGTTAATTTATGTGGTAATTCCTCATTAATTAGGTAACTATTATGCAAAACGTCATTGTCAACTTAATTACAAAGAGAAGTGCCTCACGACTTTGGTTATTCATTATATTTTGTGGTTAGAAAATATGATAGCATTTTTACATTTGAACTGAGAAGCGTAGTTGGGAAAAAAAAAACTCTAGACAGCTGTAAGTTTTCTTCATAAACAGAGTTTTTTCTCCTTTTTTCTTTTCATTTAAAGGGGTGATTCGAGGGGCTTTTTGTCAACAAATATGTGAAAATTTGAAATATAATACTTATGTTCAACTAAAGATCAAAACATTAATTTAATATATGGATCTAAGTTAACCCAATTCTGTTACGTCAGTAAGCAGGACCTCATGAAACATTGCCATTCAGAATACAAGACAATAGCATTAAACATCAATTTTTTGTAGCTTAATCATAATGTCACTGCACAAGAAGCAAGTTCACGACAAATACCTAGTCAATGTTTTTCCATTGACGGTGGGGAAAAGGACGGGTGAGGACTTGTACGTTTGGCAGTGGGAAAGCATGAAAGGATGGATAACTCATCAATGTCTGTCAATCAATGGTGGAGAAAAGCATGGGGACGGCGACGTTGGTGACGATGAGAGGTCCAGCAAAGGACCAATAATGCAGAGAACTATCCATTTCTGTACTCGACAAATTGACTGTTGCTCCATAGTCGGAACCCATCTCCTCTTTTATTCTTCGTGGTTTGAATATATGCTAAAGTTCTAAATTGTTCGATCTCTGGTATTAAAATCTCAGCCGTTGATAATTAGATATTCCAGCAAAAAGAAGTTGCGTTTCTATGGCATCTGAAACCAAGGACCAGGTTATACTTTCCATGACCTTGTCCATCTTCATTAATCAAAATTCAACTCTATAAAAAAAAAAGAAAATGATTCGAGAAAATCAACCTTTTTATCTTGCAAAATGGGCATTTATCAGAGAAAATCACCACATCCATCCAACTTATGAAGGGCGATCACCATCACACTGCCCCTACTGGCATAGAATGATTCAAGAAAAATGGAGACTTATTTTCAACATTTGTTTAGATATGATGGTCCAAAATCAGCTCGATTATGAAATGGCAATAGGAAGACCATTATTAAAATTCCTATTTAATATGTAAACCAATAAGCAAAAAAGATCCATTTTGAGGAGTCATTCATTTCCATGACAATGATTGTTGATTATACTATGTTTATTCCGTAGAAAATATTGTACTCAATTTTCACGAGTCACCGGAAAAAGTTTTCTTATCAAAAATTTAATTCATAAAAATAATGTTCTCTTTGAAATTTGAAAAATTTAATCCATTTTGTAGTTCAAAATTGTAGTTTGACAACGTGGCAAGCTCAAATTTTGTTTTGCAAATTTTTAACCCGATTTAAGCTTGGGCGTGATTGAATATGCAAATCCCATCATCCCAGTGAGGTCGGCTTTGCTAGAATATGACAAGGTTAGAGCTTGTCGGCCTTGGGTGACCTTATCACTCACCTATGGCCGGTGGTTAGCTAAGAAGATAAAAAGAAAAAAAATAAAAAATTTGAATGTTTTATAGTATTCTCCAAAAAAAAATCAAATCATATTTTTCATCTCAAGTGATAATTTAATTTTATGTAACATTTGAATACTTAAAAAATGACATTTAGAAAAATAATTTCTCTTTTCTGAAGACAAAAGAAGCCTAATTATGTCTATATCGTTCTCGTCTTGATGGAGTCCACCGACGGACGTCCATTCTTTCTTCGATCTTTTATTTGGGTCAAGTGATGACGTGGGAGCAGTCCGCTACCGTTCAACTTCCTAAGCCGATCCCCGTCGTCACCCATAGCCTCAGTTCTTCGTCGGCGTTTGAGTCCATCATAAAGGGTTCTAAAAATCGTTGGATTCTACTAAATCTTAGCCGTCGATCCCTCGTCATTTCATGGCCACAATCGTTCTTCCTCCTCCGCTCTTCTTCAGCATCCGTCTCGTCGTTCTCGCTCTCTCTGCCTCTTTGTTTTCCCGCTCTTTATCGGTTTTTTACCACAAAATAAGAGAAAGTAAGGCTGGCAATAGAAGACTCGTCGTATATTTTCCGTAAAATTTAAGAAAATTAATCGTACCGTCCCACCATTATTACGCATTGCAGAGTATGAGTGCGAAAAAGGACCCCGCGTGCTGCTGCTAATAAAACTGGCATCTGACACCAAGGGCCATGTCGTACCGCACATCAATTTGGCCATCTAAACTTTCTGTTTTAAAATTTTCACTCTAAAAAAAAGGAGAGAAGTACAAAATAAAATGATAAAATCACTGTGTTGATATCATTTGAACTTTAAATTTTTCAATAAGATCAATTTGATCTTAAGTTTTTTTTCAATTATATTGATTAAGCTTATCTAATCAATTTAAGCTGAAAAGATTGCTCTCAATATAATAAACTTTTTTTTCCATGAAAATGATACAAGAAAAGTAGCGACTTCTCTCGTAATGACGGAGAACGATTAAAGCCGTCCATAAAAATGAAATGTGCTTTTTATCGTGCGCAACATAAAAGAAATTCGCTACACCTATCTCATCGATATTTCTATTCATATCTTCTGGTCAGTGATGAGGTTTTAGGATAAATATTTTTCAAACCAATAATTGGGACTTGTTTTTATCAAAGTTGATTCCCTATTCTTATAATCAAGAGTTAAACTGATTGCGCTAGAACCGGCATAGAACTGCCGATTGACTCGGAAACCAGACTATCTTTTTTTTTCCCTTCTATTTCATTTTTTTTTTGTTAAATTACTCTTTCGTATTCATTATTTTTGCAAAAATTATCAATGAGGACACTATTTTATGTGGAATGTTCAACCTTATTAGTAGAGACCCTCAACTAATCTCATATGTAATGGACGCATCCGCAAGTGAGGTGTCGCACTCAGTCCCAAGAGAATTGGGTATGCGATGAGGGAGAGAAAGAGAGAGACGTGATGGTGGCTTAAGTGTGATGGTGGTTGTAGTGGTGAGTTTGATCTTTGACAGTGGTGGTCGAGTTGTTGGTGATGGCGGTGGCAGCTCGCGGCAGCGGTGATTGTGGTGGCAACATTATTTAAAAATAATAAGAAGCTAGGGCTTCTAAGGGAGAAGGTGAACCGCGCTTAAGATATGATAGAAGAAGAGAAAATGAGTGAGAAAAATAAGAAAAAAAATGTCATTTTGAATGTAGTTGTGCACATAATATTATCAGCCCTCAAAAGTAAGACCGTTAATAATCATCCATTTCTGTTTCCCAGACTGCTCATAAAAGTCGACTGGTGTTTGCTTGAGGCCTTAACCATGGTTGAGTTACCAAGCGTGCTTTTATGCTTAAATTGATTGATCTTCTTCGCTCCTCTTCCTGCGTCCTCTTTTGTAGTCGCATCTCTTGAAGCCTTTCCTCTGGAATATAAAGATTATCATCTCAAGAACCAAAATCTGGCTTCCTACAAAACGAAAATGTGAGGCTCAATTATGAAGACTCATGACATATTTCTCTTCATCTCATTCGGATTAAAAAACAACAGACACTACGATAACCTATTCATTATGATAAATTTAGAGTTAGGCCCTCGATAAGTCCATCTTCAGTTAGCATTACCACCATTACCAAATTCTGAAAATTTGAAATGAGAGATTAAAGTTGTCGCTAAAAATAAAATGCAATTTTTATCTTGCAAAAGGGTACCTGTTAAAGAAAGTCATTATATAAGAATCTAAGTTAACCCAATTCTGTTACGTCAGTAGGCAGAACCTTATGAAAAATTGCCATTCAGTATACAAAACAATAGCATTAAACATCAATGTTTTGTTTTTTGTAGCTTAATTATATTGTCACTGCACAAGCCAGTTCACGACAAATGCCTAATCAATGTTTGTCCATTAACGGTGGGGGAAAAGGACGGGTAAGGACTTGTACTTTGGCAGTGGGAAAGCAAGAAATGATGGATAATTCATCAATGTCTGTCCATCAATGGTGAAGAAAAGCGTGGGGACGACGATGGTGGTGACGATGACTGGTCCAACAAAGGATCAATAATGCAGAGAACCGTCCATTTCTGAACTCAGAAATTGACTGGTGCTCAATTAAAGCCTCGGCAAAACTCCACAGTCCGGACCCATCTCTTTTCTTCCTCGTGATCCGGATCTTTGCTAAACCTCTGCATTGTTAGGTTTCTGGTATTAAATCTCAGTCGTTGATAATTAGATATTCTGGCAAAAAGAAGTTGCATTTCTATGACATCTGAAACCAAGGATCAGGTTATACTTTCCGTGACCATTTCATTAACCAAACTTTGACTCTACGAAAAAAAAGAAAAAGATGATTCAAGAAAATCGACCTTTTCATCTTACAAAATGGACAGTTATAAAATAAAATCATCACATCCATCCATGTTATGAAGGACGGTCATCATCACACTCGCCCCATCTGGCATGCACCTGACTTATTTTCAACATTTGTGTAGATAATGGTCTAAAGTCAGCCCACTCAAAGTTTGTGTGCATGTCCTTGGCGCTTGAACTCCGGTCATTGGTCAATAACATGTTTTTTTTTTTTGTAAAGAATAACATGTTTGTTCATCAACAATATTCTTAATAAAACCTTGAATTTAGTTTTTTTTTTCATTCATTTCTTTTTGCACCAGCCTCTTGCCAACTTAACCTTGTTGGCCTTTCTTGATTGTCTATAAGTTATAGTTCAAAACTGTAGTTTGGCAAGGTTGCGAGCTTAGATTTTGTTATGCAACTCCTAACCCGATTTAAGCTTGGGCTTGATTGAATATGCAAATCTTGTCATCCTAGCGAGGTCGGCTTGCTGGAATATGGCAAGACTTGAGCTTGTCGGCCTTGGGTGATCTTGTCGCTCACCCGTAGCCAATGAATGACTACATAATAAGGTAAAAAGGCAAAAACCAAAATTTCAAATGCTTTATAATATTCCCTAAAAAAGCCAAATCATATTTTCCATCTCAAATGACAATTTATTTTTATGCAGCAGTCGAACATTAAAAAACAATTTTTAGAAGAATAATTTATTTTTCAAAAGACAAACGAAGCTCAATCACATCGTTCTCGTCTTCATGGAGTCCTTTTTCTATTTTTTATTTGGGTCAAGTGATGATGGGGAGCAATCCGCTACCATTTGAACTTCCTAAGCCGATCTCCATCGTCCATTCCAATTCTATGAATTTTTCTGGAGTACTCTTTTTTTTTTTAGTATTAAGACTAGAAAGTTTCGAATTGCCTAGTAATTCACAAATTAATAATCCAAAATTCAAGAATTTTTTTAAATGAGAGAGATCCACAAAATATACCATAGATGTAAGATATAGAAGAGGAAGGAATGCTTTCTATTTTTGCCATTTTTTCTTTTGAGAATTGTTAATGAAGCCTCAGTTCTTCCTCGGCGCCGGAGTCGATCATAAGGGTTCTAAAAACCGTTGGATTCTACTAAATCTCAGCCGTCGATCCCTCATCATTTCACGGCCACAACTGTTCTTCCTCCTCTCTTCTTCAGCATCCATCTCGTCATTCTCAACTCTCTGCCTCTTTTTTGTTTTCTCGCTCTTTAGCAGGCTTTTACCACCAAAAAGAAAAAGTAAGACTGGGGAATAAAAGATTCATCGTATATTTTCCGTAAAAAAAGGCTTCCCGTTCATCAAAAATTCATCGCATATTATTACGCCCTATCAGTATCAGTGTGTCCCACCCTTTCCTTCATCCTTCTTTTGTGCTCAAATCTCTTTGCCGTGTTCATCTCTTGCTCTGTTTCGCTCTTCCTTCGTCTGGGCACACCCATTCTTCCTCCTCCTTTTTCTTCACTATCTGCATTCATTGCTGCTGCTGCTCAACGCTTCCCTTTCCTTCATCCTTCTTTTGCGCTCAAATCTCTTCGCCGAGTTCCTCTCTTGCTCTGTTTCGCTCTTCCTTCTTCTCGGCACACCCATTCTTCCTCCTTTTTCTTCACCATCTGTTCCTCTCTTTCATCTCTCTCTCTCTCTCTCTCTCTCTCAGCGGAATCGTTTGTTTACTACTTTTCAACAGTGGATAAAATCGTCTCTTTCTATCTCCATTCATTGCTGCTATTCGACTCTCCCTTTCCTTCAGTCTTTTTGTGCGCTCTTCGCTCTGTTTCGATCTTTCTGCGTTCCGGCTCAACCATTCCTCCTCCCTTCCTCTTCTTCGGTATCTGCTCCTCCTTTTCATCACACACTCTCTCTCTCAAAAAAAAAAAAGCAAAGAAAAATGTCGGCCGATTCTGTCGTTGCTATCGCATGGGATGTCCTGAAGAGATATGTAGTTGTTCCCATCGAGCGTGGATTCAGATACGTGATGTCCTCCAAGAGCTTCGCCAAGCGTCTTCAGGAGGAAGTCCAGAATCTGGAGAACGAGCTTCAAAAGGTCAAGGTTCTTGAGGACCAGGCCAATAACAATGTTCGGAAGTTTTTCGAAATCTTCACGACGTGGCAGCAAAGTGCCGACAAGGCCTTGGAGGAGGCGCGAAACCTGTTGGACGCCTTCGAGAAGGCGAGCAAGACTTGCTGCCACGGGACTCTTCCCGACCCCAAATGTCGCTATCGGTTCAGCAGGAAGGCCGAGCCCGAGATCGAGGTCATTAAGCAACTCGCTCAAAAATGCAGCGAATTCAAGGAATTGGACGACATCTCCTTCATCGACCCCACTCCGGGAAATGTCGCTGCTCCGGCTCCTGCCAGGGGAGAAGGCAAAGATGGCGTCCAGTCGGCCACAGCAACGGCCTCTGTGTCTTCTGCCTCTACGTCGTTTAAGCTTAGGGACGCTGGCGTCTTTGAATCAAGAGCTTCGGTGATACAGAAAATAATGGAGGCTCTAGCCAGTGACAGCAATAGTGCAGTCGGTGTTTACGGGATGGGCGGGGTCGGTAAGTCTACCCTTTTGGATGAAGTCCAACCGATGCTAAGCGAAGAGAAGTTGTTTCATTTGGTCGCTAAGGCCAACGTGTCGGAAAATCCAGACATCAAGGCGATTCAAGATGAGATTGCGCACTGCTTGGGCCTTAGTGACATAAAGAAGGAAGAGAATGTCAGTTTGCGAGCGACGCTTCTGCGCGATAGGTTGAAAAAAGAGGAGAGGGAGAAAAAGAAGGTGCTCATAATACTGGACAACCTGTGGAAGGCGCTCGACTTAAAATCAGTCGGCATTCCTTGTGGACCCGACAACAAAGTCAAGGGATGCCAGCTGTTATTGACTTCAAGACATCGTGATGTGTTGCGTGAGGAAATGGGCTGCGACAAGGCCTTCCAACTTAATGGGCTGGAGAAGGCAGAGGCAAAAAGCTTGTTTGAGAGTATAGGGGGAGACAGAGTTCATCAGGACGACTTCAAAGCCCTGGTGGATAAAGCACTCGACAAATGTGAAGGTGTGCCTTTCCTAATTGTTGCAATGGCGAAACGTTTTAAAGTTGTTGATTTACCCCAATGGATGGACACTGTGGAAAAAATCGAGAAGTTTAAAGATAAAAAAACCAATGATTTGATAAATCAAATGTTGCTGTGGAGTTATGATAAATTAGAAGAGGAGGATAAGTCATTTTTACGGCTTTGTGTTGTTTATGGTGTCTCCCAGCCTTCTCTTCAAAACTTGGTGAAGTATGGCTTCGGTTTAGGGATATTTGAAGGAGTTTACAGCATGGAAAAAGCGAGAAATAGATTGAGCTCACATATCCGCACTCTTCAGGCCTCCTCCCTTTTGTTAGACTGTGAAGATGTTGATAGTTTCAAGATGCATGACTTGGTTCGTGAGTTTGTTGTCTCGATATCTTCAAGTGATCACCCTCTTCTCGTGTTGAAAAATAACAATAAGGGGGAGATAGAGTTGCCGATGGACAAGCTCAAAAGTTGTACGGCGGTGTGCTTTCCTCATGTTGACATCAAGGAATTGCCCAAAGAGTTAGATTGCCCAGAAATGCGGATCTTTTTGTTGTTCACAAACAATGGATCTCTTAAGGTCCCAACTTCGTATTTCAACTCTATGAGAAAACTCATGGTCTTACATCTTTCTCGGGTACGTCTTACTTGCTCATATCCGCTGTTTCAGTCCTTGGAGAATTTACACACTCTTTGTCTTGATGGTTGTTCGTTAGAAGATGTAGCTGTGATTGGTGAACTAAAAGGGCTCCATATTCTCAGCTTTGTGAACTCTAAAATTGAACGATTACCAAAAGAAATTGAACAATTGGTAGAATTGAGACTGCTAGATTTAACCAATTGCTCAAGACTTGAGACAATTGACCCAGGTGTCCTTGGAAGCTTGATAAATTTAGAGGAGTTGTATATGAAAAATAGCTTTGATCAATGGAATGCTGCGGGGCAGACTCCAACAACTAATGCTGGGCTTATTGAGTTGAACAACATGGAGAACCTCTGCACTTTATATGCATCCATTTCCGATCCGAGTATGCTCCCAGAGGATATGAATGTCGAGAAGTTAACCAAGTACAAAATCCGGATAGGTGGTGTGGACCGCTCGTCAGGTTTGAAACATGCTTCAGATTTCAGGCATTGGTTCGATTCCAAAGGATCGAGCACATTGGAGCTCAAGTTGGATACAGGAAGCCATATTCTTCAGAAAGGATGCATACAAACTTTATTAGGCAAGACTGATGATCTATTTTTCGACGGACTAAAGGGATTTGAGCAAAGTATTTGCGCGTTATCCCAAGAAGGCTTTCCAAAATTGAAGTATCTACGCGTCGAAAATAGTCACTCCATCCATTACGTCCTCCAATCGCCATCCCAAATAAATTTTAAGACGTTGGAGTCGTTACTTCTCAAGAATCTCATCAACTTAGAGAAGATATGCAACAACCAAATTTCCTCTATGTCATTCAGTGTATTAAAAGTAATACAAGTCGAAAGTTGCAACAAGATGGAAGTTTTGTTTCCTCTTTCATTATTGAGAGAACTTCCGCAGCTTGAAGAGATCATAATTGTCGACTGCCCGTTAATGCGGGAGATTGTAAACGTCGATGATTGTAGCAAAGTTGAGTTGCGTAATTTGCATGTATTGGAATTGCGTGACTTGCCAAATACCAAAAACTTTTCCACCGCCATGACGGCTCCTTCAAGCAGTACATCAAACGACCGAGTTGACACTCAAGTTGCATTTTTCAATGGGCAACAGGTGACTTTCTATCAGAATAATATACTATTTGTTAATTTTCAATAATTATTTTTAATCTTTTGTTCCTTTACTAATTAGATGTGACATGGATTATAAACCTTATTGATTTTCTTTTATTGTCAGTTTGTTTTCTTCCTAATTACCTCACCCAATCATGCCTTCTCTGAAATTAGAAAGAGCAATCTTCTCTCTCTCTTCATTGTGTCGAAGTCCAATTAATAGAATGAAATCCACGAAAATTTAGTTTGTAATAGGATTTGAGTAATTTCAACTTACATGCTGCAAGTATACCCATATTATTAGAATTTTACAAAGCAACGGCGAAGGGAATTTAGTAGTAGAGTAATTCCATAATAGGGTCATTTCAAAATCTTGTAAAATGGATTTGCTGAATCTAGTTTTCTAGCTTCGTTTACAGAATATAATATCTAGGTGACTTTGGTAAAAATCGTACGAAGAATGGGCAAGGGGATTGTGTTTTAAAATAGTAGCAACAATGCTAATCTAATTGACGCATGTCTTTTTTTTTCCTATTGTGTATTTCAATAATGTCCTATAAGTGTAAAAGAACACAATTTCATGCATGTCAAGCATACAAAATTGTACAAAAGATATAGATGTACTTGTCAGCACTCTTGGCATAACATATATATCTTCAACTTGTGCTAATATCTCGTAGTCATAGGCATTAGTGAGCTACCTCTTGGAAAAACTGCACGAAATATGCCATGAAGATTTAAAGCAGTCACATATTTGCTATGTGATGTTATCGTCAAATGGACCTTTTCAAATAACTGACTGGGGAGGCTAATGTATTGCTCTTTTCATGAAAGTCAACCACCTTCTTAATAAGTTTTGTCTTAATCTCTGTTAAGTTCATTGCGTTTTTCTTACCTCATTTTCATTTATTTATTTTGGAAATTTTCAATCTCATTTTAGTGCTTTTAGATGCCAAAGGATGATTTAACTAAAAGAGATGCAAAAGAATTACAACTTTATCGTGAAAAATCACATGTAACATGCAAACGTTAAAATGCTCAAAAGGTTGACATCCGCAGTAAATTCGAAGTGGAACATACTCATGTAATAATTGAAAGTTTAGGTGGAAATGTGTGTTCCCCTCAATGTTCATGAGTCGGTTAGGTAATACCCCCGTAATTTTAATGCTCTTTTGAAGGTAAATGAATGTTACATTGATGTAAAGTGGTAGAATTTAAGAATAAGAAAAAATGAAGGAGTGTCAAAATTAAATAGTGAAATAATGGAGAAAGAGAGGAGGAGAAAGCAATTAATTATGAGTGGCCTGTTGATAGAGGAGTTCGAAAATTGTCGTCCAGGCATTTTGGCCAAAAATAGATCTAAGAGTACTCCATGACAGTACTTTCAATTATTTGTATTGACGTAGTCAATGTAAAAGATGATAGATATGTTTGGGGGAAAGTCTTAAAGGAGTCAACTGAGTCCTAAGTATCTTACTTGGATGAGTCTGCGATATATTGAAGTACATGCAACTCAAGTTCTAATGTTAGCATTGTTGACAAATTTCACCGATCAACATGATAGCATTTTATTATTTGTGAAGTTAATAATGATTTTGACGTAAATCAAGGGAATGTACATAGGTTTGGTCCTTAATGGAGTGGAGCCTTAATTATCATAATTTACTGAAAAATAAATCACTAATTTTATGTTAAGTGGTGAAAAGTCATTGTCATTTTCTCGTGTTTTATTCCTTCACTGTGGTCAAAATCATGGTCTTAATTGGTGGAAGATTAGAATGAATTGATCTTAAAGAAAATGCTTAATTTGAAGCATTATTTTAAGGTGTAGTCTAGGCTTTAGCGCGTGAAATGACAATCGAATTATGGTAGATCTTAACATTCATAATAACAAAAACTATTGAGATTTTGTATAATAAAACTTTGTCATCTAGAAATTCGATCAAGAGAATCGTCTCAAGCACTATGTAATTTAATATAAACGAATATGAAGTTGATAATTTAGATTATTACAATAACAAGTAATGGCATTTGATCAAATATGTTAGTTTCCCGGTTAAGAAAGTGCTGCTATCATAGCTTTATGAAGTATAGAATGCGACTTTGAGGATGGATGTTTGTGGCCTCCTATGCATGTGCATCCATTGTCTACAACACGCATGGATGGCCGACACGTGTCATCTTGCATCTTCTCTCACTCCTCCTTACCACGGGTTGAAGGGCAATTGCGCAAATTCCGTCTCTTCTTGGCTCGCAATCGCCCTCACAATCTCAATGTGAAGAGAGAGAACAAGAATTTGGTAAAAAGAAGAAAAAACATATAAAAAAATAGATGTGCCACGTGTCTAAGTATTCGTGTTGGCCGTAGACAATAGACAAAGGATGGCGGCAGACGATCCTTATGCCATTGGATAAAAGATATAGGGTGTCTTATTATATGAGATTGGATAAATTATAATATCTCACACATAAGTTGATTGGGTTTGGACAAGCGCAAATGAGCTTGGGTGGGTGGACCAAGCGTCAACAAGAAGTTAGTTATGGCAACTAAACTTTTGCGGCAACTTTCGTTTGTGAAGTGGTAAATTACTTTTTGAAATTGCTAATGTTCCCTAAGGCTAGAAGTAAATTAGACATAGCTTATATACTTAAGGTCTTATTGCATAATAATATACTTCTCGTGATTGCAATCTTGTCTTGTTGATCACTTATTGTGATAAGACATTTCTATTTGTTTGTAAATTGCCTATGTCTTTCATGATGACATTCATTCTACAGTTTTTGTAAATTTTTTTTATGGTATTAATATCTCTCGTGAGATGGTATAGTACTTTCGAGCAATCCTCCAATAAAATGAGTGATGTATTCTCAAAGTATTAACATGACCTTAAGAGGGAGCAATTTATGTTATAGGAAGTAATTTACCTTGAATGTACTTACTTTTGTTTTATGGATCTCTGATTTTCGGGGTCATTAGGAAATTGAATTATTGCTATTTCTTGATCACTACAGATCCTTTATTGTTAATAAATTGCAAACGAAATATAAGCATAATAACATCCACGAGTGTATTGACGAAAAAAAGAAGATCATTAAGTTGTCTTTTGTGGTCGTAAATTATGTTTTCGGATTGTCAAATCAGCTTTTGTTTATTCTAGAATTTTGTAGATGCAAAAATTATTCTAAAATTTGTAAATTTTCTTCCACAACCATTTATAATAACTGGCTATATAGCACGTAAGTTTCTTGCCTGCCTTTTGTAATTGTAGATACTATTGCTAATGAATCTATCCGTCAGGTTTCAATACCATTCTTGGAGTCCTTGACAATGGATGGACTTCCCAATCTAGAAGATATATTCGTCGAAGACTCTACAGTGG
Organism: Melaleuca alternifolia; assembly: GCA_019926035.1. Taxonomy (NCBI): domain Eukaryota; kingdom Viridiplantae; phylum Streptophyta; class Magnoliopsida; order Myrtales; family Myrtaceae; genus Melaleuca; species Melaleuca alternifolia. The sequence goes on along the minus strand of JAGKPW010003090.1, from coordinate 71,081 downwards.
GGCTGAGCAATCTCCAATTTCTTAGTGTGTCTTCGTGCAAATCTCTCTCAACGGTTATCCACTCCACCTTACTAGTGAAACTACACAAGTTACAGACTTTAATAGTAAGAGCTTGCGATTCAGTGCAAGAAATTTTTTGCCTTGACCAACAAGGCCCCGGTGTGAATGTTGAGACTCTTGTTGAGCTAAACACCATTTATATAAATCAATTACCAAGCTTGAGGCGTATATGGAGCAAGAGTCCTTGTGGAATTATGAGATTTCATAATTTAGAGGAATTAAATGTGAATAGTTGTGACAATCTAGAGTTTATGTTCTTCCCATCCATGGTTCAATCTCTAGCACAATTGAGAGAATTAGAAATACAAAATTGCAAGAAGATGGAGGCGATCATTATGGAGGAAGAAGGATCAGGAATAAAAACACCGGAAACTCTAGTATTCCCGATGTTGACCAATTTGACCATTTACAATTTGGAAAGTTTGACGTGCTTCTCCCGCACACAGTGTAAGATTGATTCTTTTTTTTTAATATATATCATCATTGAAGATCCTCTTAGATTAATTCATTCCTGCAATGCAAAAGATGACATTCTTTTCATCTAATAAAAAATTAATGGCAGGTTCACGAGAGGCTCATAGTGACAACCGCATCAAATCGTGCTCGATTGCCCTCTTCAATCAAGAGGTACGTGATTAACGCTACGTGATTCTTTGGAAGTTTACGTGCTGTACATTTCAAGTTGCCACGTGACCCTATGTATAATTGTCAAGTTTCAGTTCGAAACATTAACACTTCGATCAATCATATCAAGCTATTAAAAATTTATAAAAGAAGATATATGCATATCAATAGTTATTATGCCAGCCAGCTAAATAATTAAAATTAACAAATAAATAATTATACTGGAGACAAATTGCCATAGCCCACTTTCGTTAAAATTGATTGTATAATAAACCTTTGTCACCTAGAAATCCAATCAAGATAATCGTCTCAAGCACATGTAATTGAAAATTAATACATATGAAGTTCGTAATTTAGATTATTACAACAACAATTAATGGTATTTACTGAATATGTTACTTTATCAGTTAGGAAAGTGAGCTCCTATCGTATATTTATGAAGCATAGAATGCGAGTTAGAGGATGGATGTTTGCACCCTTTGTCTACGAAAAGCATGGATGGCCCACAAGTGTCATCTTACATGTTCTCTCGCTCATTTACCACACCCTGAAGGGCGATTGTGTAAATTTCGTCTCTTTATCCCTTGTTATTGCCCTCACCATCTCAACGTGAAGAGAGAGAACAAGAAGAATTTGGTAAAAAGAAGAGAAAACACAAAAAAAAAAACAAAAAAGAAATGTGCCACGAGTCTAAGTATTCGTGTCGGTCGCAGACAATAAATAAAGGATGGCGGCAAACGATCCTTATGTTTCTCAATTTCAGCCAGGTATTCAGGGAAGTATTTTGAGCATTCCAAAGCTTCCACGTTAGCATCTTTCTTCCAAATATAACTTCATTTAAGTACTCTCTATAATTAACTAAATTGAGTACTTTCAATCAAAAACAAGATCGACTAGCTGGCTGTTTATGTTCATTAGAGAACGCTATATTTTTGTTAATTTTACTAGAAAATATATGTATATAAAGTTTGTATCAGTTTGCGTCATTTCGGACTTGTCACCGTACCCTTTATGAAAATGTTAATTTGTGTAAGAAATTATCAATGCTTTCAATTCTTACGTATATATATTTATAAAATTCTACTAGTTCTCATGGCCATGTACAATTGTTTTTGGTTGCTTTGAACTCAATCGTGGTAAACACAAATAGCATTAGTGAAGTGATTGAAGGAAAAAAAAAAACATGTTGCCTTCTTATTTAGAAATGTTTGGCAGATCATCAGGTAGATTACACACATCTCTAGTATCCTTTTTTAGAATCAATAATTTTTGAAGTCATTTAGAAAATGAAAAATGAAATAAAGTTGTTAACAGGTAGATCCGCTTTGCCTTAACCAAATGGAACTTTAGGCCGTTCACTAAAAAGACTTATGCAGCCAAATAATCCGTGAAATTGGGCCCTTCAGTAGGATTTTAGGACTATTTTCGATAATTGGACTTAATTATTTGTATGAACTACAACTGTTATCTAACTATTGGATCATCCAACAAGGTAGAAGAGCAATGGATCTTAAAAGGAAGATCCAATTGACTAAGTATGTTGAGTTCTTTCAAGTATAAAATGATATAAGTAAGATTTATTATTTTAACCCAAGCAATCTTGTTTTTCATTGTTCTATTTCAGCCGGATTTCTTAATTGCCTTATAGTGATATCAACTTAAAGCAGAAGTAATGCAGTCCTCAGATAGAAAAATGATTTGATTATTATTATTTTTTGGTATTAGAGTTGATAGGCGATCTTTGAGATTAAATTTGTTCTCAAATATCCTTTATTAAATTGGAAAACAAGATGCTGCCATATCTCTTTTCATCAAATGCAAAACTAAAATAGAAAGTTGGATTTGACATTTGACCATTCAATAAAAATTCTTCAACTATGGTACATCCATAAATATTGTTGTAGGCAAATTACCATGAGGTAGGATTAACAATTTGCTTTCTCAAATGAACTTAAAAGATGATGATCATTATTTGGCACTCTCAACACTCGAGCCTTGTGTAATAAGTATGTATAAAATGTCAAAATTAATCTTTTACTTTAACTAAATAGAGAAAATACGTTTATGTATCATCTAACTATAAATCAAAAAATATATTGTCTTAAATAGTGAGTTTTCAGCCGCCAAGTTTGAATTTGGAAATGAAGTGTTTGATAAATCACTTGCTAGCTGAATAAAAAGAAAATCTCTTACCGTAATATGTAGTTTTTTTTCATTATTTTTTTAAAAAAAGGAATACCCTTAACTACCCGATAATCAATGAAATAATATTATAGAATTAGGCCAAGGGAATTCCCACAGCCTATCAGATGAGGCACATCTTTTAATACGTACTTGACTAAATTGCCCACAAGCTGTGGTCCCACTTTCTTCCGTTAAACTCAGAATTCTTTTTCCTTTTTAAATTACCATGAACATTCAACCTTTTCTCGAAGGTCGCGTGTCTTCCGTACCTCTCTCTACCCTCTTGCAGTTGAATTTAAAAAAGAAACATCTCTTTTCCCCAGATTGATTTAATGGAGGCGAGAGAGATAATTAGTGTGGAATTACATTAATTGTATCGAGAAAAAATTATAGAAAAGATAATGAAAGTATCATACGGGCATAAGAATTCAGAGTTACTGACATATATGAGTTGTAATGGAGATAGTTTCCATTAATGTGGTTGAACATCTCTTATGATCCGTCTACAAACGCATCTAATGAGACGAGTAGAATCGATCAACCAAGATTGCTAGGACTATCGCTTCTTCCATGTGCTTCATCGTAATTTTTCTTTACAAAAATTAAGAAACTCAAAATTTTATTTCAAGATTGGTGAGAGAAGCTACTTCTGTAGTGCACCTTTTATTAATTAATTATTCGCCTTTTTAATCTCAGTCTTTCCATCTTTTTTCTATCTAAATCTAACACTCTTCCTCAAGCTCTTGCAATGGAATTTTATGAGTTTTTGATCTAACAGAATTATTAATTGCGTGAGTGAATACCGCAGGTTGCATTTCCTAGCTTGGAGACATTAGAGATCCATGACGTGGATAATATTCAGATACTATGGGACAATCAAGTTGCTGCGAAGTCTTTCTACAAACTAAAATCGCTTAGTGTTTTTAGTTGTAAGAAGCTAGTGAATATTATTCCTTCTTCCATTCTTGGACAGTTCGGAAGCCTGGAAAATTTGGAGGTACAATCATGTGATTCGCTTGAAGTTGTTTTCAAACTTCAGCAACTGAGTCCTCCAGATGGACATACCGTTGCTCCTTTTCCGTTGAAGAAGTTGAAGTTATATGAATTACCAGAGCTAAAGTGTGTGTGGGATAAGGAAGTCCACGGTCAAGTCAAATTCCAGTGTCTCCGTTCTGTTATCGTTTCCGGATGTGAGAGCCTCACCGCTCTATTTCCAACCTCCGTAGCAATACAACTAACCCAACTTGAGGAGTTGGAGATTTATGAGTGTGGCATTGTGGAAGTCATCGAGAAGGAAGGACTCGTTCCTAGGGATGTGGACGTGTTCCCAAAGTTAATCTCCCTTAGGCTTAAGCATCTAACAGAGTTGAAGTGCATCTACGCAAGAACCCGTGCTTTACGCTGGCCGGCATTGAAGATCTTGGAGGTGGATGAATGTGACAAGGTGGAGATACTTGCTTCACAACCTGAAAATGAGATGCCAGTTCATCAGCAGCCTCTCTTCTTGATAGAAAAGGTATGACTCAAAATTATTTCTTTTGCGTCGTTGTTGGATATTGGAATAGCTATACATACAAAGATGTACACTGTACGGCTCTCCTTGAATCCATAGAACTATTGCAACATGGAAACATCGTCTGTTTGTCAAAATATTGAACGAACACTCTTGTAAAAGTGGGATGTCATGCATGACCTTTGATTTTACAAAAAGGTTTAGGCTAATTCCGATGATTAAGCTCTGTCTAAGGTACCATGAAGATTGAAAATATGTGGCACATGGTGTGATCTTACCAAGGTGCAAGGGCACTATTTGATTTGGACTCTTAAAAGATGATCAATTTAATGGTAAAAATGGAAAGATGTGACGTTTCTATTGACATTAATTTCTAAAATTTCTGCAATTGTGACTATGATCGATAGAGAAGTTATTTTCGCAAGGGAAGTGCATGTAGAAACGGGAAGATAGGGATTTACTAGTGTTCAAATATGGGTACAAGTCAAATATAAAAGATTGGCGATAACGCCTATTGCATGAGAGCGAATTTCCTTCCATTGAATTGCATGAGACTCAATACCTTGTAATGCAGTTATTATGCAGAATATGCAGGACTTATACCATAATACATGTATACTGTTTTAACTAAGCTGGTTTTACATCATGATTTGACTAATATCTCAGGGCGCATTCCCAAATCTACTAGAGTTAAAATTGGATTTGTCCAGACGGATGAAGATATGGCATGGCCATTTTGACGATGGAGAATTCTTCTGCAAGCTTAGAGTTCTCAAGCTTAATCATCTCTCGGAGGAATCGGCAATATCCATATGTCATTTTGTTCAAAGTTTAACCAACTTAGAAGAGCTGGTCGTATGCAAATCTTATCTCGAAAAGCTGAGCACCATTATGGGAGCCAGAGAAGGCCCAAGTCATGAGGAAAAAATAATATTACCCTTATCAAGGTTTTCTCAACACCTCAAGACTCTAGACGTGTCATGTTGTGATGAGTTATCCAACATGTTCACACCGACCATAGCTGGAAATTTGGTGGAACTCACAAAATTGAGCATAAGAAACTGTAAAATGTTGACAGAAGTCATTTGTGACGGGGGAGGTGATGAGGGACTTGTGGTTGCTTTCAATCAATTGAAGTACATGGAGCTTGATGCCTTGATAGAGTTAAGATGTTTTAGCTCGATGAATTACACTTTGAAGTTCCCTGTCTTAGAAGATGTCATTGTGGGTAGATGTCCCAACATGAAGTTTTTCTCTGAGGGACTAATAGAGGCTCCAAAGCTGGAGAGAGTACAAGTGTCAACAAAAAGTTGGTTTTGGAAGGAAAACCTTAACATCACCATCCATAATATGTTTGGAGAAATGGTATGCATTAGTAACCAAATTTATCTGCAATTGAATGGTGATGATCACCAATAGGGTAATCACTTTTTGCTAACCAGAATTTTCACATTTATTGATGCATTTTCTTACAGGCTACAATGTCTCAAGTAGAGAGTATGCGGCTATCTGAGTTCCCCGAGTTAATTGGGAAATGGCACAACGAATTTAATCCCATCAAGTCATCTTGGCAATTAGAATCACTAACGGTGGATAAATGTCCATCGTTTATCAGTGCTATTCCCTCTAGATTGATGCTTCTTTTAGAAAAGATGAAGCGGTTGCAAGTGCGCGATTGTGAGTTTGTAGAAGAAATATTTGAACTTGAAGGGCTGGTGGGTGTGAGGAGCACTCGGGTGCTGCCTTCCTTCGAGACTTTGGACTTGGTCAATCTACCAAAGTTGAGGCGACTATGGAACAAAGATCTTCAAGGATCGCTGGCCAACAATTTTCTAAATTATATAACCCTTTATAATTGCAGCAACTTGAGACATGCTTTCGCTCCATCGATGATTCGATGCCTTGCCAATCTATTTAGAATTGAAATAAAGGAGTGTGGTCAGATGGAAGGAGTGATCGCGGAGGAAGAAGCACGGGGAAGCGCAGGGGAGAATATTATATTCCCGAAGCTTCGGAGTATAAACCTGGAATGCTTGCCTAATTTGACGAGCTTCCTCTCGGGGAAGAATCAAACGCTGGAATGCCCCGAATTAAGATGGTTGACCATTGCCCACTGCCCCAAGATGCGTAGTTTGACCGGACAATCCTTGATGGAGATTGACCACAGCAGTCCTCCACTTTTCACTCCACAGGTCAGTCTTCTTCTTTTTTATCCGATGCTTTTGATTTTTAGATGAATCATCTTTTTAAATGAAAGTCCCAATGGAATGCCAGTGATTGGAAGTTGGAAGTAGAATGGTGATTGCACGCATCGCATGAAAAAATTTCAGTTACAATACAACGCAACATTCGCTTTTTTGCTTTTTCCTTCTTTTACTTTTGCTCCCAAAATCCTCAACACACGGCATAACTCAATAATACCGACTAAAACTTCAAAATTGCGTACCCATTCACAAATTAGTCAAATTGAGATCTTTTCAATCACTGAAATCACGAATCGAGAATTAGTTTTCTCGAAAAATGTCAACTGAAAACCAATTGCACATTCATCACGGCAACTTTCCAAATGGAGCTCCGCAACTTTCCAAAAATTAGTTTTCTCTAACTACAAGCGACCTTTGTTTTTTTTAATTCAAATTGAGGGAACTTTCCTGGACATCATCACGGCAACTTTCCAAAATTTAGAGGGAGGAGGCATTGCGAGCATTAAATGTCAATTAAGCCAATTGAAAGTCAATGTTGATTGTACTATCGACCATAAATTGTATTTGGGAGCGGTGTTGCCGTACAAGTAGAAGAATAACGAAATACATGTACACACCACCGTCTAATTTTTAAAGAACAAACGTCAATTTTCAAATTTAATATCATGGAATTCAGTGAACCCAAGCAAGTATCTTTACCGAATTAATTTTATTTTTCATCATTTCTTTAAAAGGCGGTAAATCATTTTCGTATTTACCCACTTTTCATGTTAGTCTTTTTTCCCATCTCTACTTTTTGTCAAATGTTTATTAAATTCAATCTAGTTCCTGAATTAAATACATACTAAAAATATGAAGGTTATATTAAATAAATGAAAAATTTAATGACCACATTGCATATCGTTTCGGTTTTTTTTTTCTCCCGAGTGTAGTAGTAAATGGCTGGCTTGCCTTGCCGGGAAAAGGGTGTTTGGATGTCACGCGAGGGGATGACGGTGTTGGAATTAAACTGAAACGGTTGGGAAGGCGCCATTTTTCACATTTTTTTTATCTTTTATTTATTTTGTGTGTGGCGTTGGCCTTCGTTGGCTAACGTATGATGCCAAAGAGGCACGTAAATTTAGTCATGGGAGGCCGTCTGATCGATAAGGGGTTGAAACTAAAAGAGATATTTTACAGGATTTAAGTAATGCTTCTCTTTACAGAGAAAATGCTTGAGTGTTTTTTTTTCTTATTCTACTGCCTTTGCCCGATTATTTCTTTTCATAAGTAGTATCCAAAACTTTTGTTTACTCTATAAACGTTAAAGTTACTACTAGCTCTGCATTTACTTGTAATGTCATTAATATGTCGTACATGAGTTGTCATATAATAACATATATCCCCCACATTGTTAGAATGCCAATAGATAGAGAAGTATGAAACTACTCACCCGATTTTTTTGTTAGTGGCAAGTTGCAATCACGTTATTTCATTTATTTGCCAATTATAAGGTATTCCCCAGATTTTTTTAAATAATTCAAAAACTAGTCATAATCCTCAATGTATAATATCAATAGATCTAGGAAAGTATGGTAATAATCATTCTATTATTTGGTGGTGATAAGTTGTAATTGCATTGATTTTATCAAACCAAATGAAAAATGCTAATACTCGCTTCTCAGTGGACAAGTCATAAGAGTTATAACGTCATTGATTTCTGCAAACAAACATAATGTGCTCATAGGGATCATTTGACTAAGGTGGATACCTTGGTGGGCCATTTGCTACTTATATGATAACCTTGTTTGTTTACATGGTCTGTGGACTTTAGAGAACTTTGGAAATATGCATTTGGTTTTTGAGATTGTAGCACGTGTGATTTAATTATTTTATCATAATGAAATAAAAATTCCATACGGGCGCTTTAATGAACAATTTATAGCAGTTCATGCAATGGTTCAGTTTTTATTGTTATCAGAATTTACTTTGGCATAACATGTTTCATTTGTTCAAGAAGACTAATTGCATGTGCCTAGGGATCCTTACTTGTATAAGAAAATTGCCTTAAATATGAAACTTCTAGGAGATTGAAAATATATGTATATAAAGTTTGTATTAGTTTGTGTCATTTCGGATTTGTCACTGTGTTCTTTATGAACATGTTAATTTGTGTAAGAAATTATCAACGCTTTCAATTCTTACATATATATATTTATAAAATTTTACTAGTTCTCATGGCCATGTACAATTGTTTTTGATTGCTTTGAACTCAATCGTGGTAAACACAAATAGCATTAGTGAAGTGATTGAAAGAAAGAAAAAAAGAACATGTTGCCTTCTTATTTAGAAATGTTTGGCAGATCATCAGGTAGACTACACACATCTCCAGTATCCCCTTTTAGAATCAATACTTTTGAAGTCATTTAGAAAATGAAAAATGACATAAAGTTGTTAATAGGCAGATCCGCTTTGCCTTAACCAAAGGGAAATTTAGGCCGTTCACTAAAAAGAATGCTTATGCAGCCAAATAGTCCATGAAATTGGGTCATTCAGTAGGATTTTAGGGCTATTTTCAATAATTGGACTTAATTATTTGTATGAACTACAATTGTTATCTAACTATTGGATCATCCAACAAGGTAGAAGAGCAATGGATCTTCAAAGGAAGATCCAATCGACTAAGTATCTTGAGTTCTTTCAAGTATAAAATTATGTAAGTAAGATTTATTATTTTAACCCAAGCAATCTCGTTTTTCATTGTTCTATTTTAGCCGGATTTCTTAATTGCTTTATAGTGATGTAAGATTGAATAAAAATAATTGATGTCAACTTTAGGCGGAAGTAATGATGTCCTCAAAGATAAAAGTAATTTGATCTTCTTCTTTTTTTGGTATTAGAGTTGCAAGGCGATCTTTCAGATTATTTTGTTCTCAAATATCCTTTATTAAATTGGAAAACAAAATGCTACCATATCTCTTTTCTTCAGATGCAAACCTAAAATAGAAAGTCGGACTTGACATTTGACCATTCAATAAAAATTCTTCAACTATGGACATCCATAGTTATTGTTATAGGCAAATTAGCAGGAGGTAGGATTAACAATTTGCTTTCTCAAATGAACTTAAAAGATGATGATCATTATTTGGCACTCTGAACACTTGAGCCTTGTGTAATAAGTATGTCTAAAGTGTTAAAATTCATCTTTTACTTTAACTAAATAGAGAAAATATGTTTATGTATCATCTAACTATAAATCAAAAAATATATTTTGTCTTAAATAGTGAGTTTTCAGCCGCCAAGTTTGAATTTGGAAATGAAGTGTTTGATAAATCACTTGCTATATGAATAAAAAAGAAAATCTATTACCATAATGTTGTGGTTAATCTATCATTATTTAAAAAAGGGAATACCCTTAATTACCCGATAATCAATGAAAAAATGTTATAGAATTAGGCCAAGGGAATTCCCACAGCCTGTCAGATGAGGCACAACTTTTATTACGAACTTGACTAAATTGCCCACGAGTTGTGGTCCCACTTTCTTCTATTAAACTCAGAATTCTTCTTCCTTTTTAAATTACCATGAACATTCAACCTTTTTTGGAAGGTCGTGTGTCTTCCATAGCTCTCTCTACCCTCTTGCAGTTGAATTTAAAAAAGAAACATCTCTTTTCCCCGGATTGATTTAATGGAGGCGAGAGTGATAATTAGTGTGGAATTACATTAATTGTATCGAGAAAAAATTATAGAAAAGATAATGAAAGTATCATACGGGCATAAGAATTCGGAGTTACTGACATATATGAGTTGCAATGTAGATAGTTTCCATTAATGTGGTTGAACATCTCTTATGATACCTACATGATTTCCAAATACTTTATGATGTTAATCTCAATAATTTCATGTGGATCGCTTAGACATCGCAAGCACGTGCAGGAAAGCAATTGAATAAAAAAATTGATGGGAAAGGTAGCCACGAGGTTCAAGACAGTATGGGGATTAATCAACCGCGATTATTTCATTGAAGTAGCGTAGTTATCGTGGAGAGACAACACGCCCAAACATGCCAAAATTAAGGCCCATCAAGATAGTATCATCCTTTTTTTTTTCCAATTATTTCATATTGCCTTTGAGTTTGAACTATCCTTTAAAAATATGGGGAGACTAATGTTGGTCAGAACTATAGACAGAATAGCTTTGTTTGTCTTGTTGTTTTGTGTAGGCTGTCCAATCTTCCAGTATGACCTTTTCAAGATGATGATCCATTCACAAACGCATCTAATGAGACGAGCAGAATCGATAAACCAAAATTGCTAGGACTATCGCTTCTTCCATGTGCTTCCTCGTAATTTTCTTTACAAAAATTAAGATACTCAAAATTTGATTTCAAAATTAGTGAGAGAAGCTACTTCTGTAGTGCACCTTTTATCAATTGATTAGTCGCCTTTTTAATCTCAGTCTTTCCATCTTTTTTTCTATCTAAATCTAATACTCTTATTGGAGCTCTTACAATGGAATTTTATGAGTTTTTGATCTAACAGAATTATTAATCGCGTGAGTGAATACCGCAGGTTGCATTTCCTAGCTTGGAGACATTTTTCATCCGGCACGTGGATAATATTCAGATACTATGGGACAATCAAGTTGCGCCGAAGTCTTTCTACAAGCTAAAATCGCTTAGTGTTTTTAGTTGTAAGAAGCTAGTGAATATTCTTCCTTCTTGCATTCTTGGACAGCTCGGGAGCCTGGCAAGTTTAGTGGTACAATCATGTGATTCGCTTGAAGTTGTTTTCAAACTTCAGCCATTGAGTCCTCCGGATGGACATCTCGTTGCTCCTTTTCCGTTGAAGAAGCTGGAGTTATATGAATTACCAGAGCTAAAGTGTGTGTGGGACAAGGAATTCCACAGTCAAGTCAAATTCCAGTGTCTCCGTACTGTTACTGTTTCCGGATGCAAGAGCCTCACCGCTCTATTTCCAACCTCCATAGCAATACAACTAACCCAACTTGAGGAGTTGGAGATTTATAAGTGTGGCATTGTGGAAGTCATCGAGAAGGAAGGACTCGTTCCTAGGGATGTGGACGTGTTCCCAAAGTTAACCTCCCTCAGGCTTAAGCATCTAACAGACTTGAAGTGCATCTACGCAAGTACGCGTGCTTTACGCTGGCCGGCATTGAAGACCTTGGAGGTGCATGGCTGTGACAAGGTGGAGATACTTGCTTCTCAACCTGAAAATGAGATGACAGTTCATCAGCAGCCTCTCTTCTTGATAGAAAAGGTATGACTCAAAATTATTTCTTTTGCGTCGATGTTGCATATTGGAGTAGTTATACATACAAAGATGTATACTGTACGGCTCTCCTTGAATCCATAGAACTATTGCAACATGGAAACATCCTCTGTTTGTCAAATATTGAACGAACACTCTTGTAAAAGTGGAATGTCATGCACGACTTTGATTTTACAAAAAGGTTTAGGCTAATTCCGATGATTCGGCTCTCTCTAAGGTACCATGAAGATTGAAAATATGTGGCACGTGGTGTGATCTTACCAAGGCGCAAGGGCACAATCTGATTTGGACTCTTAAAAGATGATCGATTTAATGGTGAAAATGGAAAGATGGGACATTTCTATTGACATTAATTTCCAAAATTTCTGCAATCGTGACTATAATTGATAGTGAAGTTATTTTTTGCAAGGGAAGTGTACGTAGAAACGGGACAATGGGGATTTACTTGAGTTCAAATATGGGTACAAGTCAAAACATAAAAGATTGGTGATAACGCCAATAGCCTGAGAGCGAATTTCCTTCCGTTGAATTGCATGAGACTCAATACCTTAATATGCAGAATATGCAGGACTTATACCATAATACATGTATACTATTTTAACTAAGCTAATTTTACATCATGATTTGACTATTATCTCAGGGCCCATTCCCAAATCTGCAAGAGTTAAAATTGGATTTGTCCAAACGGATGAAGATATGGCATGGGCATTTTCATGATGGAGAATTCTTCTGCAAGCTTAGAGTTCTTGAGCTTCATTATCTCTCGGAGGAATCTACAATGTCCACACGTCATTTTGTTCAAAGTTTAACCAATTTAGAAGAGCTGGTTGTATGCAAATCTTATCTAGAAAAGCTGAGCACCATTATGGGAGCCATAGAAGGCCCAAGTCATGAGGAAAAAGTAATATTACCCTTATCAAGGTTTTCTCAACACCTTAAGACTCTAGATGTGTCATGTTGTGATGAGTTATCCAACGTGTTCACACCGACAATAGCTGGAAATTTGGTGGAACTCACAAAATTGAGGATAAGAAACTGTAATATGTTGACAGAAGTCATTTGTGGCGGGAGAGGTGAGGAGGGGCTTGTGGTGGCCTTGAATCAATTGAAGTATATGGAGCTTGATGGGTTGACAAAGTTGAGATGTTTCAGCTCGATCAAATACAATCTGAAGTTCCCTCTCTTGGAAGAGGTCATTGTGAGTAGATGTCCCAACATGAAGTTCTTCTCCGAGGGACAAATAGAGGCGCCAAAGCTGGAGAGAGTACAAGTGTCAACAGTAAGTTGGTTTTGGAAGGAAAACCTCAACATCACCATCCAAAATATGTTTGAAGAAATGGTATGCATTAGTAACCAAATTTATCTGCAATTGAATGATGATGATCACCAATAAGTCACCACTTTTTACTAACCAGAATTTTCACATTTATTGATGCATTTTCTTACAGAAGGCTGCAATGTCTCAAGTAAATAGTATGCGGCTATCTGAGTTCCCTGAGTTAATTGGGAAATGGCACAGTGAATTTAATCCCATCAAGTCATCTTGGCAATTAAAATCACTGACGGTGGATAAATGTCCATTGTTTATCAGTGCTATTCCCTCAAGATTGATGCTTATTTTAGAAAATATGAGAAGATTGCAAGTGCGCGATTGCGAATCTCTAGAAGAAATATTTGATCTTGAAGGGCTGGCGGATGTGAGGAGCACTCAGGTTCTGCCTTGGCTCAGGACTTTGGACTTGGTCAACCTACCAAAGTTGGGGCGACTATGGAATAAAGATCTTCAAGGATCGCTGGCCAACAATTTTCTATCTCATATAACCCTTTATAAGTGCAGCAACTTGAGACATGCTTTCGCTCCATCGATGGCTCGGTGCCTTGCTAGTCTATGGAGAATTGAAATAAAGGAGTGTGGTCAGATGGAAGGAGTGATCGCAGAGGAAGAAGCGCAAAGAAGCGCAGTGGATAATATTATATTCCCGAATCTTGGGAGTATAGAGCTGGAATGCTTGCCCAATTTGACGAGCTTCCTCTCAGGGAAGAATCAAACGCTCGAATGCCCCGACTTAAAAGGGTTGACCATTGCCCACTGCCCCAAGATGCGTAGTTTGACCGGACAATCCTTGATGGAGATTGACCACAGCAGTCCTCCCCTTTTCACTCCACAGGTCAGTCTTCTTCTTTTTTATCCGATGCTTTTGATTTTTAGATGAATCATGTTTTTAAATGGGAGTCCCAATGGAATGCCAGTGATTGGAATTTGGAAGTAGAATGGTGCTTTGCACGCGTCGCATGAAAAAATTTCAGTTACAATACAACGCAACATTCGCTTTTTTTCTTTTTCCTTCTTTTACTTTTGCTCCCAAAATCCTCCACACGCAGCATAACTCAATAATACCGACTAAAACTTCAAAATTGTGTATCCATTCACAAATTAGTCAAACTGAGATCTTACCAATCATTGAAATCACGAATCGAGAATTAGTTTTCTCGAAAAATGTCAACTGAAAACCAATTGCACGTTCATCACGGCTCCGCAACTTTTCAAGAATTAGTTTTCTCTAATTGCAAGCGACCTTTGTTTTTTATTATTCAAAATTGAGGGAACTTTCCTGGACATCATCACGGCAACTTTCCAAAAATGAGAGGGAGGAGGCGTTGCCAGCATTAAATGTCAATTAAGCCAATTTAAAGTCAATGTTGATTGTACTATCGACCATAAATTGTATTTGGGAGCGGTTGCCGTCCAAGTAGAAGAATAACAAAATTCATGTACACATCACCGTCTAATTTTCAAAGAACAAACGTCAATTTCCAAATTTAATATCATTGAATTCAGTGAACCCAAGCGAGTATCTTTACCGAATTTATTTTATTTTTCATCATCTCTTAAAAAGGCAGTAAATCATGTTAGTATTTACCAACTATTCATGTTAGTCTTTTTTCCCATCTCTACTTTTTGTCAAATGTTTATTAAATTCAATCCAGTTTCTGAATTAAATACGTACACTAAAAATTTAAAGGTTATATTGAATAAATGAAAAATTCAATGACGACATTGCATATCATTTTGATTTTCTGTTTTCTCCCGAGTGTAGTAAATGGCTGGCTTGCCTTGCCCGGAAAAAGGGGGTTTGGACGTCACGCGAGGGGATGATGGTGTTGGAATTTAAACCGAAACGGTTGGGAAGGCGTCGTTTTTCACCATTTTTATTATTCTTTTTATTATTTTATTCTCTTTAGTTCCACATTTTCCACCGAAACGGTTTGGTGGCTGACAGATGATGCCGAAGAGGCACGTAAATTTAGTCATGGGAGGCCATCTGATAGACAAGCGGTTGCAACTAAAAGAGATTCTTTACAGAATTAAACTAATGCTTCTCTTTACAGAGAAAATACTTGATTTATTTTTCTTATTCTACTTCCTTTGCCCGATTATTTCTTGTCATAAGTAGTATCCAAAACTTTTGTTTACTCTATAAACGTTAGAGTTACTACTAGCTCTACATTTACTTGTAATGTCATTAATATGTCGTACATGAGTTGTCATATAATAACAGATGTCCCCCATAATACCAATAGATAGAGAAGTGTGAAACTAGTCACCCGATTTTTTTGTTAGTGGCAAGTTGCAATCACGTTATTTCATCGATTTTCCAAATTATAAGGCATCCCCCAGATTTTTGTTAAATAATTCAAAAACTAGTCATAATCCTCAATGTAGAATATCAATGGATCTAGGAAAGTGTGGTAATAAGTCATTCTATTAATTGGTGGTGATAAGTTGTAATTGCATTAGTTTTATTAAACCAAATAAAAAATGTTAATACTTGCTTCTCAGTGGTACAAGTCATAAGAGCTTATAACGTCATCGATTTCTTCAAACAAACATAATGTGCTCATAGGGATCATTTGACTCAGGCGGATACGATCTATGGACTCAGGGAACTTTGGAAATATGCATTTCGTTATTGAGATTGTGGCACGTCTGATTTAATTAATTTTATCATAATGAAATGAAAGTTCCATATGGACTCTTTAATGAACAATTTATAGCAGTTCATGCAATGGTTCCCTTTTTTTTTTCAGAATTTACTTTGGCATAACATTTTTCATTCGTTCACGAAGACTCATTGCATTTGCCTAGGGATCCTTACTTGTACAAGAGACTTGCCTTAAATATGAAATTTTTAGGAGATTGCAAAAGTATTCATGTCGTGTTTGAGGTTGTAATTACGTTTTTTGGATCGTAACTCAATGAAAAATATTTTTCATCTTTTCTTGTGCATGAATATTAACAGGTGGTATGGACCGTTAGTTAATTTATTTTCTTGCACCACCTTTCGTGCTCATTCCAATGCAATATACTCGGCCACAATCATTATTTAATCGAAATGAAAGCATCCAGCAACACCTCTATATCACTAACAAGTTATGGAATGTTATGATTTGTGAGAGGAAGGGAAGTTTGTAATTCTTTCTTTGAGGTCATAACTCAATGTAATCCAACTTATTGTGTCATTTTTTCAATGTGGCAGGTACACTTTCCTCAACTTGGGACGATAAATCTCTCCCACATGGACAATTTAAACAAAATATGGACCACCAGTCCTCAAGATATTCTCACGTTTGAAAATTTATGGAGAATGAAGGTTGAGAATTGTAAGAGCCTTGAGGATCTGTTTCCGCATTGGGTGGCTACAAGTTTAACCAAACTTCAGAAACTTCGAGTGGAGTCTTGTGGGCTCAAGGAAATAGTCGCGAGTGGAGATGACACTTCACACTCTACTACTACACAAATTCTTTTCCCGCAACTCACTTCTCTGGTGTTGAATGATATGCCACAACTCAAGAGCTTCTGCACTCAATCACCCACTTTAAACTGGTCATGCTTGAAAAAATTGCGAGTGACTTATTGTGACAAATTGAGCATGTTGTCCTTTGTGACATCCATGAACAAGGGCGCTCAGAGAGAAGATCAACACGACCTTTCAAACCGTGAAGCACACTTCCCGTTTGAGATGGTATGAGTGCAACTATTCTTTCTCTCTTTCTTCTTTATTCTTTTATTCACCCACCATATCTCATGTGCATTGCATAGTCATGTCATATTATGATACTATAAAAAATATGAGCCCCTTACCTATGAGTTCGCGAACAATAGTGCATCTCAGTCACCTAATATTTTTAGTGAGCCCCTTTAAGCACACTTTCCATATGTGGACATCCAAAATATTTTTAGCGACACCAGTGCATCTCGTCACCTAAAATTTCCATGAATAACATATTTTTGGTTGATGCAATAAGATATTCTAACAAAAATGAATTTAGTCAGGGTGGTTACCGTCTTGACCTCTAATTAAAAGCTCTCATAAAAATTTCAATGTAAATCAAGAATGTGAATTTCCTGTAGACTAATTTGGAATTCAGGCACTGGCATATAGCAATTTCTTCTCAAATCGCAGCGGGATGACCCTATTTGTTTTGATATTTTTTTGGGTAAGATGGAATTTGTTTATTTGTTTGATCATTCCCATGCCGACACAATTCTTTCCCTTTCTACCTAATCATAATAATATGGGCGCACAACCAATCCTTGTTGACGGATGGCCATAGTGGAGCATTTGGTAACACTCTGCATTTCGTGGCACGACTTTAGTAGTTTGAGACTTGTATGCAGGACTCTAGAGATTAATTAACTGTAATAACAGGGCCACCTTCCATGGGAGTTGACCAACTTTGGTTTACCTCTCAATGTACACGATTTAGTGTCAAATCTCGTTGAATTTACTTCTCTCATTGTATTGGCAATTTCGCAGGCCATTTCCACCTTGGAGAGACTTTCATTAGCCGATAACGATATCCAAATGATACGGAATGGAAAATTTTCTGATGACATATTTGGCAAGCTACATGCACTAACATTGGCATGCTTTCATGATGAAAATGCTGTCTTTCCTTCCGAATTCCTCCTACAGAAATTTCGGAACCTACAAAGCATTGAGGTATTTTGGAGTTCTTTTCAAGATATATTCCCTGATGAAGGGCTTGTTGGTGAGGGAGAAGATCTGGTGTTCAAAAATTTGAAAAAACTTAAGTTAAGCAAGTTACACAACCTAAAGCATGTATGGAGAGAAAACTCTTTAGTTTCAAAAACTCTTCAGAGTATTGAATTATTCAAGGTTTGGGACTGTCCTGGTTTGACAACATTATTTCCAACTATAACGTCCTTCCAAAATTTGAAGAAGCTGGTGGTCAAGAATTTATCTGGATTGGAACATTTGGTAACAGCTTCAACGGTCAAGAATTTGGAGCATCTAACTAACATGACTATAATAGGATGTGAAAAAATGAAAGAAATAGTGGCAAACGATGAAAACAGAGAAGGAAAAGTGATTTATTTTGAGAAGCTAAGAAGTTTGACACTCCAACAACTACCAAGCCTAGAATGTTTCTCCTCCACCACAAGTTGCACCTTCAGGTTTCCATCATTGATGTATATTGAAGTGGAAGAGTGTCCGGAAATGAAGATCTTTTCTAAGGGTATGCTAAGCACACCAGAACTATATTCTGCAAGATTGTTCAAGTACACATGGCGCAGGAATTGGGAGAGTGGTGATCTCAATACAACCATACAAAAGTTATCAGCATAATCAAAGTGCACGTATAAAATGGGTAAGATCAAATTAATGTCATTCTCGTTGATTATTTATTTCGCTTACCTCTGCTTTTCAAATGGTCCGATACTTGAAGCACCACAAATTCTAAACTTTCCATCTTTTCAGCGTCTACCGTCACTGATGAAGGGAAGGGCAGACACTGCAAGTGGTATGGAGATCTAGAAATTACTAAGACACAGTCAAAGGTCGAGATGAAGTCAAATTTTTTCAATCGAGGTAAGTAATTCTATTTCCAATTTCCCCCTTTCTTACTAATGAAATCACAGTAAGAAGAGGGCATAAGGGAGCTGCCGACGATGGATGACGACATGATTTTCTTGCCATTTTGCCACCTCGGCATAACTGCCAAGATCACACCCTTCTCATTTTGCTTGACTTTTTGCTTTTAACTCTCTTCTTATTCAAACGAACAAACATGTAGATCTGCTATTTTTTCTTCTTTTTTAGGAACTTGCAAGATAAAATCGTGAACATTTTGCTTAACCTACAATTAAGTTATAAATTGTTAAAAAAGGATAATTAAGTCATACACGTTTTGAATTAGATTTAGCGGAATCCTTGGCAATTATTACTCAACTATATTTTCTGGCATTGCATGTCGGAATCCGAGTTCAGTCTTCTAGTAGGCATTGGTCTCTAGTGATCCAATACGCAAGTAGATTCATGTTAATACATTAATCATTTACTAAAAAAATTAAGGATGAATATTAAAAGCCAGCATTGAGAATGAAGGAGAAGTTCCGCAAGAGTACTATTTTGTATCCTTGATACATTTCGATTATATAACAGATCGACTATTTTGTCATCCGATTACCTATGTGTTCCTCAACATTTAAGTTTTCGTCACATGAATGAATGTCTTCTCTGACTAAATGCTTCATTTAATTGAGTTGGCTCCCACTAAGCCGCAGAGGTAGTTAAGGTCCAGATGTTACAACTTATTATACAACTTTTGCTCAAGGGATGACTTCTCGTGGCCGGAGAGAAGATGAACAGCACTGGTGAAGTTTTGCATAGGTGACACCTCATTTGTTCAAAATCATAAATTTCTCAGACACTTCAAATTTGAATGCTGGTAAGTTCTGTTCTTAACTGAGGCTTGGAAGGCTGAAGCATACTATACACCAGCCTTTTCTTTCAAGTCAGTTCATGTTAAAATATATCCGGCACCGCTTGTTTGCGTATTTATGTTGACTTTATACGTTATACTAGGGTTTCCAAAGAGGTTTGTGAGAAAGAATGGCAAGAATGTTCCCGAAACGGTGCGTTTTGAGGATTCTGAAGCGGTGGAAGTTGGAGAGTGGAGTTGGCAAAATGGGATGATATGGTTTGGTTGTCAAAGGGATGGAAGGAATTTACAGAGCATTACCCTGTGAAGGCCACCATTTTAGTCTTCAAATACGTTGCGGACTTGGATTTTCACGAGCTCATATTTGACCAAAGCGGAACGGCGATAGATTATCCACTAATAAATGCTGACAGCAAGAAATCCAACCTCGACACTATGGAACTTGTCCGTGTAAAATGGGAGATGCTGATGATCACTGTAGTCTCTCGGTCGGACTTCAAAGGCTAGATGGTTTCTTGCTGAAGAGAAAAGAGATGGATGAATTCATCGACGACCATATCTTCACAAGCCCTCCGAGGTGATGAAATCTGGTCCCGTTGGTCATGCCGGTGATGCTACTATTTCACATGCAATTGTACTCAGGTCGGGTTCCATATTTAAAGGCTTGCAAACGGATAAAGGAGCGAAGCTTCTGCCACAAGATCAGAAGGTGTGTGAATCTTAGCCCATCAGTGATGCAAATGCTTTATATGAATTCTTCTCATGCTCTCTATCTAACTAATTCAGGTAGGATGAAAAATTTCCATACGCGTGAGCCCCACTATGCTGGCTTCTCATAGTTCTACTTCTAATCGTTCACGGGTGACTACGGCTCTCCAAAGCAGCCAACGAGTACAAGCTGCAGGATGCATCCTTCCCAGTAGTTATCTAGTCACATAATCTATTGAAGCAAATGTGGTAAGAAAATATGCTGAGATAATAGTCTTCTTGTGCAAAATTCGGACTGGAATGAAATATTTTACCTTCTTTTAAGGTACCATTGTATTCCTGTAACATTCGGGTTTGCCTATGCGATTATACACGGGTCTGCTTAACATTTCTTGCGTTGGTCATCATAACTTTTATGTACTTGGTCATGGATCATCGGTTGATCAAAAATCAATTCTGCAGACTGTCCCAGGCGGGGCTTCAAAGGGACGCATCCATGGAAGAATGCAAACCACAACTCAAATTTTTGGACGGATCATGGCCAGTGAAGTTCCTGTACCACCCCCATCATGGCTCGGGAAAGCTCTTCACCGGTTGAGGCGCATTTCAGAGAGGAAGTGTTCGAGCTTGTTAGAACTCAAAAGTCTCCATTTTCCAGAAGGAATGTCGAGACTTAGGCGTAAACTTTGGTATGGCCACCGAAAAATCTATGCTTCACTATGTTTTGTTATCAGATCGAGAAAGCATACCTTTCTGCGGCAAGTAATTGATGGTAATGTATTTCCTGATTTTTTTGGGAGTCTAGTAAACATCACAAAGGAAATTGCACGTTCAAAAATTCCGGTTACATTTGTCTAATGAAACTCATACGTAGCGTGGAGAGTTGATCTAATAGAGACTTTAGCATATTCCTTCAACTAATATCTGTCACCGTTGAGGTGGTGACATTAAAGGAGAGAAGAATGCCGTTTCATGAAATACGCTGTGATCTCCGGAGATCAATGTATATATATTCGGGGAAAGTAAAGGATAAATCTTGCCATCCATCAACAACACAAAAAGAAGTCTCGATAAGAAGCTAGTCTTTCTCATTTTCTCCTTACAAAATGGATGAATAACATCAACAGAACAATAATGAATCTTATAATAATTGTAAAACTAATTCGCCATAAATTTACCAGAACTCATGGTCAGCAGGTATCCCAATGCTCTTGACCTAAGGGCTTATAAAATTAAATGTCAATCATCCCCACCCCCAAAATAAATCATTAGCAGTCGAACTATCCAGCAGCTCCTATGAGTCAAGAGATAACCGGATCAGAAGAAACGGTACTACTAAGCTTGCCGTTTTTATTTATGAGATTTCCAAAGCGGCCATTGACTTCCGCACCATAGATGTGCTCCATCTTGGAGCGTTTCGTCTCCAAGTATCTTTTATTCTCCTTCATTATTGGAGTTACTAGAGGGACTCTCCCAGAAATAGTCAAGCCATAACCCTTAAGCCCAACATACTTTGAGGGGTTGTTCGTCATCAGCTTCATCGTCCTGACTCCCAGGTCACGCAACATCTGCAGCATTAGTCAATGTGTTAAGCACCAGTACAAAGGCGTCAAATGCTATGAAAAGTTTGATAATGGAGTGACTCTTTCAACTAATAAAATCTTGTCCTTTTAAGATGAGAATTTGCAGCTCTGCTTTAGTCACCAGCTTCGTCTAGTAGTCCTACAAATGATGTACAATTTCTGAAACAGTCACTGCAATTCAACTAAATTTAATTTCAGTTCAATAATGTTGATTTATTAAATCTTTTTGAATCCAAAAATCATAATGACAGTGAGGTACCTCATGCAGAAGATAAATCTATGCAGGATCTCTAGCATTAGCATAGTTTTTGACTTAAATAAGAAGTACCTGAGCACCGATTCCGTACTCTCTAGAGTCAATGGGCAATCCAAGCTCCACATTTGCTTCCACGGTGTCATGCCCATCGTCCTGCAGGTTATAGGCACGTAGTTTGTGCCCCAAACCTATGCATCTTCCTTCATGCCCAGCACACCCCTACCAGCCGCTTCTATCTGCTGCATTGCCAGTGCAAGCTGGTTGCGGCAGTCGCACCTAGCAGATCCAAAAATGTCTCGTGTGAGGCATTCCGAGTGTACCCGCACAAGGACATCTTGACCATCTCCAATGTCCCCTGTTCAGATGTTAAACTACGAATTATGAATCGCATGAAGGGAAATTTTACAGCTGTCTGAAGGGAGGACACAAAACATAAAATAAGAAAACCTCAAAATACTAGTTTTAATAAAAAAATAATTAAGGCATAAAGTAAAACTCGAGACACGAATAGACAAAAATAGATTATGCTTCTCTCCTTTTTGCTATGTAAAACAACATCCCAACAGCCTCCATAAGAGATACTTTTCCCGCCTCACCCAGGTTTCAAGGTTTCGACTCTTGATTAATCCACTCTCGAAACGGGGAGATGCTACTTGTCTTGGCCAGAAAAGCGGATACTTATGAAGTGAAAGTAGCAGCTGAAATTGGATTTGATTGGGAACTACCTGTCCCGGAAAATAATGGCATTGGATTGCTGGGAAGAAAATACTAGCCTGATTAGATTAGCGATAGATACTATTTTCATATTCTCCCGCTGGGAAAGCTCGCGAAGTTTAGGCAATCTTGCCATGGAGCCATCATCATCCGCTACCTCACAAAGAACTGCCACAGGTTCCAATCCAGCTTACACAGAAGCCTCTGTATGGCTCGTTCTTTTGAGGACACTATCCTCCCTGTACTTCAGTGTGAAAATGTGTCCTGGCCTATTGAAATCCTCAGGTTTGAATCTCTGGATGCGAGAGCCAAAACTGTCGTTGCCCTATCACGTTGCTGATACGCCTCTACTTTCCCATGCTTTGCATCCTGTAACAATATCTCTTAATTACCATCTATTAACAAGATACGAGAAGAAGAGCTGATCGAAGAAAATAATTATCTTTCGACGTACCACAGTGACGGTGAATGCAGTCCGAAGCCTCTCGTCAATATCGCTTTGCTGCACCATCAAAGGAAGTTGCAAGCGCTCCACATCCTTCCTCTTTCAAGCTCGCGCAAACAATCCCTAAGTGCCATACTTTTCGCAATAAAACGCCACAGCCTCAGGTGTTGCCATTTCTTTCTGCTGCTATTAGACGGTCACCCTCATTCTCTCTGTCCTCATCGTCCACCACCACTACAATCTGGAATTCAGTTCCAACCATGACATGGATTCCGGGAGAACAATTAAAATGCACTCGATAATGCAATGCAGAGAGCACACCAACCTTTTGTTGGCAGATGTCCTCAATCACTTCAGATGAAAAACGAATTTGCGATGAAGGGTGGGCCGGCCCTGAAGCGGGAAATTGGATGATTTTGATTTTTGTGCAGACTCTGCATGAAACAAGGCCTCTGCTTGCGTCGCAAAGGCCCTAAATTCGAAACAATCGGGCAATGCATTGTAAATTAGAAGAGACGATGTTGATGGTGATGCTCATGCTCTGTTTTCATCGACGAATCTGATATCATGTTGATGCTCCTGCATTGCCATAGTTCATCAACAGACCTGATGGTCTTCTGGATGCTCATGCTCTGTTTTCATGCACATCGGACCCCAGGTGCGATTTTGAAATCTCACTTCCTTTAGTTTAGGAGAGAATCATAAAATTGCCAATGTAATAGAAGAGATTGTCTTTTTCAGGATTTTTCTTTTTTGGCTAATTAGGTCTATGGAAAGAAGGTAATTATTATTTCTAACTGTGGAGAATGTGGTAGAGATGGTTAGTGTTCGCAAACCATGAAGAGTTAGAAAGATAATACCAAAATTGCGTTACCTAATGTCAAGTCTAATACCGGAGCATTACCGGCATTTTCTTGGCCTTTTTTCTTTACTGTTTTCTTGTATTAATTCTATTTCTCATCGTTGCTGCGCAAAATATCTACATTCGGCAGAGTGTTGCTTGTGAATCGATAAAGAGATACATCCAGAAGAAATTTCGACCCTTAGGTGTTTAGATAAATCGTGGCTGGGGCAGCTCTTGACCTATCGACACAGTTCTGCAGCAAGCATCTCGGACGATTGGCCCACGTTCACGATAGAAGGTTGTCTGCATCAGATGTCTCCATGTTCGAGCTCGTTGGTAGAAAAAGATGTTGTGTTCAAAGCATCTCTACTAGTATGAACTAAAGGTACGTGCTGTAGCATTTTCCCTCAGCTCCTGAGCACTCATCCATCCTTGGAGCATCCTTTCCCCCCTCATCCTTGCCTCCTGGCTCTTTAGGCTCGATGGACTTCAATTATGGCTGCATAAGCATCATTGACTGTAATGAGATGTTGCTACACTTGAGGGTTCGAACGTGAATACTTGTTGAGGCCGTCCACAGTTTGTTTTTGGCTTCCCCGATATCAAACCGAGCAGCTTGCATCACATGCACATTTCGGTGTCTTTCCATTTTTGATTTGCAAATCAAGATATTGGCGTGGTAATCCAGATGCTAAGGCGAGTCATGAAATCAGAATCCAAGACCACTCGTCTGGAGAAATTTGACATTTTACTTATCATGGCCGAATTAGATTGTAAGAGCTCGATCAAAGCAACAGACTATGTTGATAATGATTTCCTGACTTAGTTATTTAATGGGTATATTCTGCATTCCTTAGAAATGTTTTTTGCTGAATGTAAAATAATTACGTCCACGGAAAGGAATGCTCTTTTCCTTCTAGAATTAGTCGATCCTCAGAGTCCCAAAATTAAAATTGCATTCTATATTGGCACTGGCAAGAAAAAATTGTTCAGATGGCCTAAAAATAACTGTCATTTCGGGACAAAGTGTAGGATTTTTTGTGATTTTTATCTTAGTAAAAAGAAAAACGAACTTTGAAATGGATGGTGGAGACGCGATCTCTCCGTTGAAACCACCGTCAAGTAGCACACGTGGCAGATGACGTGTCATTGTAATCTTTTTAGCAGTTGAGTACGCAGCAACAAAAAAATGAATAACACGTGGTTTCCTGCATCCTGAAGCTAGCAGAAATTACCGAACGAGAAAATAGAAACGAAGACGAAGACTCTGAAGAGCAAGGATAGCAGAGAAACCTTCTCTTGGAAGCGCGAGAGTAGAGGAGGTTCTGCGGGGCAAGTCCAAAGTCCAAACTGAAGATTGGAAGACCGATTCGACTTTCATTTTTGGGGCCTTTTTTCCCTTCAACGAATGCCCTAAAAATTCGAAAGTTTAACACAATGCGTTCGTCAATTTATGCGCGTTGTTTTGACCGATAATGTACAAATTGATGGCGACGACTGGAAGCGCCAGCAATGTCGGATTTCAATGGGTTCTTCAACCTCCACAGCTGATGGCAACGCCTGAGTAATGTCGATTGTGGGAGAAGCTTCGAGTAATATTTCAGATTCGCAAGCAACCCGAGAGAGGTTTTGCAATCGCAGTATTAAAGATCGAACGTTTGCTCGTACGCTCTCGTCATTCATCTGAAAAATTTCTGATACTTTTGGGGACGCTCATGCTCTGTTTCCATGCACATTTGGGAGGGGGAGTGGGAATGCGCTGAGACCTCCCAATCCTTCCTCGTTCCCAAAGCAGGAAAGGATAATGAAAATCCTGCCGTGGGATTTAGTCATCATTGACGCTCGATCGTGTATCTCTCCCAGCAAATACATGACAGAAAGAGCCCCCCTCCCTAAATTTATAACTTCATGTTTCACAGGACGATGATTGTGATGTTTTCGAATAGTACGGTCCTCAATGTCGATCGTTCGGAAAGAGAAGTAGAAGATATGAATTCCTCTCAAGGATCAGCAATAAATACAAATCATTCGGCGCTCTTAATCTATAATTTTATTTTCCCTGACGTCCTCATTAAAGTTATCATATCTTAGTTAGCAGCTATGCATTAGCCTCGGAACTCCACGGTTGGACATGCATGCAAAAATGGGATCCATAAGGCTAAAAATGGGGTCTATGCCTTCGTTTTCTATCATATCTCCCTCTCAAGTCCAACTTTAGTATAGATGCTTCATAATAAATCTAAAAAGGCGAAAGCATTGATTATTGGAGAATGGCTTAGCATAACGAGAATTACATGTGAGAACTTATGCTTGGGCCTTATAAAAAAACACATCAATACGTTCCACGATCACTAAATAATCTTGCGTAAATTTTAAGTAAAGTCACACATCAATCAGGTTCATAAATTGTGCGATTTTATCTATAAAAAAATACCTCCAGTTTCCAAATGAAAGAACACGGTTAAAGAGTGAGAACGCGAGACTATTTAGTTTGGATGTTTTTGTTTAGTCATTAACATTTTTTTGGGGGGATACAAAGTAGTCACAACATTTACAAATAGCCATTACAAATACACAGATTAAGGAGTAATTTGACATTATAATCTTACAATTATGCAAAAATAATAAACTGCTTCAAAATTTCCTCCTAAACTAATATTTTTTTTTATGGCATGTTACGAGGGGTTTTCTGTCAAGAAAATATCTGTGAATTGGAGAGATAATACACGATAGACTTATTTTCCAATAACGGTCAACATTAACTAGATATAAAGTTTTAAGTTAGCCCAAGTCTAACATGTCTATATGTAGGACATTATAAAAAGTTATACACACAGACACACAAACGGCCATTTTAAATTTTATTGAGTGTTTTCTTTATATTTAATTTAGAATTTTATGGTTTTCTGAAATTTAAAGCCAATAAAAATAGAAGAATTTTGGAACTGATGATGGCGTTAGACTATCAACCAGCGTACTGTTTATGACATGAACGAATACTCTATACGGTAAATAGGAAAACTTACGGACTAACTTTAATATGGAATGATTTGATAAATATCATTCCGAGCTCTCAGCCTATAGACATTGGTTTTCTATGACATCCTCAATAAAGTTATTATTTTCAAGAAAGCAGCCATTCCCATGATCGAACCATTCATGCCAATAGAAAAAAGCAACTGATGGAGCTCTGCCATTTGAAAAAAGCAATGCGCGTTGCTTAGAAGGCCGGAAGACAGATGCAATAATTTGACGTGACGAGAGGATTGGGGTGTCCCCACTCTCTCCAAACATCAGGAGCGTCACCCACAAGATACTCTTGCTGCAGAGCGGAAAGAGACCCACAATTTTCGCTTTTTGCTGTTGAAATTGCTTGTGTTTTGTCGTCTGCCTCTTTCGTGGTAAGATCATTCTTGTGTACTTCTGCGGTAGGTTTTGTTTCAGAAGTCGCTGGTGTGGGTATTGCGGATTTGCTTCTATTCGCTGCCATCCGGTAGATTCAGTCATGGATTCTCGATTTTGGCCCTCGAGACTCTCCATAACGTTGGACCCTTGTGTTTTGGTCGACCATTAGCGCTAAAGTGATTTAGGGCCTTAGCCGCTCGGCTAAGCAAAAACGCCATTCATAATAGAAGTTTACAACATTTGACGCACTCACACTTGAATATTGTCAAGAGAGAGTTGTATTACAACTAGAAGAATTGATTTATGGAAGTGACATGGATATGCTGGTCTAACTATCACATCATTGTGCCAATCATATCCAAATGCATTATTCTTAACAGGATTCAATTAACCAGCAGGTTTGATTCGGAGAGTCCATTTTTTAAAGTGGTGATAGAGCGATCTTCTTCTAGAGATTCGTGGAAAATCCCAACCTTAATTCATCAGTGGTATGCTCCAAATCTAAAAGCCCGCCTCGTCTTTAGTTTGAGTTTTTGCTTTATTTGCATTATCCCTTTCACGTGGTCTCAAGTTCACATTACTTACCCTATGTATGGTCCAAAAGCACAAATTATGATGGGTTAAGATTGATTACTTATTATGCTTTCTATCATATAATTAAGAGTGTCAATTATGACTCTTGAAACTAGCAAATGCTAACAAGTACCTTGAATATGCATATTGTGTCTTCACTCCTTCTACGTGCTTATATTATAGTATCTCATATACATACTTTGCTTATTCAATTGAGTATGTGGGCATGCAGACAATTCCCTTTGGATTCTTCAAGGTACATGTTGTGGGAAATAATAATTTTGCAACTCTTGTTAAGGATCCATCGCCCCCTTGTCAAAAAAATGAGGACCAAATTACTTTTACCCTGTTCTTGGCAAAGTCCAAACCGCAATCACTAGGATTTGGTGGTTTCATGCATAGTTTTATAAACCAATGTTTTCGGTCACTTTACCTCTTTTAACTGATATTCACATATTTTGCCAATGGCAAGAAAACACGAGTTCCTACTAAATATAAGTATTACATTGGTGATGACATTCAAAACTCTCAAGTCCTCTCTGACATCCGTATTGAAGCTATTCTTTCCAAGAAAGCAGCCATGCATCATTGGCCCAGTTGCCTGATTGAACCATCCATGCAGAAACGGGGTCCATCCAGATGCATTCTCTGTCACTGGAAAAAAGCTAGTCAAGATGCTCAGGCTTCGCCAGAGGTAGTCCACTGAGTGAATAAAACAGGCGGCGCAGAGGATACGATAATGTTGCGTCACCTCTCCCGTTCAAATCCACCTTTAACAAAGATATTCTCTGAAAACGCTAAACAGACGAGACTCTTGTAAATGGCTCGGCATGAGAAGCATCAAACACGAGATTTTGGCTGCAATGCCGAAATAAATCAAAAGATTAAATGATGAGTAGTTGTTGTCAAATAACGTGAAATTAAGACTCTATTTGTTTCACGAAAAATAATCTTTCAAAAAATATTTTTCGAAAATTGTGTTGTTCGGGAAGCGGAAAAAAACTTACCAAGGAAAATATCTTTCAATCAAGGAAAACTATCTTTCTAAAAAAAAGAAAAATATTTTCATCTTAGAAAAAGGATAATGTTTTTCAGCCATTGAGATGTGCTCATAACAACCTCATTCTCTCTCTTTTCTCTCTCCTCTCTTTCCCCTCTTCCAGCCGAGCTCCTCTCTATCCCTCTCCCTTTTCCTCACATTTCCCTCTCTTCCTCTTTCTTTTCCTTTCATAATATTTTATCTACCAAACAACAAAAAATATTTTTCGGCTCATTTTTAAGTTTCAAGCGAACAACGGAAAATATTGTCATTTTTTGGAAAAATAACTTCCGAGAAAATATTTTTCGAAGATATTGTATTTTCCGCGAAACGAACGAAGCCTGAAAGATTGTGCAATTCAAATTGCATAGCGGAGAAATAAATTATTAGCAAAATTAACAAGGAATACGTAATTTGATCAAAGTGTGCTTCATGAGAAAACTCGGCCACGAAGAATAAAATAATCAAGTGAAGAATTATGAAGTTAAAATGCTAAGGTCCGAGTATTTTTCGGCCCTACATCACATTCAAACCCATGGTATTTGGTGTCGCTCTGCCATTCTATCACTTTGTTCTCGAGAAGGACCAGAGTTTGGTGTTTCCCAAGCTTTCATCGGTCGTGTTAATGTCATTGTTTTAAATAGGGATCTCCATTTTTCAAGCAATAAGATGTGCTTCAACAGTATATCATCCGTCCATTTATAACGAAATATCATCCCTCAATTTCTAAGGGTTAGTTTTATCCTATTTTGCCTCTATTCGTTCTTTGAGTTAATCATTTTTCTTAACCTTATTTGGTCGCATCACGATTATTTGGTAACATATATTTTTGTACCTATGTTACTCTAATTATTAAATTATATAGAAGTTCATGTCTAGATAGAGAAATATCGATGGTCCAATACTTTAAAATCCCCATGAGAAAAATTTATAAGCAGTTAAAAAGAATATAAGGTATTCTTTAAAAGTTAAAATAAAGTTTCACTTTTTAACTAGAAATGAAAAATATTTTTTACTTTTTAAAAAGTGACTTTTTGAAAGTATCTTTTTATTGATAAAAAATTTGCTAGAGGAGATAAGGAGATTCATGACGAATGTCTTTTTATCACCCTCGAATTAAAACGACATTCATTATTATAAACCATATGTTCTGGTAAATCTGTCATTAAATTCCTTGGGTAAAAGAGCCCTAGAATTCGAACCAAAAAAAAAACGAGCCCTAGAGTTCTGAAAAAGAAAACGACGTTGGGTCACCGCCAATACAACGGGGATATGTCACCAAAGACAATGTTGTACAGACATGAGTTCATTGATTGACTGCCCAAGAAGCAGGTGTTTCCTCATTGATGATCGAGGAAGGGATGCATCAGGACTGGTACATCAACAGTGGGCAAGAACAAATGAACCATTCGCGGTGGGGAAAGCATGAAAGGTTGGACACCTCATCCATGTCTGTCCATTAGTATGCGAGGAAAGGACGGAGACGTGGACATGGGCGATGGTGTCTAGTCCGGCAAAGGTGCAATAATTCAGGGGATCGTCCATTTCTGTACCTAAGAATCGACTGGTATTAAGTTGTGGCCTAAAACTAATGCAACGTTAGCATTATTCATCCCAATCTCGCAATTCTTGAATTATCAACGGTATGATCGTTTTATGTTAACGCTGTCATCTTCTTGAGAAATGATGAATAATACAAAAGAGATGTACTTACTTTAAGAGAATTATAACATTACATGGTATCCTCTTAAATTAGGTAATTATAATATTAACTGAGCAACAATATTATCGTTGTAAAAAATTGACCATAACCTTTTCAAATGGTTATGACGAATATACGGATTTAGGAGTAATTTGATGTTCCAAGCTAGTGGTCATGGCTGAGCTCGAGAAAACGAGCGAGGAAGTTGTGCAGGTGCCCGGCATTGCTGGCGAAGAAGACAGCAAGTTTGGGGACTGCAAATAGCAGCGGAGATGGTGGAGGAGGAGAAACTTGGGCATGAGACGCAAGTGATGTGATTTAGGGAACACGAGTATAAAAAGAGTTTGGAAAAGCTCATCTGAGCTCATCATCTTGTCGAGTTATGTTATGCTATGTTGGACTAAGACGTGATATTTAGAGGAATTTCCGTGTGGTCGTACGAATGCCTTAGTGGGATGCGTATTTATCATCAAGCAAGCAATTCACACGTGAGGGATGCTGAGGTCTACACTAGGCCTTTAACAAAATAATTTAAGGGCATATTTATGTCTGAATTTTTTTCCCTTTTATCTTATGTTCATTCTGATCACATGATCTAGGACTTTTGCAACAACGATCCTTAAGAGATTTTGCACGATGTTCCTTTCGTTGACTTCTATAGTTAACGGGTTTTATCACTCCTAAGGAATATACAATAACAACTCGCATTCGTTCCCCATGATATTTATTCATCTCACATAATAGAGTAATAAGATTGAAGAAAGCAAACTGGTTTGAAATGTTGATAAAGAACGGAAAAAAGTCTAACTTCCTTAGGGGCATTGATCTGACAATTTTAATTGAAGTTAGGTCTCAAGTAACAATTACAATTGGCATTCTAAATTAATAATTTGCTCAATTGGAGTGTTACTTCTATTTTTCAAATTTGACTAGTACTTAATTAGCATCTGTCCATTGAATGGTGACTGGTCTAGTAGAGAGACAATAATGCAGAAAATCGTCCATTGCTATACCTGAGAAATTGGCTGGTGTTCAATTAAGGCATCAGCTTTTAAGCTCCAAGGTCCAGGCCATCTCCTCTTTTCTTCCTCGTGATCCAGATTTTGTTATGGTTCTAAATTGTTAGATCTCTGGTACGAAATCTCAGCTGTTGATAATCAAATATTCCAGGAAAAAAAGTGAAGTTACTATGGTTAAATACTGGAAGAGAGGAAAAGAGAACTCAAGCTGGCATCTCATCGGAATAGAAGCCGCTTTGGCCACGACGTCTGGCAACTCGAAGTTGATGCATGTGTGTGCTTTTGCATCACCATCCGAAGACAAATCCCCCACGCTATCGCCGACGTGGACCAGCCTCTCCACCCCCGACGAACTCATCGTAACCTTCCAGTAATGCCTTCATGAATGGCAAGGATACCCCAGGCATGGCTCGCTGCATCAACTCGTTCATCTCCTTGGTGGGGGATTGCCTCCGGATGATGATGCGAAAGCACGCGCAAGTGCGGAAAGGATCACCTTCAACTTGCCGGAGGTCGTGGCCAAAGCAGCTCCTATTCCCGATGAGATGCCCGCTCGAGTTCTCTTTTCCTCTCTTCCTGCGTCCTCTTCTGCACTGAAAGCTATTGAAGCCTTCCTTGTCTCTCCTCGTTCTCGCTCTTGTTTCCCTCTTTCTTCTCCTCTGCACAACCATTCTTCTTCTTCCTCCCCTCTTCTTCTTCAGTATCTGCCTCTCTTTGTCATCATTTTCTATCTCTGTCTCTGTTTTTTTCTCGCTCTTTGTTTCTTCGACAAAAATCCACCAAGAAAGAAAAGTGTCGACTGATTGCGTCGTTTCTATCGAATGGGATGGCTTGAAGTACGTAGTTGTTCCCATCAAGCGTCGATCCGGATGCGTTATTTCCTCCAAGAGCTACGCCCAAGAACTACAGAAGGAAGTCGGGAATATGGCGTATGAGGCTGAGATGGTCCGCAATGCGATGGACGCGGCGAGAAACAATAGTCGGAATGTCTACAGTCAGGTCACGCAGTGGCGGACAAATGCGGAGGAGGCCTCGGAGGAGGCGCGAGACTTGTTGGACGACTTCGGAAAGGCGTCCAAGACTTGCTGCTACGGGAGTCTTCCTGAGCCCAAATGTCGCTATCAGTTCAGCAGGAAGGCCAGCGCTAAGATTGAGGGCATTCAGCGACTTCCTCAAGAATATAGACAATTCGAGGATATCTACTCCAGCGATCCTGCTTCAAGGAATGTCGCTGCTCCGATTCCGTCCAGGAGAGAGGACAAAGATGTCGTCCAGTCGACCACCGCGACCGCCTTGACATGGATCAAGCTTAAGGACGACGACATCAATTCACACCATTAAGGGGACACCAGGTGAAAAGTTAGATTTTCGGGCATATCTGAGCAGACCTTCCACTGGTGGTGGGGTTTGGTTCATAGAGCCTAATGATCGGAAAACTGTTAACCTTCCTCCCTCAAAAGCACAGGCGGAAGAGAGTAGCTTCCAGACCTGTCTTAGTGCATATTTTGGTCCTGAAGTTAATCGGATAAGAGATGCAGTAGACAATTACTGTCAAGAGAGTTCTTCAGGACCTTCTGCACTTCTTAGAATATCCCAAGGCAGCAATACGACTAAAGAATCTGGCGAAATATCTGCAAGATAGGTACTATGAGTATTTGTCTAGCATATTAATGCAACTTAAGGGTGAGGTTGACAGCCTCTGCACTGCACTTGAGAATGAAAAGAAAGAGAGCCATACACCCTGCTGCCATAATTGTGGGAAGATCTCTCTTCATTGGGCGACTGTTGTTTGCACTCCACAATCACCGTAGACACATCCCAAGAATTTGGGGATCACCAAGGTTCTGGGTAAATGAATCAATATCAGCAGTTTTAAACGGATTACAAGGCCTTATGGCACAATATCGTGGAGTGATTGATTCTCTGGTCAGTGACAGCCCATATCGGCAATCACCCATGGGCTCTAGAAGACATACCTTGTTGGCCACAGCTGCAATACTTCGAGCTGATGATAAAACAAGCCCAAAATTCAAAGATTTTTCTATATTGCCAACACGAGATTTATGTGCGAGAGCTCATAGCTTGTGGATATCGTGGTTATCAATGGAGTTGTCAACAATCCTATCTCGGGATCTCAAACAGGATGATGGATTATCGTCAATAACTCCTCTGAGGGTCAGTGTTGCTTTTATCGCATTTTATTCTTGTTTTTAAAGCCTTCATCATACAAGAAAGTCTCTGTTTTGCGTTATTGTGTCTCAACTTCCTTTTGTTGCAAGTCCTGGTGGTAATGAGCTTAGAGTCCTAAGAAATAAAGAGAAGGGCCATTGCAAGTTACACCTGCTGCAACTTCCACCTTAAGTATGGGAAAATAAACAGAAACCTTAAGGATAACATCTGAGAACTCAGGATTTGATTATAATTAAGGAAAACTGATAGATTCCTTATATTGGGTTGTCAGGTCTTAGAAAGCTAAACATTCCGCGCTAGATTTTGGGTTAGTACCAATGGAAGAGGTGTATATCCTTCACATGCATGGTTGTGCACTTTCTGTGATTTTCACTTATCATCTTATTTAGGTGAAAACCTGGTAGGCTTCTCCTGGTAGGCGCCACACCATAGTCAGGAACTCACTAGGGACTAGCAGATAGTGCAACTTATTGAATTTCGATCAAGGGATTTTTTCTTGTTATATTGATGATGATGCTTCCGATGGTCAGTTGAAGAACAAACTATATCACTTTTGTTGGCAGTTTAGATTATCTCTGATTTGTTTTCCCTGATCACACATAAAGAGCTCTCTACTGACAGCATGACATCACTATTGGCCTGTGAAAAACCAATGGTTGTTGCTGCAGTAAAATCTTAACCTGGTTACTACTATTCTATCTTGGTTAGTTCTAATGGGCTAACTGGACTTTGACTTCTTATGTTTTCTCTTCTTAATTGCATGAAAAATATATTTTAGTACTGGGTCCCTTTTTTTCCCTTAAATAGTGTTGGGAAGAAACAGTAATCAAGCAAGAGCAGTCTGATGATGGCCAATCTGAATTGAGTATGTCGCTTCCCTTCATGCCTTCTCTCTATATCATCTCCTTCTTATTTCAATGTAGGTCATGTGCTTGACAAGTTAATTCTGCAAAAATTTGTCCTGCAGCTTTTGGAGAAGGCATTTAGACTGCCACAGAATTTGGATTTTCATAATATTGATTATAAGGTGGCCCTTCTTTTTTAAATGAAATAAGTATCCTATTACTTTTTTGCTTCTCTTACTACTGTCGTCATCTTTATCCTTTCAAATGCCTTGCTATTAGCTTACTTAATCCCATCTCAAGCATGCTTATGAGGGAAAGATGCGTGTGAGCGCATTTGAATGCTTAGGTGGCTCAATAATTTCATTTCCTATTACTTTGGATAAATTGGCCATGGCAAATAACAAGCAATCAAATTGTGGTTAACAATCTTCCTGACACAAAGTGATATATGAATGTATCCTGGTTAGGTGCATGATTCCTGTCTCTTCCTCTGATGATTTTGTCCTTCGATAGAATGTTCAAAAGACTAATCAAAGTTACCCAATTAGTAGGCTAAAATTATTTGATATTAATTTGAAACTCAAGAGTTTTCCCTGGCAATGCCTTGTTCATTAAATGTGTTTGCTGAAGTCAACAGTGAATCACCTGTTGTCACATTGCAATGGGTTTTGACCAACTTTTTTCCTTGGGAAGCCTCTTGAGAGAGCATTTCCATGATTGGTAATCTGCGAAGAAAAATAAAATTATGGTGAAATTATGTTGGCTATCTATGCAAGCAGCAGAGACAGTGAATCATCTATACCTGCACTGCTCATGGATGATCCTTTTCTGGTCTCCAAGAAGTCAGTCCTTTGCAGTGCATTCAGGCTTTCTATTTTGAGGATGAGATGAAAGCTTCAGATTGTATTCCTATTTGTTGTAAAGAAAGGTAATTTTCTTTTATTATTATCCCTCTTGCGAGTTTTTAGATGACTTGGAGGGGGAGAGTTGGGAGAATCTTCGATGCAAAGGAGCCTGTAAATTTGTTGAGCTCAATTCTTTTGAACTTTTCATCTAGATTTGAAAGTTTTTAGACTAAGGCGATGAGTAGAGCTGCTAGTATCACTCTCTTGTAATAACGGTGCTTCATGCTCTGTCAATGAAATTTTGTTTACTAACTCTTAGAGATTGGTAGCTAGGAAGGTAGTGCCTTGAACTGCTTAAAAATGCATAAAGAAAAGGATGCTTGCATATCTTTTAGATGCTTGCATGTCAGCGAGGTCGGATTCCAATGGTTTTGCTAAGTTGAATTGGTTTGTGAAAGGGAAGCATGTGACCCGTTATGTTCTTCAAAGTTTTCAGCTTAATCCGAGATACACCTTTCCCTCGTTTAAGGTGGCTTCCTCACGCCCAGAATTAGCCCTGCCCCATTCCCACCTTTTCCGAAAACAAATATAACTTCTAATTTCAAAAACAAATATAACTTCTAATTTCAGTGACAAAAGCTTGCGACAAAGTAACAAGGTTAAGATCGATGGCTTTCATTAGCTGGTTAAAGATTGCTCCTTAAAAGCTACTCAAGTTAGCAATCTGTATCGTTCGTGTTTCTCTCATTAGCTTATGTGAATGTCATAAATCGGCTATTCGAACATGCGTATTCCAAAGCTGTTCCTTATGGACTCATCAAGAAACATATCCAGGAAAATAAGAGAATGGTGACTCTCCTGTACACGGACAGATCATGGCTGAGGGTCCGCATTTCTGAGAGAAATACGCCTATATGTGAGAGTCATTCGTGATTTTGAGCTCATCAAGCGGGATGATATCATGCTCGGAGTCTCCATGTGCAAAGAATCTGATTACTGTTGATTCAGTTGAACACCGAAAGCTTTTCAATATCCTTAGTAATTTTTCCCGGTTAATTTTAGGTGGTTAGTGGATTTCATTATGCTGGGATAAGTGATATGAGTATTTGAAGTTAATTATTGTAATCGAATTCCTCTACATGCTAGTCATCCACGGTAAACGTTTGATATAAGCAGTGGACCTAATGGAAATATAGAAAGATATTAACATTCATGTAAATAGTACTTTTCCACTTGATAAAAATATTTGTAACAGATTAGTACTATTCCAAACCTTGGGAGAGACTAGCACAGGACCCCTACACTTTAGCTCCCCGCTTAAAAGCTTAGCACTCCCCGCTTAAAGCGTTAGTAACTACGAGATCTCGAACTCCTGACCTCAATGATAAATGAGAGGCACTTAATCAACACAGCTACTAACAGTTGGGTGAGATTAGTAATTTTCGTGCATACTAAATTCAATCTCAAATTTAAGATAAGTTGAAAATATATCAAAAAACTGACGGGGAAGAAGGCTTTGTTAAGTGCAACAGCTTTGGGATTTGGATTCAACATGTCGAACATTGACTGCTGTTACCATTATTTCTTGCATGAAGCGCCACTGCAATGTTTCCGGGGTTCAATGGTTTGGTTATTGGCGGCAAGAAAGTAGCGTCTTATGATGTTACCGGCGATCCAAAATGAATTGGGCTGACCCAACCATTCAAAGGTCTTAAAATGAATTGGGCTTTTTTGTTTAGGTTTGTGGCCCACTTGAATATCTGAGAAAGATATGAGCGACAACCGATTGTCTGCTTTCTCGCAAGAGTGTCCTTCGCTTTGGTATTCATGCCTGATTTACCTTCTTCTTCTTTATTCTTTCTTTTGGGTTTCAAAGGCGGATGAACCCTTTTGTTACATTATAATCCAAATTGTTCCACATGGTCACCAGACAATAAGTGAATTAAATCTCATGGAAAGCATGTGCCTGAGACGAAAAGTATTGGCATTCGTGCATTTTTACCGGGCAGTAGTGTTGCTACCAAAAGCTAATCCTTGGAATCGGAAAAGCTAAGATGCAAAGAAATCTTTCATTTAATTATAATAATTATGAAGCTCAAAGTATTGTTTAATGGGAAGAGCAAATGACAAACAAAATCACGTGAAGAGCAATATCGCATACTTTAATGGGAAATTATGTCCTGCCTGGCCTGTAGTTGTCCCATACTTTGCATTCTATAACAATATCGCTTAACGACTATCACTTGTAAGGTGAGAGAAGAGGTGACTGAAGGAAATCTAAGCTGATTGAAGGCTTCTAGGACGTCATGAAATTAAGAAAGTGGCATCGCTTTACCGAACTCGGAAAGAAAGTGCGCGTCATTCGCCGTTGCTTCTTTATAAAATTGATTCCCTAAGATACTTCACGAGTTGAGACCTCTACTGGCTATGGACAGATAAAAATCCGAAAGTTCTAGAACTCCAAAGGGCCACTTCTGAAGTGCGTGAACCCCCAAGAAACTAAAGGAGAATCAACAATCACAGCGAATGCAGTCCGAAGCTTCTTATCATACTCCCCCGGATGCACCTTTAAAGGAAGTTGCAGGCGCTTTCAAATCTTTCCTCTTTAGATGCTCGCACAAGCAATCCCAAGGTGCCATCCTTCACCACAAAATGCCCTCGGCCTCTGCTGTCGCCACTTCTTTCTGCCGCCATTGCAAGATCGTCTGCATGCTCTCTGTCCTCATCGTCTATCACTACGTAGAAATGTACGGATGAACAATGGAAACGCAGTCGACAACGTAATGCAGAAAACGCACCAACCTTTCCTCGTCGGATCCCCTCCGTCGCTTCAGATGAAGCAAAACCAATTTCGCGAAGAAGAGTGAGGACCTGAAGCAGCAAACCGGATGATTTCGAGCTTCGGCAAGCTCTACACAAAACAAGGCCGCCCAGATTTTCACGCACGACGGCTGGAGGACCGATTAGAGTTTTGATTTGGGGCGTTTTTTTCCCTGCGGACGAATGGCCTAAATTCGAAAGGTTAGGGCAATGCATTGTTAATTTGTGTGGAAATTCGTGGAGATGAGGCTTGCTCACCATTCTACGTGCGAGAATCCCACTGATCAAGTACAAAAATGATTCTCCCTTTATTTCTCAGTACAAAGACTTTCCGTCAATCTTCTCTTCTGCCGGCAACGACTGAAAGTGTCGATCTTTTGGGGGGAGATATACCAAATGCAGAGGCCTAATTTGCATTTTTATGTTTTAGACGAAGATGATCGCGGAGTTCTTGAACGTCACAACAAGATTGTCGATGCTTTTGCTAACGACATGTCAGTTCGTATTACACAGCATATGTCCAGGAATATGAGCAAGACGGAATTTTCATTAGCCGTTAAACTACAAGTTAATCCGTGCGTACAGCACGTTGCAAAATCCCAAATCTCCCTTCCTCCTTCCCACTCCCTCCATTGCAGATCCCCCCGCACCGCCGCTATCATTTCGCTTCCCCACCTCCTCCATTCCTCCCCAATCTAATTGCCTTCGTTTTGGAATGTGGAATGCTTGCGCGGATGCTGGGTTTTACGTGATCTGACTAGCGCGTGGGTGATGCAGAGTCGCTGTCGCCGGTTGAGATTCCACGGATCGGGGGTGATTGGATGATTGAGATTCCACTTAATGTGGAATTTGAGTCTCATTTTTCGTTTTGTTATATCTTGGCTTCTAAATAATCTTAAAGCATCTTAAAAATTAGTTTTACGATACATGTTACATGACGTTACATTGTATCAGACATATCATCATATTTAGATTGCCACATAATTGAATGATACGAATATACTTAATCACTTGAACTCATCCATGAATTATATGTTATCTCAACATAAATTATGACGCACTTGTGAATCTAAATAATTGATATAACGCTAAAAATTCTGATAAGGTGAATGCACGAAATTACTTAACTTCGTTTGGAAGCAAAACCAGATTTGTAGTCATATAGTTAAGTCATATCAATCGCACCAACTTGATGGCGTACTGAATTTTATTCGATAGGCAAATTGATGGCTAGCTCTTCAAGATGAAAACCGGCCTAAATTTCTCCCTAAAGCGACTTCCACGTGTCGCTTCATGGGGTGGTTAAGTAGTCCCCGGTCGGCGTATCAATTCGGAGCATCGTCCGTCAAGATCAGCATCCTCCGTCGCGCCTTTTTTTCAACTCGGTTTAGTGTCGAGTATCTTTTGCTTTGTGGCACCTTTATATTATGTGTGTTTTTTTTTTTTCTGGTTGTGTGTGTGGCTTATAATATCAATACCTTCATGGGATGCGTAATTAATTGTCCTAAACCAATCACGATAAAATTCAGTCCATAATTTTATTGAAGCGCACTGTTTGTGGGAACTAATCCCTCATCCACGTTACATAATTTAAAATTTCCTGGTTTTCTTCCTTTTTTTGTTTGACTGCAATAAGTTATTGCCATGGACTTGTAACTCTTAATTAGTATTTATTTCATTAATAGAGGAATCCCGAGAGTTTCTTCAGAAGATGTGGAAAGGATCTCTCAAATTCTGTGCTTCTCAAGATCCCGGGCGGTTCAACCTAGACTATATATGTAGTAGAACGAGAGAAGGATATGTTTTCGCTGTAGAAAGGGTGGCAAGGATTTGTGACGCATTACTCATAGTTTTCAAATCAAAAAGATCTCCTTGAGAGGACAGGCTAATCGTCTATTCAATCCAGAATCTCGTTCCACAATTGCTTTGATTCTTGCTTCGTTGGAGGCGGTCCAAAGGTGGCAACAAATCGTGCCCAAAGTATGGTAAGATATGATTCCACGCCACTACGATTGACGGGCGGGCTTCAAAATGGCTTTCCAACCTAACCTTGATAATTGAGATGGGCCAAGGCTTCGCATGCATGCTAGGGCCTTATTAAAGAGTCACATTAATATGTACCATAATGGCTTAAACTTTTGCATTGAATTTTTAGTCAGGTTGTATATCAATTTGATTCATAAAATCTTATTTATTTATCTAAAAAATGACTCTAATTCATTAGTGTGAAAGAATGCAATCAAAGAATTTGGGTCTCGAATAAAAATCACATAATAGAAAAATTGAGATCATTTCAACTCAGATGACCAGATTCATGCACTTAAAAAAGAAAAGAAAAAGAAAGACATTTTAATTCTTCCAAATTTGGCACTGATGGCAGCATGGAATGTCCTTCACTCAAGGTTATAGATTTTCCTAAGCCATAATTATGGCCAAGGTGAAGCTGATAATTTCTATTCTTCTTATTTTCATAGTGTTCGAGTTGAAATAACTCATGCTTTTCGAGTACTCCAATTTTTTAAATATCATGCACCCCATGGTACGGTCAATGGTGCTGATGATAACTCTTGAAACCGGCAAATGTAGGGTCGGACTAGGTCAGGCTTGGTCACGTGAAATCATTTCCTAAGTCTCTCCATTTTACCTCAAACGTAGCAACCGGCCCGGCGGGTCTGTCCATTATTTGTATAAGTTAAGACAATGCATGGAAAGGCTCAAGTTATTTATTGAAGAAGTTTCAATATCGTCAATGTGAAAAAAATCTACGGATCTCAGTTCATTGTATAACTAATTATCTAAATTTCATATGGAAATTTATTATGAAGGGAAACAAAATCTTCCTGAGGATGTCGCTTTCTCTACGATGCGCAAGTTCGCCTGTCGCCTATGAAGGCTTACGTAGCCTAAAACTAGCCAGAAAGAAAATCTACTTGGAGTCTTGCCAATTAGACTAATTTTAACTGCGTTGCTAATAGCATTTGCAAACTACTTGTGATGCTACTCGCTTAGATGCTATTTGCAAACACTGTAGTTATCTTAAGAAGTAGGGACAAAATGCAAAATAAGCTTGTTCTCTCCAATAATAATAAAAATAATATTTTACTCTGATTGGTAAGAAAATTTTAAAATTTCCATTTGGATCGAGTTTTTTTTCCCCCTTTTTCATCTCACTTAAATGGAGGATATTAGGAGCTTACTGTCAACAGATCCATGAAAATTTGAAACATAATACATGAAAGTTCAAGACTTATTTTCAACTAATGGTCAACATTAACTAGATACAAGGGTCTAAGTTAGTCCATGTCTAGCATGTAAATAGGTAGTTCATTATTAAGAATTGCTATTCAATATACAAATTAATAACACGGTCATTTTAGAACTATGAAGTTATTCAAACGATGATTACAGCCAGTAAAACTATACCAGACGATGTTTATTTTATGGCTTAAATCGAAGTCTCACTGGCCAAGCAGCTGAGTCAAAAGGACAGGGTTTTCAGATAAGCGCACAAGAAATATGTGCCTTACGAATCTCAAGCGGAAAGGCGAACGAAGAAAAGGTAAAGAGCCTTGACGAGCAAAAAAAGCATCACTAATTTAGTTTTGATAACGCTCGTTCCTCACATACATAATGATTCTGGAGCTTCAATACTGAATCCTTGGATTTTTATTGCTAGATCTCAGCCGTTGATTATGAATTTTTCCAGCAAAAAGTTGCTTTATTTCAACGCTTCTCTTCCGTATCCATTTCTCTAGTGGCTCCATCATTTTGTCTTTTGGCTCCTTTATTTGGTAATTCTTATTCTTTCCTCCACAGGTAAGAACTTATTCATCGAAGGCATATGTTGAATGCTCACAAAGCAAATAGAAGAGAAAAGGAAAAGGACGAAGAGCCTTAACATTCACTATTTCCAAGAAAGCGGGCATGACTTATCACCGAATCCCATGATTGAACTATACACGCAAAAATGAGATTAATATGTGTTCTTTGGGAGACTTGATAATTATGCTTTTGTTCTTTCCACTTTCGCCATGGAACTATCACCTAAAGAATGATTCCAGCAAATGGTTGCTGTGATTCCCCGCTACTCATCCTTCATCCATTGTCTAGTGGCTCCATCAATGTGTCTTGGATGCTCCACTGAGAAATGTTCCTCCAGTGAGCCGTCCTTTCCACCATAACCTTTAAAAATAATTAGGAAGATCTTCCAAATTAGCATGAATTTTGTATGTTTATGCCATTGGGTGGGGTTATCTAGGCACCCAAATTAGCATAAATCGCATCCTTTGTAGTACAATGACCAAAATGTCCTCGGCGCATCCTGTCTAGCATTAATCGACCTGCGTTTTATTTGATGATAATATTCGTTACGCAATGTAAAGAATTAAAGGAGAAAAAGAAAAAA
Source organism: Melaleuca alternifolia (assembly GCA_019926035.1). Lineage (NCBI taxonomy): Eukaryota > Viridiplantae > Streptophyta > Magnoliopsida > Myrtales > Myrtaceae > Melaleuca > Melaleuca alternifolia. The sequence continues at coordinate 28,082 of JAGKPW010003090.1, read as the reverse complement.
AAGTTGAAGAGCCTTATTATCGGTGCTCCCCGTCTATACTTTTGCTTCCTGACATCCTTATTAAAGCCATACTTTCGAAGAAAGCAGCAATCCATTATTATCGCAATCCCATAATCGAACCATTCAAGAAAAAATGGAGTCCACGTGTTTTTTCATGTCTGATAGGGCTCGGAAAGTGGAACAAAGCTATGGACGTTGCTCTGGCTCGGAAGATGCGACGACTTGAGGAGAATTTAGATAATGGGGTGTCCTTTAGTCCACCCTTCATAAATATGTTTTATAAAATGAAAAGAAAAAAAGCACGAAAGAGTCTTCACGCGTAAATAGCTTAGCATAAGGAGCATCACATTGGAAAATTACCAAAGAAGTCATGAACCTATTACAATTGTACCAATTTAGTCATAAATTTTTTTTAGTCATTTGAGTCCACAACCTCTTGTATTTGTGCTCATTAAATTCATTTGGTGAATTTTGATAATAAAAAAATTGCTAACATGGACCCCAGCTGTCCTTTATGGTGTGGTCGACACTAACGTGAATAATTTTATATATTATTTTAATATTTTTTGAAATATTTATTTATTTTCCTCTTTTTCTTTTTTCCTTCACTTCCTTCCTCCTTCAGCCGATCATTGGATGATGGCGATTGGCTAGAGGCAAGGGCTAGTGAGGTCAACCTTGGTGGCCTCTAGCAAAGCTCACCTCTCCGGCCATTGGTGAGGGCAAGCATCACCCACCTCTTGATCTTGTTGACCTCTAGTGAAGCTCGCCCTTATCAGCCACTAGTGAGGGTGAGCATCTCCCATCCTAGCGAGGCTTACCTCACTATTATTGGATAAGGTGGTTAGCCTTACCTAGCCAAGTGAGGCTCGACCTCGCTAGATCTGACAAAGGACTACCTCGTCTAGCCATGGCAAAGCTCAACGTTAACTAGCAACAATGAGATGAAGCAAGGTGAAGCCTTACTAGCCCCTTGTGAGTAGAACTAGTTGGAGGTAGAATAGTTGGAGGTGGCTCTAGTGACAAAGGTTAGTAGGTTGAGCTAGTTTTGGTATGACTGCGAGATAGTTGATACCGTTGCAAATGAAGTCCTCACTCTTTGTTCAACACTCCTTCTTGAGTTACTTGCATCACTTGCCCATTGTCGAGGGGCTGGCAAGGCTTGACATCGCCATCCCTAAACGAGATCAAGCCCTGCCAATGACTAGTGAAACTCACCCTCACTAGCGATGAACAATGCTTGTCTTGACCTCTAGTTGGTCACCAGATCATAGCAACTAGCTAGAGAAAGAAGGAAGGGAGGAAAAAAAGCGAAAGAGAAAGATAAGAAATGGAAAGGAAAAGAAAAAGAAAGTCAAAATTTGAAAAAAAAATATGAAAATATTATTTGAAATTCACATCAACACCATGTCGATTGGCCAATGCCATGTCAGCAATTTTAAATTAATTTTTTTGATAGATCTAATTGACACAAATACCAAAGGCTTGAAACTCAATCAACAGAGAAGAAAATGTTGTGAACTGAACTTACATAATTACGATAAAGTTAGGACTCTTTTGGTGATTTTCTCAGCATCACACACAATTTATTTTTGCTACAATGTGGAAATAAACTAATGGATTAATGATAAACCAAGTTTGTCATTGTTAAGAAAAAAATGGGGATCCATTGGCAATCAGTTTTGTAACGAGTCTGTTTTGGTGTACTCGTGAGGTAGCCTTTGTTTCAGACGAGTGGCGTTGCTTCTGTATTCTGCAGTTGGTCGATTGGGTCACGGATTGCCTGTACTCGATCGCAAGACTCCGCGCACCGTCGAATCATTGTTTAAGTCAATCATTTGGTGTAAGAAATTGGTGATTTGGGGCTTTAGCCCCTCGTCCAAGCAACCTTGCTATTTATCTGAGCAAAAACAACGTTGTTTCATGTAATTTTAGTCCATATCACATCATCACCGTTACAAATAGGACAATCAAATATGTAATGACCGCGCTTCGGTCCGGTCCGCGATTTTTGGCTCGTTTGGGATTTTTCGGGAAATTGGACAATTTCCCCGGTATTTCGCGAATTTTGGAAAAATCAGGAAATCAATGAAAATTGGAGTTTAAATCCTATTTGGGCCCAAAAATGTCTTAAATTACAATTTGTGAATTTTTGGGATTTTTCCTGAAAATTTTTAGAATTTTAAAAGCAATTTTCCAAATTTTCGGACTTTAAAATATATTAAAAAAAAAATCCCTAGACCGGAGCAGACCAGCCGGACAGGACAAACCGCCGGTCCGACCAGGTCAGACCGGGCGGCACGTGCCCAGCACGTGCCCCACGCCCCCCCTCTCTCTTCCTCTCTCCTTCTCTCTTGGGACTTTCACCGAACAGTTGATGGGCGTCCATCAACTGCTCACCATGTCCCTCCTGCGACCAAGGCCAGCCTGCAGCCACCCACCGCACAGGCCGAGGGGACAGCCGGAGGGGACGGCCGCCCCTGGCGAGGCGGCACGTGGCCGGCAAGGCCGGATTTTCCGGCCACCCTCACCCACTCCCGCTCCGTATAAACCGAGCGGGCAAGGGTTTTCGGGGGTGCGTTTCACCGAGTTTCTAGCCTCCTCTCCGAGCGTTCTTGGTGCCCTCTTGAAGCTGGTGACTTCCTCTTCCAAACTCCCCCAACCTCCGCCGCCGTCTCGCCATGTGTCGCCGGAAACAGTCAGTTGTAGGAGGCTTCGCAACTAGCCTGCAACCTAGAAAAATCGTGAGGAAGGGGCCACGATCCGGTTCGTGACCCAGCTAATCCGATCCCTAATCCGTGCCCCGATCTATCCGTTCGATCCGTGCACCGATCCGAGCCGACCCGTGCCCGATCCGTCCGACTCGTGGACCGAACCAGGCCGCCGACCAGGCCAGTAGAGAAGGAACCGGGCCGCTGACCAGGCCCAACAGCCAGGCCTGAAGGCCCAGCCCGGCCCAACCAATAGCCCCGCGGGCCCAGCTCGTGGGCCCGACCTGTGAAAGCCAGCCCGGCCCACTTTCAGGCCTAGTCAACAGCTCAGGCCCACTCGGTCGGCCTGGAGGAAAGGAAAAGAAGGCTCGGCCCAAAAAAAAAAAATTTCCTTGGAGTCCAGGAAGAGGAACTTCAGCAGCAAGCTTGTTGGAACACTCCCCAAGTGAGTGGATTCGAACTTTTTATTAGGCGTACTTACTGTTTTAGTAGAAATCGGGTAGAACGGCTAGGGCGAGTAGAACGGCTAGAATTGGTAATTGCTTAGCTTAAGTGTTGATTAATTAGACTATTAGTCTTACTTGACTAGTCGCGTTTAGCTAGTCACTGGTCGATAAACCTTGATGGTTTAGTTCTGATTAGGGTTTGGCATTACACGCGATACGAGAAATGCCCTCGTATGTTCTCGAGGCCCGCGAGGGGTCAGACCTCTCGGGTTAAGGGTGGTGTGGTCGGACACCGCGAGATTTGTTGGATTCATATGCTTAAGTCTGTCCTTATTTTAATTACCTTTAGTTAATTGTTATTTTGACTGCGCATTTATTTACTCATTTAATTAGTTGAGTCTTGAAAATTAATTATTCTAATTTTGCATTTAATTATTGTTTAGTTAATTTAGAATTGAATGTAATTATCTACTTAACTAGTTTATACTTGCTTTTAATTATTTAGTCCAGATTCACCTTTAATTTACTAGTTCTATCGTTATTTTCGCACTTGGTATTATTTAGACTTCCTCACCAAGTTAGCAGACCGTCCCCTGAAAGACCCTAAGTCCCCTTAGGGCCCGCTAGTAACCTTGGGAACCAGTGGTTAGAGACTAAAAGACCTAAAGCTTGGTTCAGGTGGAGTGTTCCTACGGTAACTAGGGTTGGGATGCGAGGTTCAATGCTCAGCCTTGGAGACGCCAGATTGATAGAGACCGAGAGTTGGGAGGGACGATTAGGGACCCTAAGACAGGGGTATTCCTAGTTTAAGGTTAGGGTTCGTTCACTGAGATAGTTGAATCTCACCCCACCACCCCACCATCCTAGGACCCCAGCATGGACACGGGCAGCTCCGACTCAGAGGACATGGTGGTGGAGGACCACCTTATGGATTGGCCTTTCGAGGAGGAGGAGGCTCAGGATCAACAGGTGCCGGACCCCCAGGAGGAGGGCTGGGACCAGGAGCTGGATCGACTACTGGAGATGGAAGACCCGGGGCCCGATAAGGACCTAGAGGACGTCGGGGGATACTTGTCGCCGGATATCCCCTTTGATCCCGATGAGTTACCAGAGGACGAGGAGGAAGAAGTGGCGGTCCCACCTGCGCCCTAAGGAGAAGAAGGAGTCGTCATAGATAGGATAAGATCAGGGGAGGGATTTATGTTAGAGCATCAGCGCAGCACGGGTTGGATCTGAAACGCTAGACGCCGTATCTGGTACCCCCATACGCATCTCTGTGTCTACGCCGGTCGTGATGAGACCGACCTAGAGCTAGTATCCGAGGAGTGCGAAGTGCCCCAAGGGGGCTACCTATCCGAGTTCGAAGACCCTTTGGGAGACGATGATTCTGATGGAGGTACCGTGATCAACCCGAAGCCCTCTGCCGTCCGTACCTGGCCTAAGCCGCCGGCGGAGACTCCTTAGGGCTAGGACTTACTTCTACTTTCCTGTCGCGACTTTTGTCTGTACAGCTGAGCGACGTTGTCCTAGGTTGCTGTTTAGGGTTCATCTCCCGACGTTTCCACTTTTGTATTTTGTTGATGACTTGATGATCTTATTGAAAGTGAAGTTCTTGTTCCTTAGATGAGGTGTTATCATTGGGATCCTAAGGGTTTTGCTACGACCCCTAAGAATCGGGGCGTGACAGCTTGCTATCAGAGCAAAGGTTAGTAACCACGGAAAGGTTACCTTCTTGGAGTGATAAGGAGTGAATGACTGGACGTATTGGGATAAGACGTCTGGACGCAGGACCTTAGTTAAACCTAAAGACCAGACCGAGATTAGCTCAAGACCCCCACTTAACCTTGAGTTTGGTGTCAATTGTTTAGCTGCGTTGGCACGGTATGGGACGTGTGCAGTAAGGCCGGACATTGACTAGAGACCATAGGGCTTGGTCTACGTCCGACTCGACCTGGGCGGTATGGGACGCACAGGACGAGATCAGACGTGTGACGTGACGTCTGGTTTAGCTGAGTTGGCATGGTCTAGAACGTGTGCAGCAAAATCGAATCTGGACTTGTGGTGCCGGAGAGCACGTGGCCGTTGATCGGCGTGGCGAGGCTGGGCCTCTGCTGTCGTGACAATGATCACCCTGTGAGGGTGTGGGTTCTGTCACCACCTGCATGGCGAAAGTGCCTGGCACCGAGTGAGGGTGGCCACTGATGCACTGTAGTCGAATTCCTGACGAGGTTTCGACTGGACCCGTGGGGTGGTGTTGTCCTACGGGTTAGGACGGGTGTTGATGATGGTTTCCAACACCGGGTGTTGATGCTGGTTTCCAACACCGTGCCTACTTGTGTTACTATGTCTCCTTTTGAGGTCAATAGGGCGTTTAAAATGATCTTGTCTCTGTGGATCTAGCCACTGTGCTTACCCTTGTTGAATTCCTCAAGGAGTGATGGAAGCATTGTGATGCTGTAACAGGAAGACCAGATGGTCAGACCGGGGAGACCCCCGCGCAGAAGGGCGACGATTGGTCGCTTCGGGGTAAGGGAGGATGAACCCCAAGCAGATCTCCGTGTAGAAGGACTCGCGAGAACGGTAGAGGATCTACGGGACGAGGTCCGCCAGCAAGCGAGAAACCAGGAAGCCGCTATCGTAGCTGCGGTAAATGCCGCTATAGTGCCATGCAGAATGAGAATGCTGCTGTGGCTCAAGGACCCGCGGTAATAGCCGACGAATGGGAAGTGGAAGCCCTGGTCCCTGCTCCCTTAGCTGGTGGCGCTAATGGGGAGAGGAGAAAATAGAGACAGGTCGCGCAGTTCCTAAAGATGAAACCCCTAGTTTTCACAGGGATGGGAGACCCTGTAGCAGCAGAGGAATGGCTGCTGGAGCTTGAAAAGATCTTCGAGGTCATGGAATGTTCTGACGAAGATCGAGTGACCTTTACGGTGTATCAACTGCAAGGGAATGCCAGTCATTGGTGGAAAGTCACTAGAGGTATCGCCTTTCCTGGAGGTGCAGTACCTAGCTGGGAGGGTTTCGTCGAGGCTTTCAACGAACAGTTTTTCCCTGAAGCAGCGAGGGATATGAAGCTCGTCGAGTTTTAGAGATTACGGTAGAATAACTTGACAGTGCTGGAGTATGAGGCGTAGTATACCGCCCTGGCCAAGTATGGCAAGAAATTGATCGAGGATCCAGTGGACAGGGTGAAGAGATTTCGGGAAGGGCTGAAACCCGAAATCAAATCTCAGCTTGCACCCTTTAATCTGCGAGATTATAAGGAGGTGTTCACAAGGGCTCAGTTGGTCGAAAAGGACCTAAATGAAAGAGCAGCTGCGTCTGGATCGCGACCGTTCGGGGGTAGGAATACCAACAACTTCCGGCAGGGGAAGAAGCTGGCAGCAGGGTCAAAGAAGCCCTTCACAACAGTAAGGAACGGGGGAGTTAGGAAACCCCCTTTTCGTCAAGAGAATTGGTGCCAACAGTGTGGGAAGACCCACCAATTGGGACCTTGTCCCCCGAGGAGCGAAGGATGCTTCGGATGTGGCCAGCTGGGCCACATGGTCCGTGATTGCCCCCAGCGCATGCTAAGGGCGCAGCCTTAGCAACAGGTCGGGCAGCTGGTTGCGCCGCCTCTTTTGATGGACCGACCCTCGGCGTAGGGAAGAGTCTATGCGGTGACTAGGCATGAAGCACAGAACTCGGGAGGAGTCATAACAGGTACCCTCTCCTTACACCGCAGTCCTGCTTATGCCTTGTTCGACACGGGGGCTACCCACTCATTTGTCGCTGAGCGTTTTGTGGAGTTAGTAGGGTTGCATGTGGAACCCTTAGCCGTTGTTTTGAATGTCTCGACACCTCTGCATGTTAGTATGCTGTCCGTTAATGGGTGTAAGGGCTGTGAAATAGAGCTTAGCGGAGTTAAAAGTTTGATTGATCTAGCGATCCTAGATTTGCGTGATTATGTTGTTATTATTAGCATGGATTGGTTGACTAGACAGAAAGCTACGGTGAACTGTTCTAGGAAACTTGTGAGGTTCTGCCTGTCTGAGGACTCACGTTACGAGTTCCTCAGAAGTCACGGAGGACCTTCAACCGCAATCATCTCTTCCTTGGAAGCGACGCGGTTGTTAGAGGATGGCTGTCAAGGCTATCTAGCTAGCGTTGTTGACACGACGGTCGAAGGACCAGTGTTGGAGGAGATCGTTGTAGTTCGGGAGTTCCCTGACGTTTTTCCCGAAGAACTACCTGGGTTGCCCCCAGAGAGAGAAGTGGAGTTTGTTATTAAAGTTCCTTCTGGAACGGAGCCAATTTCCAAGGCCCCCTATCGGATGTCACTCTCCGAATTAAAGGAGTTGAAGGTGCAAATGCAAGAACTACTGGATAAAGGATTCATCCGCCCAAGTGCGTCACCATGGGGTGCGCCGGTCCTCTTTGTAAAGAAAAAGGATAGATCCTTAAGACTTTGCATTGACTACAGACAACTGAACAAGGTGACAGTCAAGAATAGATACCCGCTACCCAGGATTGATGATCTATTTGATCAGTTACAAGGGGCTAAGGTCTTCTCAAAGATTGACCTGAGGACGGGGTATCACCAGTTGAGGATCAAGGAGGAGGATATCCCGAAGAGCGCCTTTCGAACTCGCTATGGACATTACGAGTTCACAGTGATGCCATTTGGGTTGACCAATGCTCCAGCTGCCTTCATGGATTTGATGAACAGGGTGTTCAGGGAGTACTTGGACAGGTTCGTCATAGTCTTCATCGACGACATACTAATCTACTCAAAGAGTCCAGCAGAACATGAGCAGCACCTAAGGATAGTACTTGCAGTACTACGAGGACATGCACTCTACGCGAAGTTCTGTAAGTGTGAGTTTTGGCTAGACCGCGTAGCCTTTTTGGGACATGTGATCTCGGGAGACGGAATCTCTGTAGACCCTGCAAAGATTGAGGCGGTGATGGACTGGCCGAGACCTACGACAGTGACGGAAGTTCGTAGCTTCCTAGGTCTGGCGGGATACTACCGAAGGTTTGTAGAGAAATTTTCGAGTCTATCCCTGCCCTTGACAAGCTTACTGAAAAAGGATAAGAAGTTCGAATGGACAGAAAAGTGCGAGAGGAGCTTTCAAGCACTAAAAGGGAAGTTGACCATAGCACCAGTCTTGACCATTCCTTCAGGACCAGACGGTTATGAGGTCTATAGTGACGCGTCGTATCAAGGTCTGGGTTGTGTTTTGATGCAACACGGACGAGTTGTAGCGTACGCATCAAGACAACTGAAGCCTCATGAGCAGAACTATCCGACGCATGATCTGGAGTTAGCCGCGGTGATTTTCGCGCTCAAAATTTGGAGGCACTATCTGTGCGGAGAAAAGTTCCCGATTTTTACGGACCATCAGAGTCTCAAGTACCTGTTCTCTCAGAAGGAGCTAAACATGAGATAGCGGAGATGGATGGAACTTCTGAAGGACTACGATTGCGAAATTCTATACCACCCAGGAAAAGCAAATCGCATGGCAGACGCGCTTAGTCGCAAGTCCTCGTTGACTTCACTACTGGCCAAGGAATGGCAACTGTATGAGAAAGTGCAAAACTCAGAGTTCAAGTTTGAGGTTGGAAACCTGACATGTTTGCTGGCCACCTTAAGGATAGAACCTCAAATCAGGACCGAGATTAGAGATCTACAATCTTCGGATCCCCCCTTAATGGACATCTTACAAACCGAAGAGGAACTAAGGAAACCTGGTTTCCAGGTCTCAGAGGACGGAGTCCTAAGTTTTCAAGGGAGGCTATGTGTGCCTAACAATCCTGATTTAAGGAATGAAATCTTGTCCGAAGCATATCAAAGTAAGTACAGTGTCCATCCGGGTAACACCAAGATGTATCAGAATCTAAGGCCCCACTACTGGTGGGAAGGAATGAAAACAGACGTGGCAAGGTTCGTAGCCAAGTGTCTGACCTGCCAACGAGTGAAGGCACAACACTATAAACCTGGAGGCCTTCTGAACCCTTTGGAAATCCCAGAATGGAAATGGGAGCATATCACGATGGATTTCGTGACTAGGTTGCCAAGAAGTCAGAAGGGTCATGACATGATTTGGGTCATAGTGGACAGACTGACCAAATCTGCTCACTTCCTAGCAGTACGTAAGGACCTTCCCTTGGATCGGTTAGCAGACTTATATGTGGCCCAGATAGTCAGACTGCATGGAATACCGGTAACCATCACCTCTGACTGTGATCCAAGATTCACCGCATCTTTTTGGAAGAGTCTGCAAGTAGCCTTGGATACAAAATTACAATACAACACGGCTTTCCACCCCCAGACTGATGGACAGTCCGAGCGGACCATCCAAACTCTAGAAGACATGCTCAGGGCATGTGTCCTAGATTTTAAAGGGGGTTGGGAGGATAGTTTACCCTTGGTAGAGTTCGCCTACAACAATAGCTTCCAGCAGAGCATAGGGATGGCACCCTTCGAAGCCCTGTATGGACGAGCCTGCAGGACTCCCGTGTGTTGGGACGAAGTCGGAGAACGACAAATTTTGGGACCCGAGTTGGTACAGCAATCGCAGGATGTAGTGAAACTAATCAGACAAAGGTTGAAAACGGCTCAGAGTCGACAAAAGAGTTATGCAGATCGAAGGCGTAGACCCCTGGAATTCCAGGAAGGAGAACACGTTTTCTTAAAAGTGTCACCTAAGAAAGGGATATCTCGTTTTGGAGAAAAGGGAAAACTAAGTCCTAGATTTGTGGGACCTTTCGAGATTTTGGAAAAGATAGGACCAGCAGCTTATCGACTAGCTCTACCACCGAACTTGGAGCAGATTCGCAATGTTTTCCATGTTTCCATGCTAAGGAAGTACGAGCCTGATCCTTCGCATGTGTTAAGTTACGAAGATCTTGAACTGGATGAGCAGATGTCTTACGTAGAAAGACCAGTCAGAATTGAAGACCAAAAGGAGTGGAGGCTTTGGAACAAAGTCACGCCACTGGTCAAGGTCGTTTGGCAACATCATGGCTCCGAGAGCGCTACTTGGGAAAGCGAGGAGCTCATGAGACAAAAACACCCTCAATTGTTTGAAGGCTTGGAAGCAGCAAATTTCGGGGACAAAATTTCTTAAGGGGGGTAGATTGTAATGACCGCGCTTCGGTCCGGTCCGCGATTTTTGGCTCGTTTGGGATTTTTCGGGAAATTGGACAATTTCCCCGGTATTTCGCGAATTTTGGAAAAATCAGGAAATCAATGAAAATTGGAGTTTAAATCCTATTTGGGCCTAAAAATGTCTTAAATTCCAATTTTTGAATTTTTGGGATTTTTCCTGAAAATTTTTAGAATTTTAAAAGCAATTTTCCAAATTTTCGGACTTTAAAATATATTAAAAAAAAATCCCCAGACCGGAGCAGACCGGCCGGATCGGACGAACCGCCGGTCCGACCAGGTCGGACCCGGCGGCACGTGCCCAGCACGTGCCCCGCGCCCCTCCTCTCTTTTCCTCTCTCCTTCTCTCTTGGGACTTTCACCGAACAGTTGATAGGCGTCCATCAACTGCTCACCCTGTCACTCCTGCGACCAAGGCCAGCCTACAGCCACCCACCGCACAGGCCAAGGGGACAGCTGGAGGGGATGGCCGCCCCTGGCGAGGCGGCACGTGGCCGGCAAGGCCGGATTTTCCGGCCACCCTCACCCACTCTCGCTCGGTATAAACCGAGCGGGAAAGGGTTTTCGGGGGTGCGTTTCACCGAGTTTCTGGCCTCCTCTCCGAGCGTTCTTGGTGCCCTCTTGAAGCTGGTGACTTTCTCTTCCAAACGCCCCCAACCTCCGCCGCCGTCTCGCCGTGTGCCGCCGGAAACAGTCAGTTGCAGGAGGCTTCGCAACTAGCCTGCAACCCAGAAAAATCGTGAGGAAGGGGCCACGATCCGGTTCGTGACCCAGCTGATCCGATCCGTGAACCAGCCATGATCTGATCCGTGAACCAGCAACGATCCGATCCGTGACCCAGCCGATCCGATCCCTGATCCGCGCCCCGATCGATCCGTCCGATCCGTGCACCAATCCGAGCCGACCCGTGCACGACCCGTGCCCGATCCGTCCAACCCGTGGACCGAACCAGGCCGCTGACCAGGCCAGCAGAGAAGGAACCGGGCCGCTGACCAAGCCCAACAGCCAGGCCCGAAGGCCCAGCCCAGCCCAGCCAGCAGCCCCGCGGGCCCAACTCGTGGGCCCGACCTGTGAAAGCCAGCCCAGCCCACTTTCAGGCCTAGTCAACAGCTCAGGCCCACTCGGTCGGCCTGGAGGAAAGGAAAAGAAGGCCCGGCCCAAAAAAAAAAATTTCCTTGGAGTCCAGGGAGAGGAAGTTCAGCAGCAAGTTTGTTGGAACACTCCCCAAGTGAGTGGATTCGAACTTTTTATTAGGCGTACTTACTGTTTTAGTAGAAATCGGGTAGAACGGCTAGGGCGAGTAGAACGGCTAGAATTGGTAATTGCTTAGCTTAAGTGTTGATTAATTAGACTATTAGTCTTACTTGACTAGTCGCGTTTAGCTAGTCACTGGTCGATAAACCTTGATGGTTTAGTTCTGATTAGGGTTTGGCATTACACGCGATACGAGAAATGCCCTCGTATGTTCTCGAGGCCCGCGAGGGGTCAGACCTCTCGGGTTAAGGGTGGTGTGGTCGGACACCGCGAGATTTGTTGGATTCATATGCTTAAGTCTGTCCTTATTTTAATTACCTTTAGTTAATTGTTATTTTGACTGCGCATTTATTTACTCATTTAATTAGTTGATTCTTGAAAATTAAGTATTCGATTAATTATTCTAATTCCGCATTTAATTATTTTTTAGTTAATTTAGAATTGAATGTAATTATCTACTTAACTAGTTTATACTTGCTTTTAATTATTTAGTCCAGATTTACCTTTAATTTACTAGTTCTATCTTTATTTTCGCACTTGGTATTATTTAGACTTCCTCACCAAGTTAGCAGACCGTCCCCTGAAAGACCCTAAGTCCCCTTAAGGCCCGTTAGTAACCTTGGGAACCAGTGGTTAGAGACTGAAAGACCTAAAACTTGGTTCGGGTGGAGTGTTCCTACGGTAACCGGGGTTGGGATGCAAGGTTCAATGCTCAGCCTTGGAGACGCCAGATTGATAGAGATCGAGAGTTGGGAGGGACGATCAGGGACCCTAGGACAGGGGTATTCCTAGTTTAAGATTAGGGTTCGTTCACTAAGATAGTTGAATCTCACCCTACCACCCCACCATCCCAGGACCCCAACATGGACACGGGCAGCTCCGACTCGGAGGACATGGTGGTGGAGGACCACCTTATGGATTGGCCTTCCGAGGAGGAGGAGGCTTAGGATCAGCAGGTGCCGGACCCTTAGGACCAGGAGAAGGATTGGGACCAGGAGCTGGATCGACTACTGGAGATGGAAGACCCGGGGCCCGATGAGGACCTGAAGGATGTCGGGGGATACTTGTCGCCGGATATCCCCTTTGATCCCGATGAGTTACCAGAGGACGAGGAGGAAGAAGTGGCAGTCCTACCTGCGCCCCAGGGAGAAGAAGGAGTCGTCATAGATAGGATAAGATCAGGGGAGGGATTTTTGTTAGAGCATCAGCGCAGCACGGGTTGGATCTGGAACGCTAGACGCCGTATCTGGTACCCCCATACGCATCTCTGTGTCTACGCCGGTCGTGATGAGACCAACCTATAGCTAGTATCCGAGGAGTGTGAAGTGCCCAAGGGGGCTACCTATCCGAGTTCGAAGACCCTTCGGGAGACGATGATTCTGATGGAGGTACCGTGATCAACCCGAAGCCCTCTGCCGTCCGTACCTGGCCTAAGCCGCCAGCGAAGACTCCTTAGGGCTAGGACTTACTTCTACTTTCTTGTCGCGACTTTTGTCTGTACAGCTGAGCGACGTTGTCCTAGGTTGCTGTTTAAGGTTCATCTCCCCGACGTTTCCACTTTTGTATTTTGTTGATGACTTGATGATCTTATTGAAAGTGAAGTTCTTGTTCCTTGGATGAGGTGTTATCATTGGGATCCTAAGGGTTTTGCTACGACCCCTAAGAATCGGGGCGTGACATGAATGGACTGCCACGTTGGATAAATAATGTAAAACTTGGCCGGGAAGACTTGATTACAATTTTTTTTCAAAGAATTAGGACTAAATTAATTCAATTAAAATGTTCAGAACTCAATTACATCATATATTGTCACGCCCCGGTTTCGGGGTCATAGCAATTACTTCAGGATCCAAATAAATACAACACTTTTAAGGAAACGTCTTCCATCCCATAAACATCAATTTTACAATCCATAGTTGCCGTCAGTTCTAATACCAGAAGGTTCTTCAAAAAGAGGTACACATCACAAGTACGGGAGAGGGGAGTGGTCCAAAAAGGGAGTCATACAAAACCTACGTACACTAGCACCGCTCAGCTATACACGCAAAAGTCGCGGTCTAAGTTAGGGAAGACTAAGGCTATCCTAAGGAGTGGTCGGGGGCTTGGGCCAAGTCCTCTCGCATTAAGGCTTCTCGTTGATTACCGTGCCGTCCTCTGAATCGTCCTCTCCGTCGGGGTCTTCAAAGTCCGACAGGTAGCCCCCTTGTGGCACCTCACACCTCTCGTGTAAAAGTTCTAGTTCGGTTTCCTGGAACCCTGAGTAGACCTTGATGTGCTGGTGAGGGTACCAAATATCCCTCCTAGTGCTCCAGATCCACCCCGTTTCCCGGTGGAATTCGACGATCAACCCGTCTTCCTGGATATCTGTGTCTATGATCTCTCCCATGCTCTGAGGGGCCTCAGGTATCACTCCTAATTCGTACTCCTCCTCGTCCTCTGGTAACTCATCCGGGTCGAAGGGGATGTCCGGCGGCAAGTATCCCCCGACGTCCTCCAGGTCCTCATCGGACCCCGGGTCCTCCATCTCCAGCAGTCGCTCCAGCTCCTGGTCCCAATCCTCCTCCTGATCCTGAGGGTCCGGCACCTGCTGGTCCTGAGCTTCCTCCTCCTCGGAAGGCCACTCCATAAGATGGTCCTCCACCACCATGTCCTCCGAGTCAGAGCTGTCCGTGTCCATTCTGAGGTCCTGGTGTGGTGGGGTGGTGGGGTGAGATTCCACGGTCTCAGTGAGCAAACCATAACCCTAGATTAGGAACAGCCCCGTCCTAGGGTCCCTGAAACGTCCCATCCCCTCTCAGTCTCCAAGCAATATCAGACAGGACTAGGTAATACCTACCTCTAGTCTCACATCCCATGGCCCCACAATTGGAGTATACTACTCTCCACTAGTCGACAACCAAATGGGGTGCCTAAGCCAGGTCACGGGGTACCGTCTAACTCAACCACATGAATAAGCGAGAAAGTAAATAAATTGCAATCTAAATTAAATAGGCACGACTGAAATTACGGAGTAAGCTATAAAATTTAAACTAATTAATTAAGCGGGGAAAAACATAATTTAAATGCCTCTAAGTGAATAACATTAATGATAAATTAAACTATAATATAAAGCGGTAAAGAAGTGTAAATACTACTCAAACACCCAAGCTGCCAGTTCGAGTAAGTCCCAATCCCAATTGCAGAATTGCGAGGGATTCGACCGGACTACTCCCAGTTTGAACTGAGCACGAGTGTGTTCTCGTAATTTCGCGAGAAGGGACACCCTTGACCAATACAAGTTGGCCCGACCACTAGTCGTGGTCCAAACGAGCATCCATCTATTCGACTAGGCTAATAATTAATCAAGCATGGAACCCAAGTCTACACAATTTACAATTTATGCTTGAACCCACCCGAATCGCCCTAGCCGTTCTAATCGTGCTAATACCCGCTAAATCTACTAAAACGGAGATGCGCCTAATAAAAGGTTAGGATCCACTCACTTGGAGAGTGTCCCAACAAGCCTGCTGCTGAAGCTCCTCCTCCGGTTTTCTCTTTTTTTTTTTCTTTTCGAGTCGGGCCTTCTTTTCCTTTCCTCCGGGCCGGCTGAGTGGGCCTAAGCTGAAGACTAGGCCTAAAATTGGGTCGGGCTGGTTCTCACGGGTCGAGCCCACGAGTTGGGCCCGTGGGGCTGCTGGCCGGGCCGGACCGGGTTGGGCCTGGTCAGTGGCCTGGTTCCTCCTCTGCTGACCTGGTCAGTCCACGGGTCGGACGGATCAGGCACGGGTCGGCTCGGATCGGTACACAAATCGGACGGATCAGGCACGGGTCGTGCACGGATCAGCTCGGATCGGTGCACGGATCGGACGGATCAGGCACGGGTCATGCACGGATCGGACGGATCAGGCATGGGTCGTGCATGGATCGGCTCGGATCGGTGCACGGATCGGACGGATCAGGCACGGGTCGTGCACGGATCGGCCCGGATCGGTGCACGGATCGGACGGATCAATCGGAGCACGGGTTAGGGATCAGATCGGCTAGGTCACTGACCGGTTCAGCTGGGTCACGGATCGGGTCGTGGTTGGGTCATGGATCGAATCGACTGGGTCACGGACCGGACCCCTTTCCTTGCGGTTTTCTCCCCCTTTTGCTGCGGTTTTCCGGCTGGTCGTGGGGGCTCGGAACTCGCCTCCGTGCGTCGGCTTGGGGTCTCGCCGGAGCTTGGTGTTGGTCGAATCAGGAAGCCTGCATCACGACGGTTCGAACGGCGGTGGTGGCTCGGCCTGGGGCTGCCGGAGCACGGCGGGGTGGCTCCGTGAAGTCGGCTGCTCGCACACGGTTTTGGCTTTTTCCAGAAAAGTTCCCGGACGACTGGCCGCGAAGCCTCCTGCAACTGGCTGTTTCCGACGGCACGCGGCGAGACGGCGGCGGAGGTCGGGGGCGTTTGGAAGAAGGAGTCACCAGCTTCAAGAGGACACCAAGAATGCTTGGAGAGGAAGCCAGAAACTCGGTGAAAATGCCCCCCGAAAACCCTTGCCCACTCGGTTTTAAGCCAAGTGGGGTGGGTGAGCGTGGCCTGAAAACCCGGCCTCGCCGGCCACGTGCCGCCTCCCCCACGGCCGTAGTCCCCTTCGACGGTCTTCTCCAAGTCAGGGGTGGGTGGCTGCAGGGCTGAATGGCCGGTGGAAGCGACGGGTTGAATAGTTGATGGACGTCCATCAACTGTTCGACCTAATGCCGCAGAGAGAGGAGGAGAGAGGAAGAGAGAGGAGCCGCGAGGCACGTGCTGGGCACGTGCCACCCGGTCCGACCCGGTCGGACCGGCAGCGTGCACGGCCGGACCAGCCGGTTCGCTGGCCTGTCTGGGATTTTTAAATAAAATAATATATTTTATTTTCCAAAATTCGGAAAATTAATTTTAAAATTCCCAAAATTTCCCGAAAAATTCCTGAAAATTCCCAAATTGAAATTTAAAATATTTTGAACCCCTATAAAATTTTAAACTTCAAATTTGCATTAATTTCAATATTTTTCCAAATTTCGCAAATACCGGGGAAATTATCCAATTTCCCGAAAAATCCCAATTTAGCCGTAATTCGCGAACCGGACCGAGCGCGGTTGTAACATATATAATAGATTTATGATTGATTATGCAATATTTCCAACAGAATTAAAAGAACGGCATCTCAAATTTTGATGGAAAATAGAAGATTCTTGTGCAAATTTCTCCTCATTGATCATGACATAATTTTAACCACGTAAGTTCAGTAAATCTTTGGGTAAATTAATAATTTTCAATTGTTAATTGTAATCGCGTAATTTTATGACTTCCCTTCAACATGAAACCGACTTCCCCATGTTAAAAACTGCACGCTAGTAAAAATAATTAGACATAATTATGGCCAAGGTGAAGCTGATATTATCTGTTCTTCTTATTCTCACTCTGTTCGAGTTGAGATAGCTCATGTTCTTCGAGTACTCCAGTTCTTGAAATATCACGCGTCCTATTGTACGGTCAAGGGCGCTGATTATAACTCTTGAAACCGGCAAATACTCATCTTGTTTGTTCTCTGATTTTGTTATATCACTATCTTTCATAATCATTCATTGCTTGTTCAAATACGCATGCGGGCAGATAATTCCTTTGGGATCCTTCCAGAAACGCGTTGAGGGAAATAGTAGAATATTACTTCCTAGGCATATAGACGGAGCGTGCATGGTGATGCCAAGAATCCTTACCTTGTAAAACAAATGAGGACTAAACTACATTTATTTTGTTCTCCGGCAAGTCTGAATTGCAATGGCAAGAATTTGGTGGTATCACTTCTTTTACGCTCACATATTGATCCTTCATCTGGTGTTTAATTAAATTACATCTTTCACAAGTGGTATGCACTTAGAAATATGAGTTCCTCCGAAGTATCAGCAATAAATAACGAATGATCCGACAATAGCAATCAGAGCTCTTATCACCAGAATCCCACGGTTGGACCATGCATGCAAAAATTGGGTCCATAAGGCTAAAAATGGGGTCTATGCTTTCATTTTTTGTCAATCTCCCTCTCGAGTCTAACTTTAATAAAGATGCTTTATGATAAAGCTAAGAAAGCGAAAGTGTTTATTATTCAAGAATGACTTAGGACAACAAGCATCATCACACGCGAGAGACTTTGTCTATAATGGCGATATGTTAATGGTACACGTTCTTTCTGCTTTTATCATTAAATCGTTATGTAAGGAATGGTTCGACATTTTAACACTAAACTCAGCCGTTTTATTATCGACTTCCCCAGCAAAGAGTTGTTGCGTTGCGACGCAGAACCCTGGCTTCGTCCACTTCTCTCGTGGCTCCATCAATTTTGCTGGATGTTTACGTCAAATCCGATGAGATTTTTGCGGTTTGCTGTCAGGTTGCAGAGGAAGTGTTGAACATATGTATGATCAAGTGAACAGATCATTGTTCACCTACTTATTCGTAAAATTTCACTTACACAAATTGTATATTAACCAAATCCGTCTATTATAAAATAGGGTCGAACTAGGTCGGCCTTTGTCACATGAAATCATTTCCTAAGTCTCTCCATTTGACCTTGAACGTAGCAACCGGCCCGGTGGGTCTGTCCATTATTTGTATAAGTTAAGACAGAGCATGAAAAGGCTCAAGTTAATTATTGAAGAAGTATCAATATCGTCTACGTGAAAAAGTCTGCGGAGCTCAATTCATCGTAGGGCTAATTATCTAAACTCCGTACAGAGATCTATTATGAATGGGAAAAAAGATCTTTCTGAGGATGTTGTTTTCTCTATGATGTTTAGGTTTGCCTGTTGCCAGTGAAGCCCGATATTGCCGAAAACTAATCAGAAATAAAATTGTGCTTGGAGTTTCGTCAATTGGACGCATTCTCAGTGGCATTGCTAATAGCATTTGCAAACTACTTGTTACGTTACTCGCTTATATGCTATTTGTAAACATTATAATTATCCTAAGAAGTTGTACCAAATGCAAAATACGCTTATTCTCTAAAATAATAACAACAACAACAATAAATAAATAAATAATACTTACTCAACCTCTCTATATTGCAATTATCGAATATTAGCGATATGATCACTTCATGTTAACATTGTCATTTTCTTTGAAATGATACAAATGCAAAACACACTTATTATTTACTATATCAAATTATGCTTCCTCGCCCTTAGGATTGGTGCAGCTGACTGGGGGGAATTCCGGCGTTTTGATACTGAATCGCTGTATTGTTATTACTGTATCTCAGCCGTTGATTATCAACTTTTCCAGCAAAAGGTTGCTTTCTTTCAACACTCCCCTTCCTTCACACACTTCTCTAGTGGCTCCATCAATTTGTCTTTTGACTCCTTTATTTGGTAATTCTTATTCTTTCATCCACAGGGAAGATCCCTAGTGTAATTTAATAAAGGCATATCTTGAACGTTATCTATCTATTGTCTTGAGTTCTTGTGTATCGACATGTTGATGTGGTTAGCGGTTGAGGACAAGGACT
Source organism: Melaleuca alternifolia (assembly GCA_019926035.1). NCBI lineage: Eukaryota > Viridiplantae > Streptophyta > Magnoliopsida > Myrtales > Myrtaceae > Melaleuca > Melaleuca alternifolia. The sequence goes on along the minus strand of JAGKPW010003090.1, from coordinate 9,016 downwards.
AGATAAGTTTATAGAGCCGAATAGGAAATTTTAATGTCTACTTGCAAATACGGGTACTTGGTATTTATTTCCAACTTTTATACTTTTGATTAGTCAAAGCGTGGGAAAGGTTAACTAGTGTCACCGATCCCCTGGACATTACTATAGTCCAAAACGGGGTAAGGAGAAGCACTCCAAACTTCACCATTGGAGTCATACACACACACACACACAAAAGAAGGCGGCATGTTCTGAATTCTCTCCTTCAGTTAACATTATTTGTAAATGAAACTACGAAGATAAAGACTGACTAGGGAGTTAGGAAAGGAAATGGGAAGTATGTTGGTGGCACAAATCCTAAATTGGATGACCAAAATGATAGGTGGGCAGCCACTTACAATTTCGATACTTCACTGTACTAATATTGATAGGGAGGTCTTATTGTGTATGAGATGTCTATTAAGGCGAACGTTTTGAAGAGCCACAACACCAAAATTGAAGTGACAAATCGGTAAAAAGTGATACTACCACGTTGGAGCGATCAAATTTCAATTTTGTAGGTTTGTTATAGTAATTTCAACATCAGTACTACAATCTTGACGATCGATGGACGATACAAAGATTATGGCATTAAAAAAAGAATTTCAAACATTGTGTTATTATTTCTTTACATGAATCGAGGTTTCAATGCGGTAAATAGGAAGTGTTGCCGGTTAATACAAAGGGATAGGGGCTTGGAGAAAAGCACACAACTGAATACTAAAATTTAGATTTTCTATCACATCTTCCTTACGTAACTCAAAGCAAAAATAAGAAAAAATCAAAAGGATGAAGAGCCTTAGCATTCACGATTTCGAAGAAAATGGCGTGAATTATTACCTAATCTCATGGTTGAACCATGCACGCAAAAATGGGGTTGATATGTATCCTTTTGGGAGGATGCTCAAGTTCACTTTTAATAAACATGTTTCATAAAAAAAGCTAAAAAGACGAAAGCCTTGGTTATTCGAGAATGGCTTAGCATAAGGAACATCGTGCCCGAGAGAAATTTAGCTACTATGTGGATTTGACAATTATGCTTTTGTTCTTTCCGCTTTTGCCATGGAAATATCACGTAAAGAACGATTCCAGCAAAAAAGTTGCTGTGATTCCGCGCTACTCATCCTTCATCCATTGTCTAGTGGCTCCATCAATGTGTCCTGGATGCTCCATCGAGAAATGTTCCTCCAGTGAACTGTCCTTTCCACCATGAACTTTGAAAAATAGTTAGGAAGATCTTCCAAATTAGCATGAATTTGGTATGTTTATACACATTGGGGTGCGGTTATTTAGGCACCCAAATTAGCATAACACATCCCTTGTAGTAAAAGGACCTCGATGCATCCTTTCAAGCACACGATATGAGATTCTGATTTAAATCTTCTCACCTACTCTTCTAAAAAAATCTTCGGCCTATTAATCATAAATGAATCGCTAGCATTTGCATGCTCTAGAATATAAAATTGCATTTATGCCTTCATTGATCTCTAGCTATATTATTCTTTCAAAATATCACGTTCGATTCATATTTGAGGTCATTTCCACAAGTTAATTTGGTATGAGATCTGATTTAGATGAGTTCACCTGTCAGTGAACTTACTGATAATTTTCTTTATTCGATTTATGTATTTATAATGCCACAAAATTTGGAAGATCGTTGGCCGCAATTACGTTTTGAGCATTTTTTGTTTAATTTGTTTGAGTGCATTCCTATGATTATCTCAAGAATAAAAGTTTTGACTGACAGAAGAAGGATGGAAGCTCATTATTTGATTCAACTTGTTGACTATTTAAAATTCATTCCTTTTTGTTGAGTAAAGAGAAATCGACATTTTACTGAGGATACATTTATTTTGACAAAAATAAATAATTTGAAATATATTTTGAAAAAATGATCGTTTTTATCTCCTATAAAAAAGCATGGACAAAAATAATATTCATCATTTACTAAAATATTTACACATAAATTATTGTCAATAATGAAAATATTTATCATTAACTGATTACCTCAAGCGATGTAAATAAACAAGCAATACAATGTGATTTGCTCTCTTTGCTAATGACTTTGCAATTTTGTCACACCTTTTCAATATGTGCGTGAGTGGTGGAGGCTCAGCCGGGTGACCGGTCAACTAAAGATATGGTAAAAGATAGAGGATCATCCATTTTTAATACCCAAGTTTTCAGGTACCAAGGAATTAACTGGTGTTTGGTTAAGGCCTTTACCAAGGTTGAGTCACCGAGCTCCTTAATGCTTAAATCGATTGCCCTTCGCTCCCCTTCCTTCAACCTTGTTCACGTTCAATTCTCCTAGCCTTCTTCGTCTCTCATCGTTCTTGCTCCGTTTCCCTCTTTCTACTCCTCGACACAACCGTTCTTCTTCCTCCTTCTCTTCTTCTTCTTAAATATCTGCGTCTCTTTTTCATTATTCCCTCTCCCTGTTTCCTCGCTCTTTGTTTCTTCGACAAAAATCCACAAAAAAAAAAATGCCGGTTAATTCTGTCGTTTCTATCGCATTGAATGCCTTGAAGTACGCAGTTGTTCCCATCAAGCGTCAATTCGGATACGTTATTTCCTCCAAGAGCTACGTCCAGGATCTTCAGAAGGAAGTCGGGAAGCTGACGTATGAGACTGAGATGGTCCGCAATGAGGTGGAAATGGCCAGAAACAACAATCGGAATGTCTACAGTACTGCCACGCAGTGGCAGGCAAATGCTGAGGAGGCCTTGAAGGAGGCGCGAGACCTATTATATGGCTTCGAAAAGGCCACCAAGACTTGCTGCTACGGGAGTCTTCCCGAACCCAGCTGTCGCTATCAGTTCAGCAGGAAGGCCAAGGCCAAGATTCAGGGCGTTCAGCGACTTGCTCAAGAATACAGTCAATTCAAGAATATCTCCTTCAGCGATCCTGCTCCAGGGCATGTCGCTGCTTCGACTCCAGCCGGGAGAGAGGACAAAGATGTCGTCCAGTCGCCCACTGCGACAGCCTTCACTTCTTCTGCCTCGACGTCGATCAAGCTTAAGGATGATGACGTCTTCGAATCCAGAGAATTGATCATGCAGGAGATCATGGCCGCTCTTGAAGATAACAGCAATAGCGTGGTCGGGGTTTACGGGATGGGCGGGGTCGGCAAGTCCACTCTATTAGTCGACGCTGAAAAGAGAATAAGGAAAAAAAAGTCGTTTGATTGGATCGCTAAGGCCGACGTGTCGGGGATTCCAGACATCAAGAGGATTCAGGGAGAGATTGCGGACGCGTTAGGCCTTCGTGACATAAAGGACAAAGAGACCGTCAGCGGACGAGCAAAACTTCTGCGCGAGAGATTGGAAAAGGAGGAGAAGGAGAAAAAGAAGGTCCTCATAATACTAGACAACCTGTGGGAGCGGCTCGACTTGAAATCGGTCGGCATTCCTTGCGGACATGACAACAAAGTCATAGGATGCAAGCTGCTGCTGACGTCGAGAGATCAAAATGTTTTGCGAAGGAAAATGGGCTGCGACAGGGACTTCCGCCTTGGTGGGCTGCAGGAGGAAGAGGCAAAAAGATTGTTTCAGAGGACGGTTGGAAAAAAAGTTCATGACGACCCGTTTAAATCCTTAGTGGATGAAGCACTCAACAAATGTGAAGGTTTGCCTTTCCTAATTATTGCAATGGCTAATATTTTTAAAGACGCTGATTTTCGTGAATGGAGGGATGTTTTGAGGCAAGTCGAAATTTCTACAAGCAAACACATCAGTGGGACGATAAATGAGATGTTGCGATTGACTTATGATCGTTTCAAAGGGGAGGAGGGCGAGGAAGTGAAGTCATTGTTACGACTTTGTGTAGTTTATGGTGTCTCCAAGCCCTCTCTTGAAAACTTGGTGAGGTACGTCATGGGTTTGAAGTTATTTCGAGAAGATAGCAGCATGGAAGAAGTTAGAGATAGGTTGAGCTCACTTATCAGAACCTTAAACGCCTCCTCCCTTTTGTTAGTAGACGATGGAGATGTTGATGGTTTCAAGATACATGACTTGGTTCGTGGATTTGTTACCTCAGTCACTTCAAGAGATGATCCTCTTCTCGTGTTGAAAGATAATTATAAGTTTGAGATAGAGTTGCGGAAGAACAAGCTCAAAAGTTGTACGGCGGTGTGCTTTCCCTACGTTGACATGGAGGAATTGCCCAAAGAATTAGATTGCCCAGAAATGCAAATCTTTTTGTTGTTCACAAACAATGAATCTCTCAAGGTCCCAAATTCATATTTCAACTCTAGAGAAAACTCATGGTCTTACATATTTCTCAAGTACATCTTACTTGTTCAGTTTCACCATTTCAGTCCTTGGAAAAGTTACATACTCTGTGCCTTGATCATTGTTCGTTAGAGGATGTAGCCGTGATTGGCAAACTAAAAGGGCTCCAAATTCTCAGCTTTGTGAACTCTAAAATTGAACGATTATCAAAAGAAATTGAGCAATTGGTAGAATTGAGGCTGTTAGATTTAAACCATTGCTCAACACTTGAGAAAATTGACCCGGGTGTATTTGGAAGCTTGATAAATTTAGAGGAGTTGTATATGGAGAATAGCTTTGATCGATGGAATGCCGCGGGGCAAACTCCACCAACTAATGCTGAGCTTATTGAGCTGAACAACATGAAGAATCTCCGCACTTTGTATGCATCCATTCCCGATCTGAGTATGCTTCCAGAGGATCTAAATGTCAAGAAATTGACCAAGTACAAAATCCAGATAGGTGATGTGCATCGTTTGTCAAGTTGCAAAGGACCAGGCATATTGGATCTGAAGTTGGATTCGGTAAGTGATACTCTTCAGAAAGGATGTATACAAACTTTACTAGGCAAAACTGACGTTCTATTTTTTGACGGACTAAACGGAATTGAGCAAAGTATTTGTGTGCTATCCCAAGAGGGCTTTCCAAATTTGAAGCATCTATACATTGAGAATAGTCCCTCCATCCATTATGTCATCCAATCGCCATCCCAAATTGATTTTAAGACGTTGGAGTCGTTACTTCTCAAGGATCTCATCAACTTGGAGAAGATATGTAACAATGATATCTCCTCTATGACTTTCAGTGCATTAAAAGTAGTGCAAGTCGAAAGTTGTAGCAAGCTGGAAGTTTTGTTTCCTCATTCATTATTGAGAAAACTTCCACAACTTGAAGTTATCCAAGCTGTCGGGTGCCCCTTAATGCGGGAGATTGTAGATGTTGATGATTGCAGCAAAGTTGATTTGCATAATTTGCGTGTATTGGAATTGAGTGACTTGCCAAAAATCAAGAACTTTTTCACCGTCGGGACGACTTCTTCAACAAGTACATCTGATGACCAAATTGGCACTCAAGTTGCATTTTTCAACAAGCAACGGGTAACTTTCTATCAAAAGAATATACTATTTGTTCATCTTTGATATATTATTTGTTAATCGTTTGTTCATTTTCTAATTAGATGTGACAAAGATTATAAACGTTATTCATTTTTTTATTATCAGTTCATCTTCTTCCTGATTACCTTATCCAATTATGCCTTCTCTATAATTAGTTAGAGCTGTCTTCTATTTCTCTTCATTGTGTGGAAGTCCAACCAATAGAATGAAATCCGCATAAATTTAGTTTGTAATAGGATCTGATTTATTTTCAACTTAGATGATGCAAGTATACCTATATTACTGGGGTTTTGCAGAGCAAAAGTGAAGGGAATTTGGCATTAGAATAATTCCGTAGTAACTTCATGTCAGAATCTTGTAAAATGGATTCACTGAATTTAGTTTTCTAGCTTTATTGTTATATATATAAAATATAATATCTAGGTAACTTAGGTAAAAGTCATACCAAGAACAGGCAAGGGGGTTGGATTTCCTAATAGTAGCAACGATGCTAATCTAATTAATGCGCGTCTAATGATGTTGTGTATTTTAGTAAGGAATTAGTCATTGCACAGGTCCTATATCTATAAAAGAACACAATATTTCATGCATGTCAAGCATACACAATTATACAAAAGATATAGGTATATTTGTGAGTGCTCTTGGCATAAGTAATATAAATCTTCAACTTGTGTCAATATCTCGTAGTAATAGGCATTAGTGAGCTACTTAAAAAAAACAAAAGGAACTACACTCTATCCTCCTTGAAAATTTAAAACAGTACACATTCACTTCAAAATTTTGGTTATATAAATTATGGCGTATTGAGCATAACTAAGTGATGTTATCATCAAATGGCCCTTTCCAACTAGCTGACTAGGGAGGCTTTATGGATAATGAAATAAAAATATATCCTTTCCTTATGATTGTTTTATGTGCTTGGGATATATTTGAAAGCCTACTAGATGTTTAGCTCTTTTCCATGAAGTCAACCATCTTACCAGTAATTTTTGTCTTAATCTTTGTTAAGGTCATTGAGTTTTTCTTCCCTCATTTTTCTTTATTAATTTTGGAAATTTTCAACTCATTTTAGTGCTTTCGGAGGCCAAAGAATGATTTAACTAACACCAGGTAGAAAAGAATTACAACTTTATATCATGAAAAATCACATGTGACATGCAAATGGTAAAATGCACAAAAGGTTAACAACCGCAGTAAATTCTAAGGGGAACAGAACTCATGTAATAATTAAAAGTTTAGGAGTAGAGTTGTGTTCCCCTCAAAGTTCACAAGTGGTTTAGGTAATTTCCCCATAATTTTAATGTTCTTTTGTAGATGAATGAATGTTATTTTGATAGAAAGTAGCATCATTCAAGAATAAGGAAAATTACAGGAGTATTAAAGTTAAATAGTGAAATAATGGAGAAAGAGTGGAGGAGAAAGCGATTAATAGTGAGTGGATTGTTGATGGAAAAGTTCGAAGATTATCGTACCTGCAATTTGGCCAAAAGTATATATAAGAGTACTCTGTTACAATATTTTCAATTATATGTATCGATGTAATCAATGTAAAACATAGAGATAAATATGCTCAGGGGAAAGTCTCATAAGAGTCAATTGAGTCCTAAGTATTTTATTAGGATGAGTCGTCAATATATCGAAGTACATGCAACTTAAGTTCTAATGTTGGTGTTGTTGACAAATTTCATCGACCTAAATGATGGTATTTTATTTTTTTTGTGAAATAAATAATGATTTTGATATAAATCAAGGGAATATATGTATAGATTTGGTCCATAATGGAGTGGAACCTTAATTATCCTAATTTACTGAAAAATAACTCACGAATGCTATGTTAAGCGGTGAAAATTCATTGTCCTTTCCCACTCTATTTACTCAGATTTTGGGGCTTATTTTATAAATTTATTTTCAAAATTAAGTTGCTTTTCTCATTTCTAAACAATTTCACATGCTTTATTCATTCATTTTGGTCAAAATCATGGTCTCCATTAATGAAAGATTAAAATGAAACAATTTTCAAGCAAATGCTTAATTTGAAGCATTATGCCAAGGTGTAGTTGAGGCTCGAGCACATGAAATGACAATTGAAATTTAGTAGACCATAACATTCATTATAAGGATAATTAATGATCTTGGATGATAAACCTTTGTCACCTAGAAATCCAACCAAGAGAATTGTCTCAAGCATCAGGTAATTGAAAATTAAGGAACATGAAGTTGATAATTTAGATTATTACAACAACAATTAATGGCATTTAATGAATATGTTAGTTTTCCGGTTAGAAAAGTGAGCTGCTGTTGTAGATTTATGAACAAGGATGGATGTTTGCGGCCTACTATGCACGTGTGCCCATTGTCTATGACACGCATGGATGGCCGAGACGTGTAATCTTGCATATTCTCTCGCTTCTGCTCACCACGCGTCGAAGGGCGATTGCGCACAAATTTTTTCTCTTCTTCGCTCGCAATAGCCCTCACTATCTCTACATAAAGATAGAACGAAAAAGAGTTTGGTGAAAAAAGAGGAATACAAAAGCTGAAAAAAAAAATTATAGTGCTTCATTTTTTTTTACTGGATGAATTATAATATTTCATGCCCAAGTGAGCTTAGTTGGGTGGCCCGGACGTCAACAGCAAGTTACGTGCAGTAACTACACTTTTATGAGAGTAATTTTTCTTTGTGAAGTAGTAAATTACTTTCCAAAATTGCTAATGTGTTTTTTTTTATGCTGGTTGTAAATGAAACATACCTGCTGTAATTAAGGTTTCGTAGCACAATAATATACTTCTCATGATTGCAATCTTGCCTTGTTCATCACTTATTGCAATGACATATTTTCATTTGTTAGTAAATTGCCTATGTCTCTCGTTATAATTTTTTTTTTGTATTTTTCTTTCATGGTAGTATCATCCCTCGCAGATAGTACAATACTCTGTAGCAATTATCCAATAAAATAAGTAATGTATTGTCAAATTAGTAACAACATATATGAATATCCTGAGAGGGATTAATTTACCTTATAGGATGCAATTTATCTTGAATGCACTTCCTTTTGCTTTATGGATCACTGATTTTCGTAGTCATTTGCCAACTGAGTAAATGTTATTTATTGATAACTATAGTTTCACTTATTGTTAATAAATTGGAAACAAAATCTAACTGTAATAACATCCATGAATATGTTGTAAATAAAAAAAAAATTCATTAGTTGTTTTTGGTGCGGTAAAATGCCTTTCGGATTGTAAATTAGCTTCGCTATCATAGAATATTGTAGATGGAAAATTTATCCTCAAGTTTTTTCTTTTGTAGCCTTTTGTGATAACCTGCCGTAGCACGTCAGTTTCTTGTCCTTCTTGTGTGATTGTGAATGCTTTGTTGATGGGTCTATCCGTCAGGTTTCAATCCCATCCTTGGAGTATTTGAGAATGGCTGGACTTCCCAATATGGAAGATATATGGGCCAAAGAATCTCCATTGGGGCTGAACAATCTCCAATTTCTTGAGGTTTCTTGGTGCAATTCTCTCTCCAAGGTTATCTACTTTAGAACACTAGTAAAACTACACAAGTTACAGACTTTAATAGTAGAAGATTGCATTTTGGTGCAAGAAATT
>JAGKPW010003089.1:0-34683 GCA_019926035.1 Melaleuca alternifolia | reverse complement strand
TCTTGGCCCTATCTAAAGGAGTTCTTCTTCTATTGGTCGAATCTAACAAGTTCGTCTCCTCTTTGTCCAATCTAAAGGAGTTCGTCCCCTCTTGGTCCAATCTATGGAGTTCATCTTCTCTTGGTTCAATCTAACCGAGTTCGTCTTCTCCTGGTCCAATCTAAACGAGTTCGTCTCCTTTTGGTTCGATCTAAAGAGTTCATCTCCTCTTGGCCCTATCTAAGGGAGTCCATCTACTCATGGTCGAATCTAACAAGTTCGTCTCATCTTTGTCCAATCTAAGGAGTTCGTCCCCTCTTGGTCCAATCTAACTGAGGTCGTCTCCTCTTAGTCCAATCTAAACGAGTTCGTGTCCTTTTGGTCCAATCTAAGAAGTTCCTCAACTCTTGGTCCAATCCAAATGAGTTTGTTTCCTTTTGGACCAATCTAAGGAGTTCATCTCCTCCTGGCCCTATCTAAGGGAGTTCGTCTCCTCTTGGTCCAATCTACCGAGTTCGTCTTCGCCTTGTGCAATCTAAGGAGTTCGTCTCGTCTTGGTCCAATATAAGGAGTTTGTCCCCTCTTTGTCCAATCTAAATGAATTTGTCTCCTCTTGGTCCAATCTAATCGAGTTCATCTCCTCTTGGTCCAATCAAAACGAGTTCGTTTCCTCTTGGTCTAATCTATGGAGTTCATCTACACTTTGTCCAATCTAAACAAGTTCATCTCATGTTGTTCCAATCTAAGGAGTTCGTCAACTCTAGGCCCTATGTAAGGGAGTTCGTCTCCTCTTGGTCCAATCTAACCGAGTTCGTCCCCTCCTTGTCCAATCTAAGGAGTTCGTCTCCTCTTGGACCAATCTAAGGAGATCGTCTCCTCTTGGCCCAATCTAAGGGAGTTCATTTACTCTTGGTCCAATCTAAGAAGTTCGTCTACCCTTTGTCCAATGTAAAGGAGTTCGTCTCCTCTTTGTCCAATCTAAGGAGTTCATCTCCTCTTGGCCCAGTCTAAGGGAGTTCATCTGCTCTTGGTCCAATCTACGCAATCCGTCTCCTCTTTGTCCAATCTAAAGGAGTTCGTCTCCTCTTGGTCCAATCTAAGGAGTTCGTCTACTCTTGGTCCAATCTAACCGAGTTCGTCTCCTTTTGGTCCAATCTAAACGAGTTCGTCTCCTCTTGGTCCAATCTAAGGAGTTCCATTACTCCTGGTCCAATCCAAACGAGTTTGTCTCCATTTGGTCCAATCTAAGGAGTGTGTTTCCTCTTGTACCTATCTAGGGGAGTTTCTCTCTTTTTGGTCCAATCTAATAGAGTTTGTCTACTCTTGTGGTCCAGTCTATGAAGTTCGTCTCCTTTTGGTCCATTCTAAGGAGTTCGTCTCCTCTTTGTCCAATCTAATGGAGTTAGTCTCCTCTTGGGCCAATCTAAGGAGTTCGTCTCGTCTGTGTCCAATCTAAACGAGTTCATCTCCTTTTGGTCCAATCTAAGGAGTTCGTCCCCTCTTGGCCCTACCTAAGGGGGTTTGTCTCATCCTGGTCCAATATGATAGAGTTCATCCATTCTGATGGTCCAATCTATGAAGTTCGTCTCCTTTTGGTCCAATCTAAGGAGTTCATCTCCTCTTTGTCCAATCTAAAAGACTCTGTATCCTCTTGGCCCAATCTAAACGAGTTCATCTCATCTTGGTCCAATCTAACCAAGTTTCTCTCGTCTTGGCCCAATGTAAAAGAGTTAGTTTCCACCTGGTCCAATCTAAGGAGTTCGTCTACTCTTTGTCCAATCAAACAAGTTCGTCTCATGTTGTTCCAATCTAAGGAGTTCGTCACCTCTTGGCCCTATCTAAGCGAGTTCGTCTCCTCTTGGTCCAATCTAACAGAGTTCGTCTCCTCTTGTGGACCAATCAATGAAGTTCGTCTCCTTTTGGTCAATTCTAAAGAGTTCGTCTCCTCTTTGTCCAATTTAATGGAGTTAGTCTCCTCTTAGTCTAATCTAAGGAGTTCGTCTCCTCTCTATCCAATCTAAAAGAGTTCGTCTCTTCTTGGTCCAATCTAAGGAGTTCGTCTCCTCTTGGTCCAATCTAATGGAGTTAGTCTCCTCTCTGTCCAATCTAAAAGAGTTCGCCTCCTCTTGGTCCAATCAAAGGAGTTCGTCTCCTCTTGGTCCAATCTAACCGAGTTTGTATCCTGTTGGCCCAATCTAAATGAGTTCGTCTCTTCTTGGTCCAATCTAAATGATGTTCGTCTCCTTTCGGTCCATTCTAAGGCGTTCGTCTCCTCTTTGTCCAATCTAATAGATTTAGTCTCGTCTTGGTGCAATCTAATGAGTTCCTCTCTCCCTGGTCCAATATAACTGAGTTCGTCTCATCTTGGTCCAATCTAAACGAGTTCGTTTCCTCTTGGTCCAATCTAAGGAGTTCGTCTACCCTTTGTCCAATCTAAACCAGTTCATCTCAGGTAGTTCCAATTCTAAGGAGTTCGTCGCCTCTTGGCCCTATCTAAGGGAGTTGGTCTCCTCATTGTCCTATCTAACCGAGTTCGTCTCCTCTTGGTCCAATCTAAACGATTTCGTGTGCTCTTGGTCCAATCTAAGGAGTTCCTCTACTTTTGGTCCAATCCGAACGAGTTTGTCTCTTTTTGGTCCAATCAAAGGAGTTCATCTCCTTTAGCCCTATCTAAGGGAGTTCGTCTCCTCTAGGTCCAATCTAACAGAGTTCGTTTCCTAATGTGGTCCAATCAATGAACTTCATTTCCTTTTGGTCCATTCTAAGGAGTTCGTCTTCTGTTTGTCCAATCTAATGGAGATAGTGTCCGCCTTGTCCAATCTAAGGAGTTTGTCTCCTCTTTGTCCAATCTAAATATGTTCGTCTCCTCTTTGTCCGATCAAAGGAGTTCGTCTCCTCTTTGTCCTATCGAACCGAGTTCGTCTCCTCATGTTTTGATCTAACCGACATCGTCTCCTCTTTGTCTAATCTAAGGAGTTCGTCTCCTCTTGGCCCTATCTAAGGGAGTTCATCTACTCTTAGCCAAATATAACAAGTTCGTCTCCTCTTGGTCCAATCTAAACGAGTTCGTCTCCTTTTCATCCAATCTAAGGTGTTCCTCTACTCTTGGTCCAATCCAAACGACTTTGTTTCCTTTTGGACCAATCTAAGGGAGTTCGTCTCCTCTTGGCCCTATCTAAGGAGTTCGTCTCCTCTTTGTCTAATCTAAATGAGTTCGTCTCCTCTTGGTCCGATCTAACTCAGTTCGTATATTGTTGGCCCAATCTAAATAAGTTCGTCTACTCTTGATCCAATCTAAGGAGTTCGTCTCGTCATGGCCATAACTACGGGAGTTCCTCTACTCTTGCTCCAATCTCAGAACATCGTCTACTCTTTGTCCAATCTAAAGGAGTTCGTCTTCTCTTGGTCTGATCTAAGGAGTTCGTCTCCTTTTGGTCCTTTCTAACCGAGTTCGTCTCCTCTTGGCCCTATCTAAGGGAGTTCATCTTCTCTTGGTTGAATCTAACAAGTTCGTCTCCTCTTTGTCCAATCTAAAGGAGTTCGTCCCTTCTTCGTCGAATGTATTGAGTTTACCTCCTCTTGGTCCAATCTAACCGAGTTCGTCTTATCCTGGTCCAATCTAAACGAGTTCGTCTCCTTTTGGTCCAATCCAAATGAGATTGTCTCCTTTTGGTCCGATCTATGGAGTTCGTCTCCTCTTGGCCTAATCTAAGGGAGTTCACCTCCTCTTTGTCCAATCTAAATGAATTCGTCTCCTCTTGGTCCAATCTAAGGAGTTCGTCTCCTCATGGTCCAATCTAATCGAGTTCATCTCCTCTTGGTCCAATCAAAATGAGTTCGTCTACACTTTGTCCAATCTAACAAGTTCGTCTCATGTTGTTCCAATCTAAGGAGTTCGTCAATTCTAGGCCCTATCTAAGGGAGTTTGTCCCGTTTGGTCCAATCTAAGGAGTTCTTCTCGTCTTGGCCCTATCTAAGGGAGTTCGTCTCCCTTTGGTCCAATCTAACAGAGTTCGTCTACTCTTGTGGTCCAATCTATCAACTTCATCTCCTTTTGGTCCATTCTAAGGAGTTCGTCTCCTCCTTGTCCAATCTAATGGAGTTAGTCTCCTTTTGGTCCAATCTAAGGAGTTCGTCTCCTCTCGGTCCAATATAAATGAGTTCATCCCCTCTTCGTCCAATCTAAGTAGTTCCTTTGCTCTTGGTCCAATCCGAATGAGTTTGTCTCCTTTTGGTCCAATCAAAGGAGTTCATCTCATTTAGCCTATCTAAGGGAGTTCGTCTCCTCATGTGGTCCAATCAATGAACTTCGTTTCCTTTTGCTCCATTCTAAGGAGTTCGTCTTCTATTTGTCCAATCTAATGGAGATAGTCTCCTTTTTGTCCAATCTAAGGAGTTCGTCTCCTCTTTGTCCAATCTAAATAAGTTTGTCTCCTCTTGGTCCGATCTAAGGAGTTTGTCTCCTATTGGTCAAATCTAACTGAGTTCGTCTCCTCTTGTTCCGATCTAACCGACCTCGTCACCTCTTTGTCCAATCTAAGGACTTCGTCTCCTCTTGGCCCTATCTAAGGGAGTTCATCTACTCTTGGCCGAATATAACAAGTTCGTCTCCGCCTTGTCCAATCTAAGGAGTTCATCTCCTTTTTGTCCAATCTAAATGAGTTCGTCTCCTCTTGGTCCAATCTAAGGAGTTCCTCTACTGTTGGTCCAATCCAAACGAGTTTGTCTCCTTTTGATCCAATCTAAGGAGGTCGTCTCCTCTTGGCTCTATCTAAGGGAATTCGTCTACTCTTGGTCTAGTCAAACCGAGTTCGTCTCCACTTGTGGTCCAATCTATGGAGTTCATCTACTCTTGGTCCAATCCGAACGACTTTGTCTCCTTTTGGTCCAATCTAAGGAGTTCGTCTCCTATGGCCCTATCTAAGTGAGTTTGTCACCTTTTGGTCAAATCTAACAGAGTTCGACTCCTCATGTGGTCCAATCAATGAACTTCGTTTCCTTTGGGTCCATTCTAAGAAGTTCATCTTCTTTTTATCCAATCTAACGGAGATAGTCTCCTCTTGGTCCAATCTAAGGAGTCCGTCTCCTCTTTGTCCATTCTAAATAAGTATGTCTAATCTAAACGAGTTCGTCTCCTCTTGGTCCAATCTAAGGAGTTTGTCTCCTCTTGGTCCTATCTAACCGAGTTCGTCTCCTCATGTTCTGATCTAACCGACATCGTCTTCTCTTTGTCCAATCTAAGGAGTTCGTCTCCTCTTGGTCCATTTTAAATGAGGTCGTCTACTCTTGGTCCAATCTAAACGAGTTCATCTCCTCTTCGTCCAATCTAAGGAGTTCCTCTACTTTTGGTCCAATCCAAACGAGATTGTTTCCTTTTCGTTTAATCTCTGGAGCACATCTCATCTTGGTCCTATCTAAGGGAGTTCGTCTCCTCTTGGTCCAATCTAACCGCGTTCCTCTTCGCCTTCTCCAATCTAAGGTTTTAGTCTCCTCTTGGTCCAATCTAAGGAGTTCGTCTCCTCTTTGTCCAATCTAAAAGAGTTCGTCTCCTCTTGGCCCAATTTAAACGAGTTCGTCTCCTCTTGGACCAATCTAACCGAGTTCGTCTCCTCTTGGTCCAAACTAAGCGAGTTCGTTTCCACTTGGTCCAATCTAAGGAGTTCGCCTCCTCCTTGTGCAATCTAAGGAGTTCGTCTCCTCTTGGACCAATCTAGGCAGTTCGTCTCCTTTGGCCCTATCTAAGGGAGTTTATCTCCTTTTGGTCAAATCTAACAGAGTTCGTCTGCTCATGTGGTCCAATCACTGAACTTCGTTTCCTTTTGGCACATTCTAAGGAGTTCGTCTTCTATTTGTCCAATCTAATGGAGATAGTCTCCTCTTGGTCCAATCTAAGTAGTTCGTCTCGTCTTTGTCAAATCTAAATAAGTTCGTCTTCTCTTGGTCCAATCGAAGGAGTTCGTCTCCTCTTATTCCTATCTAACCGAGTTTGTCTCCTCGTGTTCCGATCTAACCGACATCGTCTCATCTTTGTCTAATCTAAGGAGTTCGTCTCCTCTTGGCCCTATCTAAGGGAGTCCATCTACTCTTGGCCAAATATAAGAAGTTCGTCTCCTTTCGGTCCAATCTAAGGTGTTCGTCTCCTTTTTGTCCAATCTAACTGAGTTCGTCTCCTCTTGGTCCGATCTAAATGAGTTCGTATCCTCTTAGTCCAATCTAAGGAGTTCCTCTATTCTTTGTCCAATCCAAACGAGTTTGTCTCCTTTTGATCCAATCTAAGGAGGTCGTCTCCTCTTCGCCCTATCTATGGGAATTCGTCTACTCTTGGTCCAATCAAACCGAATTCGTCTCCACTTATGGTCCAAACAACGAAGTTCGTCTCATTTTGGTCCATTCTAAGGAGTTAATCTATTCTTTGTCCAATCCAAACGAGTTTGTCTCCTTTTGATCCAATCTAAGGATGTCGTCTCCTCTTGGCCCTATCTATGGGAATTCGTCTACCCTTGGTCCAATCAAACCGAGTTCTTCTCCACTTATGGTCCAAACAACGAAGTTCGTCTCCTTTTGGTCCATTATAAGGAGTTCGTCTCCTCTTTGTCCAATCTAATGGAGTTAGTCTCCTCTTGATCCAATCTAAGGAGGTCGTCTTCTCTTGGCCCTATCGAAGGGAATTCGTCTACTCTTGATCCAATCAAACCGAGTTCGTGTCCACTTATTGTCAAAACAACGAAGTTTCTCTCCTTTTAGTCCATTCTAAGGAGTTCGTCTCCTCATTGTCCAATCTAATGGAGTTAGTCTCCTCTTGGTCGAATCTAAGAAGTTTTTTTTTTGTTGGTAAAGAGGTCCAATCTAAACGAGTTCGTCTCCTTTTGGTCCTATCTAAGGAGTTCCTTCACTCTTGGTCCAATCCAAACTAGTCTGTTTCCTTTTGGACCAATCTAAGGATTTCACTTCCTGTTGGCGCTATCTAAGGGAGTTCGTCTCTTCTTGGTCCAATTTAACCGAGTTCGTCTCCACCTTGTCCAATCTAAGTAGCTTGTCTCATCTTGGTCCAATCTAAGTAGTTCGTCTCCTCTTTGTCCAATCTAAATGAGTTCGTCTCCTCTTAGTGCAATCTAACCGACTCCGCATCCTGTTGGCCCAATCTAAACGAGTTCGTCTCCACTTGGTCCAATCTAAGGAGTTCGTCTCCTCTTGGCTATATCTAAGGGAGTTCCTCTACTCTTGGTCCAATCTAAGAAGATCATCTCCTCTTTGTCCAATCTGAAGGAGTTCGTCTCCTCTTGGTCTAATCTAAGGAGTTCGTCTCCTTTTGGTCCAATCTAAAGAGCTTCTATACTCTAAATCCAATCCAAACGAGTTTGTCTCCTTTTGGTGCAATCTAAGGAGTCCGTCTCCTCTTGGCCCTATCTAAGGGAGTTCTCTCCTCTTGGTCCAATCTAAAGAGTTCGTCTACTCTTTCTCCAATCTAAACAAGTTCGTCTCTTTTTGGTTCAATCTAAGGACTTCGTCCCCTCTTGGCCCTATCTAAGGGGTTAGTCTCCTCTTCTTCCAATCTAACTGAGGTCGGCTACTCTTGTGGTCCAATCTATGATGTTCGTCTCCTCTTTGTGCAATCTAAACGAGTTTGTCTCCTCTTGGTTGAATCTAAGGAGTTCATCTCCTCTTGGTACAATCTAATCGAGTTCGTCTCCTCTTGGTCCAATCAAAACGAGTTTGTCTCCTCTTGGTCAAATGTAAGGAGTTCGTCTCCTCTTTGTCCAATCTAAATGAGTTCGTCTCCTCTTAGTCCAATGTAAGGAGTTCGTCTCCTTTTGGTCCAATCTTAGGAAGTTAGTCTCCTCTTGCTCCAATCTAGGGAGTTCGTCTCCTTTTGGTCCATGCTAACCTAGTTCATCTCCTCTTGGTCCAAGCTAAGGAGTTCGTCTTCTTTTGGTCCACTATAATCGAGTTCATCTCCTTTAAGTCTAATCTAAGGGAGTTCGTCACGTTTTTCTTCCAATCTAACCTAGTTCGTCTCCTCTTAGTCCAATCTAAGGAGTTCATCTTCTTTTGGTCCAATATGACCGAGTTCATCTCCTTTTATTCTAATCTAAGGGAGTTCGTCTCCTTTTGGTCCAATCAAACCTAGTTCGTCTCCTCTTGGTCCAATCTAACGAGTTCATCTCCTTTTGGTCCAATCTAACCGAGTTCATCTCCTCTTGGTCTAATCTAAGGGAGTTCGTCTCCTTTGGGTCCAATCTAACCTAGTTCGTCTCCTCTTGGTCCAATCTAAGGAGTTCATCTCCTTTTGGTCCAATATAACCGAGTTCAACTCCTTTGAGGCTAATCTAAGGGAGTTAGTCTCGTTTTGGTCAAATCTAACCTAGTTCGTCTCCTCTTGGTCCAATCTATGGAGTTCGTCTCCTTTTGGTCCAATCTTAGGAAGTTAGTCTCCTCTTGCTAAAATCTAGAGAGTTCGTCTCCTTTTGGTCCATGCTAACCTAGTTCATCTCCTCTTGGTCCAAGCTAAGGAGTTCTTCTTCTTTTGGTCCACTATAACCGAGTTCATCTCCTTTTAGGCTAATCTAATGGAGTTCGTCTCATTTTTGTTCCAATCTAATCTAGTTCGTCTCCTCTTAGTCCAATCTAAGGAGTTCATCTTCTTTTGGTCCAATATGACCGAGTTCATCTCCTTTTATTCTAATCTAAGGGAGTTCGTCTCCTTTTGGTCCAATCAAACCTAGTTTCTCTCATCTTGGTCCAATCTAACGAGTTCATCTCCTTTTGGTCCAATCTAACCGAGTTTGTCTCCTTTTGGTTTAATCTAACGGAGTTCGTCTCCTTTTAGTCTAATCTAAGGGAGTTCGTCTCCTTTTCGTCCAATCTAACCTAGTTCGCCTCCTCTTGCTCCAAGCTAAGGAGTTCGTCTTCTTTTGGTCCAATATAACCGAGTTCATCTCCTTTTAGTCTAATCTAAGGGAGTTCGTCTCCTTTTTGGTCCAATCTAACCTAGTTCGTTTCCTCTTGGTCCAATATAAGGAGTTCATCTTCTTTTGGTCCAATCTAACCGAGTTCGTCTCCTTTTGGTCCAATCTAACCTAGTTCGTCTCCTTTTGGTCTAATCTAAAACATAGGTCGTCTCCTCTTGGTCAATTAAGGAGTTCATCCTCCTTTGGTCAATTAACGAGGGTCGTTCACTCTTGGGGCCAATTAAGGAGTTATCTCCGCTTTGTCAATCTCACAGAACGGCGTTCTCCTTTTGGTCTTCATTCTAAGGGAGTCGTCTTACTTGGGTCAAAATCCTACTAGTTCGTCTCCTATTGGTCTAAAAAATCTAACGGAGTTGTCTCTTTGGTCAATCCTTAGGACAGTCTATCCCTCTTGGTCCAATAGAAGGAGTTTGTCTCCTTTGAGTGCAATCTAACCAAGATCGTCTCCTCTTGGTCCAATCTAAGGAGTTGTCTCCTTTTGGTCCAATCTTAGGAAGTTCGTCTCCTCTTGGTCCAATCTAAGGAGTTCGTCTCCTTTGAGCGCAATCTAACGAAGATCGTCTCCTCTTGGTACAATCTAAGGAATTCATCTCCTTTGAGTGCAATCTAACCAAGATCGTCTCCTCTTGGTCCAATTAAGGAGTTCGTCTCCTTTTGGTCCAATCTTAGGAAGGTCGTCTCCTCATGGTCCAATCTAAGGAGTTCGTCTCCTTTGAGTGCAATCTAACCAAGATCGTCTCCTCTTGGTCCAATCTAAGGAGTTCGTCTCCTTTTGGTCCAATCTTAGCAAGTTAGTCTCCTCTTGGTCAAATCTAAGGAGTTCGCCTCCATTTGGGCCAATCTAACCGAGTTCGTCTCCTTGGGTCTTATTAAGGGAGTTAGTCGACTTTGGTTCAAATACTAACCAGTTCATATCCTCTTGGTTAATTGGAGTTCTTTCTCCTTGTTTGTACAATCTGAGGAAGTTATCACCTCTTGGGCCAATCTAGGAGTTCGTCTCCATTTGTCCAATAATCTATCCGAAGCTTCGCATCCTTTTGGGTTCCCATCTAACCGAGTTAGTCTCATTTGGTCTAATCTAAGGGAAGTTGGTCGCCTTTTGGTCCAATCGAAGGAGTTCGTCTCCTTTTGGTCCAATCTATCCAAGTTCGTGTCCTTTTGGTCCAATCTAAGGAGTTCGTCTCCTTTTGGTCTAATCAAAGGGAGTTCGTCTCCTTAGGGTCCAATCTAACCTAGTTCGTCTCCTCTTGGTCCAATCTACGGAGTTCGTCTCCTTTAGGTCTAATCTTATAAAGTTAGTCTCCTTTTGCTTCAATCTAACCTAGTTTGTCTCCTTTTGGTCAAATCTAAGGAGTTCGTCTTCTTTTGGTCCAATCTAACCGAGTTCGTCTCCTTTGGGTCTAATCTAAGGGACTTCGTCGCCTTTTGGTCCAATCTAAGGAGTTCATCTCCTTTTGGACCAATCTAACCGAGTTCATCTCCTTTTGGTCTAATCTAAGGGAGTTAGTCTCGTTCTGGTCCAATTTAACCTAGTTCGTCTCCTCTTGGTCCAATCTAACCAGTTCATCTTCTTTTGGTCCAATCTAACTGAGTTCGTCTCCTTTTGGTCTAATGTAAGGGAGTTAGTCTCGTTTTGGTCCAATCTAACCTAGTTCGTCTCCTCTTGGTCCAATCTATGGAGTTCGTCTCCTTTTGGTTCAACTAACCAAGTTCGTCTCCTTTTAGTCTAATCTAAGGTAGTTCGTCTCCTTTTGGTCCAATCTAACCTAGTTCATCTCCTCTTGGTCCAAGCTAAGGAGTTCGTCTTCTTTTGGTCCACTATAACCGAGTTCATCTCCTTTTAGGCTAATCTAATGGAGTTCGTCTCATTTTTGTTCCAATCTAATCTAGTTCGTCTCCTCTTAGTCCAATCTAAGGAGTTCATCTTCTTTTGGTCCAATATGACCGAGTTCATCTCCTTTTATTCTAATCTAAGGGAGTTCGTCTCCTTTTGGTCCAATCAAACCTAGTTCGTCTCCTCTTGGTCTAATCTAACGAGTTCATCTCCTTTTGGTCCAATCTAACCAAGTTCGTTTCCTTTTGGTCTAATCTATGGGAGATCGTCTCCTTTTGGTTCAATCTAACCGAGTTCGTCTCCTTTTAGTCTAATGTAAGGGAGTTCGTTTCCTTTTCGTCCAATCTAACCTAGTTCGTCTCCTCTTGCTCCAAGCTGAGGAGTTCGTCTTCTTTTGGTCCAATATAACCGAGTTTATCTCCTTTTAGTCTAATCTAAGGGAGTTCGTCTCCTTTTCGGTCCAATCTAACCTAGTTCATTTCCTCTTGGTCCAACCTAAGGAGTTCATCTCCTTTGGGTCCAATCTAACCGAGTTCGTCTCCTTTTGGTCTAATCTAAAGGAGTTCGTCTCCTTTTGGTCCAATCTAACCTATTTCGTCTCCTCTTGGTCCAATATAAGGAGTTCATCTCCTTTTGGTCCAATCTAACCGAGTTCGTCTCCTTGTGGTCTCATCTAAGGGAGTTCGTCTACTTTGGGTCAAATCTAACCTAGCTCATCTCCTCTTGGTCTAATCTAAGGAGTTCGTCTCCTTTTGGTCCAATCTTAGGAAGTTTATCACCTCTTGGTCCAATCTAAGGAGTCGTTCCTTTTTGGTCCAATCTAAGGAGTTCATCTCCTTTTGGTCCAATCTTAGTAAGTTCTTCTCCTCTTGGTCCAATCTAAGGAGTTCGTCTCCTTTTGGTCCAATTAACGAGGTGGTCTCCTTGTCCAATCTAACTAGTTATCTCCTTTTCGTCCAATCTAAGGGAGTTCGTCTAATTTTGGTCCAATCTAACAGAGTTCGTCACACTTTGGTCTAAACTTAGGGAGTTCGTCTCCTTTTGGTCCAATCTAACCTAGTTCGTCTCCTCTTGGTCCAATCTATGGAGTTCGTCTCCTTTTGGTCCAATCTAACCGAGGTTGTCTCCTTTTGGTCTAATCTAAAGGAGTTCGTCTTCTTTTTGGTCCAATCTAACCAAGTTCGTCTCCTCTTGGTCCAATCTAAGGTGTTCGTCTCCTTTTGGTCCAGTTTAACCGAGTTCGTCTCCTTTTCGTCCAATCTAAGGGAGTTCGTCTAATTTTGGTCCAATCTAACAGAGTTCGTCACACTTTGGTCTAAACTTAGGGAGTTCGTCTCCTTTTGGTCCAATCTTAGAAGTTTCTACCTCTTGTCTCCAATTAAGGAGTTGTTCCATGTGGTCCAATCGATGCGTTCGCATCCTTGGTACCAATCTAAAACCGAGTTCGTTCTCATTTGGTCTAATCTAAGGGAGTTCGTTCTTTTGGTTCAATCTAATGAGGTGGTCTCCTGTTGGTCCAACTAATCTAGTTCATCTCCTCGTGGTCAATCTAGACCGAGTCGTTCTCCTTTTGGTATATCAAAGGGAGTCGTCTCTGTAGGGTCCAACTTTTAACCTAGTTCGTCCCTCTTGGTCCAATCTAAGGAGTTCGTCTCCTTTGAGTGCAATCTTATAAAGTTAGTCTCCTTTTGCTTCAATCTAACCTAGTTTGTCTCCTTTTGGTCAAATCTAAGGAGTTCGTCTTCTTTTGGTCCAATCAAACCGAGTTCGTCTCCTTTGGGTATAATCTAAGGGACTTCGTCGCCTTTTGGTCCAATCTAAGGAGTTCATCTCCTTTTGGACCAATCTAACCGAGTTCATCTCCTTTTGGTCTAATCTAAGTGAGTTCGTCTCCTTTTGGTTCAATTTAACCGAGTTCGTCTCCTTTTAGTCTAACCTAAGGGAGTTCGTCTCCTCTTGGTCCAAGCTAAAGAGTTCTTCTTCTTTTGGTCCAATATAACCTAGTTCATCTCCTTTTAGTCTAATCTAAGGGACTTCATCTCCGTTTTGATCTAATCTAACCTAGTTCGTCTCCTCTTGGTCCAATCTAAGGAGTTCATCTCCTTTTGGTCCAATCTCACCGAGTTCATCTCCTTTTGGTCTAATCTAAGGGAATTCGTCTCCTTTGGGTCCAATCTAACCTAGTTCATCTTCTTTTGGTCCAATATAACCGAGTTCATCTCCTTTTAGGCTAATCTAAGGGAGTTAGTCTAGTTTTGGTCCAATCTAACCTAGTTCGTCTCCTCTTGGTCCAATCTATGGAGTTCGTCTCCTCTTGGTCCAATGTAAGGAGTTCGGCTCCTTTTGGTCCAATCTTAGGAAGTTAGTCTCCTCTTGCTCCAATCTAGGGAGTTCGTCTCCTTTTGGTCCATGCTAACCTAGTTCATCTCCTCTTGGTCCAAGCTAAGGAGTTCGTCTTCTTTTGGTCCACTATAACCGAGTTCATCTCCTTTTAGTCTAATCTAAGTGAGTTCGTCTCGTTTTTGTTCCAATCTAACCTAGTTCGTCTCCTCTTAGTCCAATATAAGGAATTCATCTTCTTTTGGTCCAATATAACCGAGTACATCTCCTTTTATTCTAATCTAAGGGAGTTCGTCTCCTTTGGGTCCAATCTAACCTAGTTCGTCTCCTCTTGGTCCAATCTACGGAGTTCGTCTCCTTTAGGTCTAATCTTATAAAGTTAGTCTCCTTTTGCTTCAATCTAACCTAGTTTGTCTCCTTTTGGTCAAATCTAAGGAGTTCGTTTTCTTTTGGTCCAATCTAACCGAGTTCGTCTCCTTTTTGTCTAATCTAAGGGACTTCGTCTCCTTTTGGTCCAATCTAAGGTAGTTCATCTCCTCTTGGTCCAATCTAAGGAGTTCATCTCCTTTTGATCCAATCAAACCGAGTTCGTCTCCTTTTGGTCTAATCTAACCGAGTTCGTCTCCTCTTGGTCCAATCTAAGGAGTTCGTCTCCTTTTGGTCTAATCTAAGGGAGTTCGTCTCCTTTTGATTCAATCTAACCGAGTTCGTCCCCTTTTAGTCTAATCTAAGGGAGTTCGTCTCGTTTTGGTCCAATCTAACCTAGTTAGTCTCCTCTTGGTCCAACCAAAGGAGTTCATCTCCTTTTGGTCCAATCCAACCGAGTTCGCCTCCCTTTGGTCTAATCTAAGGGACTTCGTCTGCTTTTGGTCCAATCTAACCTAGTTGGTCTTCTCTTGGTCCAATCTGACGAGTTCATCACCTTTTGGTCCAATCAAACCTAGTTCGTCTCCTCTTGGTCCAATCTAAGGGAGTTCATCTCCTCTTGGTCCAATCTAACCTAGTTCGTCTCCTCTTGGTCCAATCTAAGGAGTTCGTCTCCTTTTGGTCCAATCAAACCGAGTTCTTCTGCTTTTCGTCTAATCTAATGGAGTTCGTCTCCTTTTTGGTCCAATCTTAGGAAGTTAGTCTCCTCTTGGTCCAATCTAAGGAGTTCATCTCCTTTTGGTCCAATCTAACCGAGTTTGTCTCCTTTTGCCCCAATCTAACCTAGTTCGTCTCCTCTTGGTCCAATCTAAGGAGTTCGTCTCCTTTTGGTCTAATCTATGGGTGTTCGACTCCTTTTGGTTCAATCTTACCGAGTTTGTCTCCTTTTGGTCCAATCTAACCTATTTCAACTCCTCTGGGTCTAATCAAACCGAGTTCGTCACCTCTTGGTCGAATCTAAGGAGTTCGTCTCCTTTTGGTCCAATCTTAGGAAATAAGTCTCCTCTTGGTCCAATCTAAGGAGTTCGTCTCTTTTTGGTCCAATCTAACCTAGGTCTTCTCCTCTTGGTCCAATCTAATGAGTACGTCTCCTCTTAGTCTAATCTAGCCAGTTCGTTTCCTTTTTATCCAATCTTAGGAAGTTAGTCTCCTCTTGGTCCAATCTAAGGAATTCGTCTCCTTTTGGTCCAATCTAACCGAGTTCGTCTCCTTTTTGTCTAACCTAAGAGAGTTCGTCTCCTTTTGGCCCAATCTAACCGAGTTCGTCTCCTTTTGGTCTAATCTAAGGGAATTCGTCTCCTCTTGGTCCAATCTTAGGAAGTTAGTGTCCTCTTGGTTCAATCTAAAGAGTTCGTCTCCTTTTGGTCCAATCTAACCTAGTTCATCTCCTCTTGGTCCAACCTTAGGAGTTCGTATTCTTTTGGTCCTATATAGCCGAGTACATCTCCTTTTAGTCTAATCTAAGGTAGTTCGTCTCCTTTTAGGTCCAATCTAACCTAGTTCGTGTCCTCTTGGTCCAATCTAAGGAGTTCATCTCCATTTGGTCTAATATACGGGAGTTCGTCTCCTTTTGGTGCAATCTAAAGAGTTCGTCTCGTTCGGGTCCAATCTAACCTAGTTCGTCTCCTTTTGGTCCAATCTAAGGAGTTCGTCTCCTTTTGGTCTAATCTTAGGAAGTTATTCTCCTCTTGGTCCAATCTAAGGGGTTCGTCTCCTTTTGGTCCAATCTAACCTAGTTCGTCTCCTCTTGGTCCAATCTAAGGGTGTTCATCTCCTCTTGGTCCAATCTTAGGAAGTTAGTCTCCTCTTGGTCCAATCTAAGGAGTTCGTCTCCTTTTGGTCCAATCTAACCGAGTTCGTCTCCTTTTGTTCTAATCTAAGGGAATCTTCTACTTTGGTCCAATCTACCTAGTGCGTCGCCTCTTGGTCCAACGCTAAAGGAGTTCGTCTCCTCTTGGTCCAATCATCGAAGTAGTGTCCTTATTCGCTTGAACGAGTTCGTCTCCTCCCCCCCCCCCCCCCCCAGAGCCTTTGTCCAATCTAAGGAGTTCGTCTCCTTTTTGTCTAATCTACGGGAGTTAGTCTCCTTTTGGTTCAATCTAACCGAGTTCGTCTCGTTTTAGTCTAATCTAACGGAGTTCGTCTCCTTTTGGCCCAATCTAACAGAGTTCGTCTCCTTTTGGTCGAATATAAGGGAGTTCGTCTCCTTTTTGGTCCAATCTAACCTACTTCATCTCCTCTTGGTCCAACCTAAGGAGTTCGTCTCCTTTTGGTCCAATCTAACTGAGTTCGTCTCCTTTTGGTCTATTCTAAGGGAGTTCGTCTCCTCTGGGTCCAATCTAACCTAGTTCATCTCCTCTTGGTCCAATCTGAGGAGTTCGTCTCGTTTTGGTCCAATCTGAGGAAGTCAGTCTCCTCTTGGTCCAGTCTAAGGAGTTCGCCTCCTCTTGGTCCAATCATAGGAAGTTGGTCTCCTGTTGGTTCAATCTAAGGAGTTCGCCTCCTTTTGGTCCAATCTAACCGAGTTCGTTTACTCTTAGTCCAATCTAAGGAGTTCGTCTCCTTTTGGTCCAATCAAGGATGCATCTCCTTTTGGTCTAAGCTAATGTAGTTCGCTCCTTTTGTGCCAATCTAACTAGTTTCATCTCCTCTGGGCCAACCTATGTTTCGTATTTTTTGGTCCAAACTAACCGCGTTCATCTCCTTTTAGTCCTAATCTACGTGTGCGACGCCTTTGGTCCAATGTAACCGAGTTCGTCTCCTGTTGGTCTAATCTAAGGGTGTTCATCACCTTTTGGTCCAATCTAACCTAGTTCGTCTCCTCTTGGTCCAATCTAAGGAGTTCGTCTCCTTTTGGTTCAATCTAACCGAGTTCCTCTCCTCTTGGTCCAATCTAAGGAGTTCGTCTCCTTTTGGTCCAATCTAATAGAGTTCGTCTCCGTTTGTTCTAATCTAAGGGAGTTAGACCCTTGGTTCAATCTAAGGAGTTCGTCTCCTTTTGGTCCAGTCTAACGAGTTCGACTCCTCTTGGTCCAATCTTAGGAAGTTAGTCTCCTCTTGGTTCAATCTAGAGTTCGTCTCCTTTGGTCCAATCTAACAGATTCGTCTCCTTTTTTGCTCACACGCTATACCTTGTTCGTCTACTCTTGGTCCCAGTCTAAATGAGTTCGTCTCCGTTGGTGCTCTAAAACCGAGTGGTCGTCTCCCTGTGGCCATAACCAATCGTATAGAGATCGCTTTTTGGGCTAATCTAGGGAGTTCGTCTCATCTTTGTCCAATTTAAGGGAGTCCATCTCCTCTTGGTCCAATCTAAGTGAGTTCGTCTGTTCTTGGTCCAATCGAAGGGAGTTGGTCTCCTCTTGGTCCAATCTAAGGAGTTCGTCTCCTCTTGGTCCAAACTAAGGAATTCGTCTCCACTTGGGCCAATCTAAGTGATTTCGTCTCCTCTTTGTCCAATCTAAGGGGGTTCGTCTCCTCTTGGACCAATCTATGGGAGTTGGTGTCCTTTTGGTCCAATCTCTAACCCTATTCGTCTCCTCTTGGGCCACTCTAAGGCGGTTTCATCTCTTATTTCTGCCAATCTAATGTGAGTTCTCGTCCCGTGTTTGGTCAATCTTAAGGGCGTGCGTCTCCTTTTGTCCATCTAACCTATTCTCTCCTCTTGGCCAATCAAAGGGAGTTCGTCTCCTCTTGTCCAATCTTAGGAATTAGCTCTCCTCTCTTTCGGTTCAATCTAAGGACTTCATCTCCTTTCGGTCCAATCTAACCGAGTTCGTGTCCTCTTGGTCCAATCTAAGGAGTTCGTCTCCTTTTGGTCTAATATACGGGAGTTCGTCTCCCTTTGGTGCAATCTAACCGAGTTCGTCTCCTTTTGGTCAAATCTAAGGAAGTTTGTCTCCTTTTGGTCCAATATAACCTAGTTTGTCTCCTCTTGGTCCAATCTAAGGGAGTTCCTCTCCTCTTGGTCCAATCATAGGAAGTTAGTCTCCTCTTGGTTCAATTTAACCGAGTTCGTCTCCACTTGGTCCAATCTAAGGAGTTCTTCTCCTTTTAGTCTAATCTACGGGAGTTCGTCTCTTTTTGGTTCAATCTAACCAAGTTCTTCTCCTTTTAGTCTAATCTAAGGGAGTTCGTCTCCTTTTGGTCCAATCTAATGGAGTTCGTCTCCTTTTGGTCGAATCTAAGGGAGTTCGTCTCCTGTGGGTCCAATCTAACCTTGTTCGTCTCCTCTTGGTACAATCTAAGGAGTTCGTCTCCTTTTGGTCCAATCTTAGGAAGTTAGTCTCCTCTTGGTCGAATGTAAGGACTTCGTCTCCTCTTGGTCCAATCTAAGGAATTCATCTCCTTTTGGTCCAATCTAATCGAGTTCGTCTCCTTTTGCTCTAATCTAAGGGAGTTCGTCTCCTTTTGGTCGAATCTAACTTTTAGTCAAATCTAAGGGAGTTCGTCTCCTTTTGGTCCAATCTAACCGAAGTTCGTCTCCTTTTGCTCCAATCTAACCTAGTTCGTCTCCTCTTGGTCAAATCTAAGGAGTTCATCTCCTTGTTGTTCAATCTAACCAAGTTCGTCTCCTTTTAGTCTAATCTATGGGAATTCGTCTCCCTTTGGCCCAATCTAACAGAGTTCGTCTCCTTTCGGTCTAATCTAAGGGAGTTCGTCTCCTTTTGGTCCAATCTAAGCTAGTTCGTCTCCTTTTGGTCCAATCTAAGGAGTTCAACTCTTTTTGGTCCAATTTAACCGAGTTCGTCTCCTTTTGCTCCAATCTAAGGGAGTTCGTCTCCTTTTGGTCCAATCTAACCTATTTCGTCTCCTCTTTGTCCAATCTTAGGAAGTTAGTCTCCTCTTGGTCCAATCTAAGGAGTTCGTCTCCTTTTGCTCCAATCTAACCGAGTTCGTCTCCTTTTGGTCTAATCTTAGGGAGTTCGTTTCCTTTTGGTTAAATCTAACCGAGTTCGTCTCCTTTTAGTCTAATCTAAGGAGGTTCGTCTCGTTTTGGTCCAATGTAACCAAGTTCGCCTCGTCTTGGTCCAAGCTGAGGAGTTCGTCGTCTTTTGGTCCAATATAACCGAGTTTATCTCCTTTTAGTTTAATCTAAGGGATTTCGTCTCCTTTTTGGTCCAATCTAAGCTAGTTCGTCTCCTCTTGGTCCAATCTAAGGAGTTCATCACTTTTTGGTCCAATTTAACTGAGTTCGTCTCCTTTTGCTCCAATCTAAGGGAGTTCGTCTCCTTTTGGTCCAATCTAACCTAGTTCGTCTCCTCTTGGTCCAATCTTAGGAAGTTAGTCTCCTCTTGGTTCAATCTACGGAGTTCGTCTCCTTTTGGTCCAATCTAACCGAGTTCGTCTCCTTTTGTTCTAATCAAAGGGAGTTCTTCTCCTTTTGGTCCAATCTAACCTAGTTCGTCTCCTCTTGGTCCATATAAGCGAGTTCCTCCCCTGGTCCAATCATAGGAAGTTAGTCCGCCTCTTGGTTCAATTTAACCGAGTTCGGTCTCCTCTTGGTCCAATCTAAGGAGTTCCTCTTCCCCCCTTTTTTGGCTAACTACGGATTCGTCCTCTCCTTTTGGTCAAATCTAACCGAGTTCGTTCCCTTTTAGTCTAATCTAACGGAGTTCATCTCCAATTGGTCCCATCTAACCTAGTTCGTCTCCTCTTGGTCCAATCCAAGGAGTTCGTCTCCTCTTGGTCCAATCTAAGGAGTTAGTCTCCTCTTGGTCCAATCTAAGGTGTTCGTCTCCTCTTGGTGCAATCTACAGGAGTTCGTCTCCTCTTGGTCCAATCTAAGGAGTTCGTCTCCTTTTGGTCCAATCTAACCAAGTTCGTCTCCTCTTGCTCCAATCTAGGGAGTTCATCTCCTTCTGGTCCAATCTAACCTAGTTCGTCTCCTCTTGGTCCAATCTAAGGACTTCGTCCCTTTTGGCCAATCTAACCTTTCGTCTCCTCGTTGTCCCTTCTAAGAGTTCATCTCTTTTTGGGTCCAATTAACCGAGTTGTCTCCTTTTTGCTCCAATCGAAGGGAGTTTCGTCCTCCTTTTGGTCAATCTAACAGAGTCGTCTCCGTTTTTGGGTCTAATCTAAGTAGTTCGTCTCCTCTTGGTCCAATCTAAGGAGTTCATCTCTTTTTGGTCCAATTTAACTGAGTTCGTCTCCTTTTGCTCCAATCTAAGGGAGTTCGTCTCCTTTTGGTCCAATCTAACCGAGTTCGTCTCCTTTTGCTCCAATCTAACCTAGCTCGTCTCCTCTTGGTCCAATCAAAGGAGTTCGTCTCCTTTTGGTCTAATCTTAGGGAGTTCGTTTCCTTTTGGTTCAATCTAACCGAGTTCGTCTCCTTTTAGTCTAATCTAAGAAAGTTCGTCTCGTTTTTGTCCAATGTAACAAAGTTCGCCTCGTCTTGGTCCAAGCTGAGGAGTTCGTCGTCTTTTGGTCAAATATAACCGAGTTCATCTCCTTTTAGTCTAATCTACGAGATTTCGTCTCCTTTTTGGTCCAATCTAAGCTAGTTCGTCTCCTCTTGGTCCAATCTAAGGAGTTCATCTCTTTTTGGTCCAATTTAACCTAGTTCGTCTCCTTTTGCTCCAATCTAAGGGAGTTCGTCTCCTTTTGGTCCAATCTAACCTAGTTCGTCTCCTCTTGGTCCAATCTAAGGAGTTCGTCTCCATTTTGGTCCAATTAACTGAGTTCATTCCTTTTGCTCAAATCTAAGGGAGTTTGTCTCCTTTTGGTCCAATCTAACCTAGTTCGTCTCCTCTTGGTCCAATCTTAGGAAGTTAGTCTCCTCTTGGTTCAATCTACGCAGTTCGTCTCCTTTTGGTCCAATCTAACCGAGTTCGTCTCCTTTTGTTCTAATCAAAGGGAGTTCTTCTCCTTTTGGTCCAATCTAACCTAGTTCGTCTCCTCTTGGTCCAATATAAGCGAGTTCCTCTCCTCTTGGTCCAATCATAGGAAGTTAGTCTCCTCTTGGTTCAATTTAACCGAGTTCGTCTCCTCTTGGTCCAATCTAAGGAGTTCCTCTCCTTTTTGTCTAATCGACGGGAATTCGTCTCCTTTTGGTTAAAATCTAACCGAGTTCGTCTCCTTTTAGTCTAATCTAATTGAGTTCGTCTCCTTTTGGCCCAATCTAACAGAGTTCGTCTCCTTTTGGTCTAATCTAGGGGAGTTCGTCTCCTTTTTGGTCCAATCTAATCGAGTTCGTCTCCTCTTGGTCCAATCTAAGTAGTTCATCTCTTTTTGGTCCAACTTAACCGAGTTCGTCTCCTTTTGCTCCAATCTAAGGGAGTTCGTCTCCTTTTGGTCCAATCTAACCGAGTTCGTCTCCTTTTGCTCCAATCTAACCTAATCTAATCTAAGGGACTTCGTCTCCTTTTTGGTCCAATCTAACTTTTGGTCCATTCTAATCTAACCGAGAATCTAAGGGAGTTCATCTAACCATCTTTTTTGGTCCAATCTAACTTAGTTCGTCTCCTATTGGTCCAATCTAAGGAGTTCATCTCTTTTTGGTCCAATTTAACCGAGTTCGTCTCCTTTTGCTCCAATCTAAGGGAGTTCGTCTCCTTTTGGTCCAATCTAACTGAGTTCGTCTCCTTTTGCTCCAATATAACCTAGCTCGTCTCCTCTTGGTCCAATCAAAGGAGTTCGTCTCCTTTTGATCTAATCTTAGGGAGTTCGTTTCCTTTTGGTTAAATCTAACCGAGTTCGTCTCCTTTTAGTCTAATCTAAGGAGGTTCGTCTCGTTTTGGTCCAATGTAACCAAGTTCGCCTCGTCTTGGTCCAAGCTGAGGAGTTCGTCGTCTTTTGGTCCAATATAACCGAGTTTATCTCCTTTTAGTTTAATCTAAGGGATTTCGTCTCCTTTTTGGTCCAATCTAAGCTAGTTCGTCTTCTCTTGGTCCAATCTAAGGAGTTCATCACTTTTTGGTCCAATTTAACTGAATTCGTCTCCTTTTGCTCCAATCTAAGGGAGTTCGTCTCCTTTTGGTCCAATCTAACCTAGTTCGTCTCCTCTTGGTCCAATCTTAGGAAGTTAGTCTCCTCTTGGTTCAATCTACGGAGTTCGTCTCCTTTTGGTCCAATCTAACCGAGTTCGTCTCCTTTTGTTCTAATCAAAGGGAGTTCTTCTCCTTTTGGTCCAATCTAACCTAGTTCGTCTCCTCTTGGTCCAATATAAGCGAGTTCCTCTCCTCTTGGTCCAATCATAGGAAGTTAGTCTCCTCTTGGTTCAATTTAACCGAGTTCGTCTCCTCTTGGTCCAATCTAAGGAGTTCCTCTCCTTTTTGTCTAATCGACGGGAGTTCGTCTCCTTTTGGTTAAAATCTAACCGAGTTCGTCTCCTTTTAGTCTAATCTAATTGAGTTCGTCTCCTTTTGGCCCAATCTAACAGAGTTCGTCTCCTTTTGGTCTAATCTAGGGGAGTTCGTCTCCTTTTTGGTCCAATCTAATCGAGTTCGTCTCCTCTTGGTCCAATCTAAGTAGTTCATCTCTTTTTGGTCCAACTTAACCGAGTTCGTCTCCTTTTGCTCCAATCTAAGGGAGTTCGTCTCCTTTTGGTCCAATCTAACCGAGTTCGTCTCCTTTTGCTCCAATCTAACCTAGCTCGTCTCCCCTTGGTCCAATCAAAGGAGTTCGTCTCCTTTTGGTCTAATCTAAGGGACTTCGTCTCCTTTTTGGTCCAATCTAACCTAGTTCGTCTCCTCTTGGTCCATTCTAAGGAGTTAATCTCTTTTTGGTCCAATTTAACCGAGTTCGTCTCCTTTTGCTACATCTAAGGGAGTTCGTCTCCTTTGGTTCAATCTAACAGAGTTCATCTCCTTTTGGTCCAATCTAAACTTGTTCGCCTCCTCTTGGTCCAATCTAAGGAGTTCGTCTCCTTTTGGTCCAATCTAACCGAATTCGTCTCCTTTTGCTCCAATCTAACCTAGCTCGTCTCCTCTTGGTCCAATCAAAGGAGTTCGTCTCCTTTTGGTCTAATCTTAGGGAGTTCGTTTCCTTTTGGTTCAATCTAACCGAGTTCATCTCCTTTTAGTCTAATCTAAGAAAGTTCGTCTCGTTTTTGTCCAATGTAACAAAGTTCGCCTCGTTTGGTCCAAGCTGAGGAGTCGTCGTCTTTTGGTCAAATATAACGAGTTCATCTCCTTTAGTCTAATCTACGAGATTTCGTCTCCTTTTTGGTCCAATCTAAGCTAGTTCGTCTCCTCTTGGTCCAATCTAAGGAGTTCATCTCTTTTTGTTCATCTCCTTTTGGTCCAATCTAACCTAGTTCGTCTCCTCTTGGTCCAATCTTAGGTCCAAGTTAGTCTCTTCTTGTTCAATCTAAGGAGTTCGTCTCCTTTTGGTCCAATCTAACCGAGTTCGTCTCCTCTTGGTCCAATCTTAGGAAGTTAGTCTCCTCTTTGTTCAATCTAAGGAGTTCGTCTCCTTTTGGTCCAATCTAACCGAGTTCATCTCCTTTTGTTTTAATCAAACGGGGTTCTTCTCCTTTTGGTCCAATCTAACCTAGTTCGTCTCCTCTAGGTCCAATCTAACCGAGTTCGTCTCCTCTCGGTCCAATCTAAGGAGTTCATCTCCTTTTGGTCCAATCTAACTGAATTCGTGTCCTTTTCGTCGAAGCTAAGGGAGTTCGTCTCCTTTAGGTCTAATCTAACCTAGTTCGTCTCCTCTTGGTCCAATCTAACCGAGTT
Source organism: Melaleuca alternifolia (assembly GCA_019926035.1). NCBI lineage: Eukaryota > Viridiplantae > Streptophyta > Magnoliopsida > Myrtales > Myrtaceae > Melaleuca > Melaleuca alternifolia. Next base: position 11,461 of record JAGKPW010003089.1, on the reverse strand, counting down.
CGTCTCCTTTTAGTCTAATCTAATGGAGTTCGTCTCCTTTTGGCCCAATCTAACAGAGTTCGTCTCCTTTTGGTCTAATCTAGGGGAGTTCGTCTCCTTTTTGGTCCAATCTAACCGAGTTCATCTCCTCTTGGTCCAATCTAAGGAGTTCATCTCCTTTCGGTCCAATCTAACTGAGTTCGTGTCCTTTTAGTCTAAGCTAAGGGAGTTCGTCTCCTTTGGGTCTAATCTAACCTAGTCCGTCTCCTCTTGGTCCAATCTAAGGAGTTCGTCTCCTTTTGGTCCAATCTTAGGAAGTTAGTCTCCTCTTGGTCCAATCTAAGGAGTTCGTCTCGTTTTACTCCAATCTAACCTAGTTTATCTCCTCTTGGTCCAATCTAAGGTGTTCGTCTCCTTTTGATCTAATTTAAGGAAGTTGGACTCCTTTTGGTTCAATCTAACCTAGTACGTCTCCTCTTGGTCCAGTCTAGCCGAATTCATCTCCTCTTGGTCGAATCTAAGGAGTTCGTCTCCTTTTGGTCCAATCTTAGGAAGTTAGTCTCCTCTTGGTCCAATCTAATGAGTTCATCTTCACTTTGTCTAATCTAGGGAGTTCGTCTCCTTTTGGTCCAATCTTAGGAAGTTAGTCTCCTCTTGGTTCAATCAATGGAGTTCGTCTCCTTTTGGTCCAATCTAACCGAGTTCGTCTCCTTTTTGTCTAATCTAAGGCAGTTCGTCTCCTTTCAGTCCAATCTAAGGAGTTCGTCTCCTCTTGGTCCAATCTAAGGATTTCGTCTCCTTTTGGTCCAATCTTAGGAAATTAGTCTCCTCTTGGTTTAATCTATGGAGTTCGTCTCTTTTTGGTCCAATCTAATCGAGTTCGTCTCCATTTGCTGCAATCTAACATGGTTCGTCTCCTCTTGGTCCAATCTAGGGGAGTTAGTCTCCTCTTGGTATAATCTTAGGAAGTTAGTCTCCTATTGATTCAATCTAAGGAGTTCGTCTCCTTTTGGTCCAATCTAACCGAGTTCGTCTCCTTTTGCTCCAATCTAACCTAGTTCGTCTCCTCTTGGTCCAAGCTAAGGAGTTCGTATTCTTTTGGTCCTATATAACCGAGTTCATCTCCTTTTAGTCTAATCTAAGGGAGTTCGTCTCCTTTTTGGTCCAATCTAATCTAGTTCGTCTCCTCTTGGTCCAATCTAACCGAGTTCGTCTCATTTTACTCCAATCTAACCTAGTTCATCTCCTCTTGGTCCAATCTAAGGTGTTCGTCTCCTTTTGATCTAATTTAAGGAAGTTGGACTCCTTTTGGTTCAATCTAACCTAGTACGTCTCCTCTTGGTCCAGTCTAGCCGAATTCATCTCCTCTTGGTCGAATCTAAGGAGTTCGTCTCCTTTTGGTCCAATCTTAGGAAGTTAGTCTCCTCTTGGTCCAATCTAATGAGTTCGTCTTCACTTTGTCTAATCTAGGGAGTTCGTCTCCTTTTGGTCCAATCTTAGGAAGTTAGTCTCCTCTTGGTTCAATCAATGGAGTTCGTCTCCTTTTGGTCCAATCTAACCGAGTTCGTCTCCTTTTTGTCTAATCTAAGGCAGTTCGTCTCCTTTCGGTCCAATCTAAGGAGTTCGTCTCCTCTTGGTCCAATCTAAGGATTTCGTCTCCTTTTGGTCCAATCTTAGGAAATTAGTCTCCTCTTGGTTTAATCTATGGAGTTCGTCTCTTTTTGGTCCAATCTAACCGAGTTCGTCTCCATTTGCTGCAATCTAACATGGTTCGTCTCCTCTTGGTCCAATCTAGGGGAGTTAGTCTCCTCTTGGTACAATCTTAGGAAGTTAGTCTCCTATTGGTTCAATCTAAGGAGTTCGTCTCCTTTTGGTCCAATCTAACCGAGTTCGTCTCCTTTTGCTCCAATCTAACCTAGTTCGTCTCCTCTTGGTCCAAGCTAAGGAGTTCGTATTCTTTTGGTCCTATATAACCGAGTTCATCTCCTTTTAGTCTAATCTAAGGGAGTTCGTCTCCTTTTTGGTCCAATCTAATCTAGTTCGTCTCCTCTTGGTCCAATCTAACCGAGTTCGTCTCATTTTACTCCAATCTAACCTAGTTCATCTCCTCTTGGTCCAATCTAAGGTGTTCGTCTCCTTTTGATCTAATTTAAGGAAGTTGGACCCCTTTTGGTTCAATCTAACCTAGTACGTCTCCTCTTGGTCCAGTCTAGCCGAATTCATCTCCTCTTGGTCGAATCTAAGGAGTTCGTCTCCTTTTGGTCCAATCTTAGGAAGTTAGTCTCCTCTTGGTCCAATCTAATGAGTTCATCTTCACTTTGTCTAATCTAGGGAGTTCGTCTCCTTTTGGTCCAATCTTAGGAAGTTAGTCTCCTCTTGGTTCAATCAATGGAGTTCGTCTCCTTTTGGTCCAATCTAACCGAGTTCGTCTCCTTTTTGTCTAATCTAAGGCAGTTCGTCTCCTTTCGGTCCAATCTAAGGAGTTCGTCTCCTTTTGGTCCACTCTAATCGAGTTCGTCTCCTTTTGCTCCAATCTAACCTAGTTCGTCTCCTCTTGGTCCAATGTAAGGAGTTCTTCTCCTTTTGGTCCAATCTAACCGAGTTCGTCTCCTTTTGGCCTAATCTAAGGGAGTTTGTCTCCTTTGGTCCAATCTAACCTAGTTAGTCTCCTCTTGGTCCAATCTAACCTAGTTAGTCTCCTCTTGGTCCAATCTAAGGAGTTCATCTCCATTTGGTCCAATTTAACCGAGTTCGTCTCCTTCTGGTCTCATCTAAAGGAGTTCGTCTCCTTTTGCTCCAATCTAACCTAGTTCGTATCCTCTTGGTTCAATCTAAGGACTTCGTCTCCTTTTGGTCCAATTTATCCGACTTCGCATCCTTTTGGTCCAATCTAAGGAGTTCGTCTCCTTTTTGTCTAATCTACGGGAGTTCGTCTCCTCTTGGTTCAATCTAACTGAGTTCGTCTCCTTTTAGTATAATCTAAGGGACTTCGTCTCCTTGTGGCCCAATATAACAGAGTTCGTCTCCTTTTGGTCGAATCTAAGGGAGTTCGTCTCCTTTTTGGTCCAATCTAACCTAGTTCGTACCCACTTGGTCCAATGTAAGTCCAATGTAAGGAGTTCATCTCCTTTTGGTCCAATCTAACTGAGTTCGTCTCCTTTTGGTCTATTCTAAGGGAGTTCGCCTCCTGTGGGTCCAATCTATCCTAGTTCGTCTCTTTTTTCTCCAATCTAACCGAGTTCGTCTCCATTTGCTCCAATCTAACCTAGTTCGTCTCCTCTAGGTCCAATCTAAGGAGTTCGTCTCGTTTTGGTCCAAATCTTAGGAAGTTAGCCTCCTCTTTGGTCCAATGTAACCTTGGTCCAATCTAGTCTCCTCTTGGTCAATCTAAGGTTTCGTCTCCTTTTGGTCCAAAGTCTACCCGGTTCGTGTCCTTTTGCTCCAATCTAACCTAGTTCGTCTCCTCTTGGTCCAATCTAAGGAGTTCATCATCTCCTTTTGGTCTAATCTAAGGGAGTTCGTCTCCTTTTGGTTCAATCTAACCAAGTTCGTCTCCTTTTAGTCTAATCTAAGGGAGTTCGTCTCCTTTTGGATCAATTTATCCTAGTTCGTCTCCTCTTGGTCCAACGTAAAGAGTTCGTATTCTTTTGGTCCAAAATAACCGTGTTCATCTCCTTTTAGTCTAATCTAAGGGAGTTCGACTCCTTTTTGGTCCAATCTAACCTAGTTCGTGTACTCTTGCTCCAATCTAAGGAATTCATCTCCTTTTGGTCCAATCTAACTAAGTCCGTCTCCTTTTGGTCTAATCTGAGGAGTTCGTCTCCTTTGGGTCCTATCTAACCTAGTTCGTCTCCATTTGGTCCAATCAAAGGAGTTCGTCTCCTTTTGGTCCAATCTTAGGAAGTTATTCTCCTCTTGGTCCAATCTAAGGAGTTCGTCTCCTTTTGGTCCAATCTAACCTAGTTCGTCTCCTCTTGGTTCAATCTAAGGGAGTTCTCTCCTCTTGGTCCAATCTAAGGAGTTCGTCTCCTTTTCTTGCAATCTTTGGAAGTTCGTTTACTATTGGTCCAATCTAAGATTTGGTCTCCTTTTGGTCCAATCTACCCAAGTTCCTCTCCTCTTGGTCCAATCTAACCTAAGTTCGCTCCTCCTGTCCAATCTACGGGGTTCGTTTTCCTCTTTTGTCCAATGTCAATAGGAAGTTCGTCTCCTCTTGATCCAATCTAAGGAGTTCATCTCCTTTCTGTCCAATCTAACCGAGTTCGTCTCCTTTTGGTCCAATCATAGGAAGTTAGTCTCCTCTTGGTTCAATTTAACCGAGTTTGTTTCCTCTTGGTCTAATCTAAGGAGTTCGTCTCCTTTTGGTCCAATCTAACCGAGTTCGTCTTCTTTTGGTCAATCTAACCTAGTTCGTCTCCTCTTGGTCCAATCTAAGGGAGTTCGTTTCCTCTAAGTCCAATCATAGGAAGTTAGTCTCCTCTTGGTTCAATCTAAGGACTTCATCTCCTTTCGGTCCAATCTAACCGAGTTCGTGTCCTCTTGGTCCAATCTAAGGAGTTCGTCTCCTTTTGGCCCAATCTAACCGAGTTCGTCTTCTTTTGTTCTAATCTAAAGGAGTTCTTCTCCTTTTCGTCCAATCTAACCTAGTTCGTCTCCCTTTGGTCCAATCTAAGGAGTTCGTCTCCTTTTGTTCTAATCTAAGGGAGTTCTTCTCCTTTTGGGTCAAATCTAACCTAGTTCATCTCTATCTAACCGAGTTCGTCTCCTTTTAGTATAATCTAAGGGAGTTCGTCTCCTTTTGGTTCAATCTAACCGAGTTCGTCTCCTCTTGGTCCAATCATAGCAAGTTAGTCTCCTCTTGGTTCAATTTAACCGAGTTCGTCTCCTCTTGGTCCAATCTAGGGAGTTCGTCTCCTTTTTGTCTAATCTACCGGAGTTCGTCTCCTTTTGGTTCAATCTAACTGAGTTCCGTCTCCTTTTAGTTAATCAAGGGAGTTCGTCTCCTTTTGGCCCAATCTACAGAGTTCGTCTCCTTTTGGTCGAATCTAAGAGATCGTCTCCTTGTGGTCCAATCTAACCTTGTTTTCGTCTCCTCTTGGTCCAATTTAACCGAGTTCGTCTCTTTTGGTCTAATCTAAGGAGTTTCGTCTCCATTTGGTCCAATCTAACCGAGTTTGTCTCCTTTTGGTCAAATCTAAGGGAGTTGCTCTCCTTTTGGTCCAATCTAACCTAGTTCGTCTCCTCTTGGTCCAATCTAAGGAGTTCGTCTCCTATTGGTCTAATCTAAGGGTGTTCGTCTCCTTTTGGTTCAATCTAACCAAGTTCGTCTCCTTTTAGTCAAATCTAAGGGTGTTCGTCTTCTTTTGGGCCAATCTAACCTAGTTCGTCTCCTCTTGGTCCAAGCTAGGGAGTTCGTCTCGTTTTGGTCCAATCTTAGGAAGTTAGTCTCCTCTTGGTCCAATCTAAGGAGTTCGTCTCCTCTTGGTGCAATCATAGGAAGTTAGTCTCCTCTTGGTTCAATTTAACCGAGTTCGTCTCCTCTTGCTCCAATCTAACCTAGTTCATCTCCTCTTGGTCCAATCTAAGGAGTTCGTCTCCTTTTGGTCCAATCTAACCGAGTTCGTCTCGTTTTGCTCCAATCTAACATAGTTCGTCTCCTCTTGGTCCAATCTAACGATTTCGTCTCCTTTTGGTCTAATCTAAGGGAGTTCGTCTCCTTTTGGTTCAATCTAACCAGGTTCGTCTCCTTTTAGTCAAATCTAAGGGTGCTCGTCTCCTTTTGGGCCAATCTAACCTAGTTCGTTTCCTCTTGGTCCAAGCTAAGGAGTTCGTATTCTTTTGGTCTAAAATAACCTAGTTCATCTCCTTTTAGTCTAATCTAAGGGAGTTCGACTCCTTTTTGGTCCAATCTAACCTAGTTCGTGTCCTCTTGGTCCAATCTAAGGAGTTCATCTCCTTTTGGTCCAATCTAACTGAGTTCGTCTCGTTTTGGTCTAATCTAAGGGAGTTCGTCTCGTTTGGGTCCAATCTAACCTAGTTCGTCTCCTCTTGGTCCAATCTAAGGAGTTCGTCTCCTTTTGGTCCAATCTTAGGAAGTTATTCTCCTCTTGGTCCAATCTAAGGAGTTCGTCTCCATTTGGTCCAATCTAACCGAGTTCGTCACCTTTTGTTCTAATCTAAGGGATCTCTTCTTCTTTTGGTCCAATCTAACCTAGTTCGTCTCCTCTTTGTCCAATCTAAGGGAGTTCGTCTCCTCTTGGTCCAACCATAGGAAGTTAGTCTCCTCTTGGTTCAATTTAACCGAGTTCGTCTCCTCTTGGTCCAATCTAAGGAGTACGTCTCCTTTTTGTCTAATCTACGGGAGTTCATCTCCTTTTGGTTTAATCTAACCGAGTTCGTCTCCTTTTAGTATAATCTAAGGGAGTTCGTCTCCTTTTGGCCCAATCTAACAGAGTTCGTCTCCTTTTGGTCCAATCTAAGGAGTTCATCTCCTTTTGGTCTAATCTAAGGGAGTTCGTCTCCTTTTGGTTCAATCTAACCAAGTTCGTCTCCTTTTAGTCAAATCTAAGGGTGTTCGTCTCCTTTTGGGCCAATTTAACCTAGTTCGTCTCATCTTGGTCCAAGCTAAGGAGTTCGTATTCTTTTGGTCCAACATAACCTAGTTCATCTCCTTTTAGTCAAATCTAAGGGAGTTCATCTCCTTTTGGTCCAATCTAACCTAGTTCGTCTCCTCTTGGTCTAATCTATGGAGTTCGTCTCCTCTTGGTCCAATCTAACCGAGTTCGTCTCCTTTTGGTCTAATCTAAGGGAGTTTCTCTCCTTTAGGTCCAATTCTAACGTGTTAGTCTATTTTGGGTCCACAGATCTAAGAGTGGTGCGTCCCTTTTGGGTCTAATCAAAGAGAGTTGTATCCTTTGGTTCAACCTAACCGAGTTCGTCTATTGTGGTTAATATGGTTGTTCGTCTTCTTTTGGTCCAATCTAACCTAGTTCGTCTCCTCTTGGTCCAATCTAAGGAGTTCGTCTCCTTTTGGTTCATCGTCTCAAGAGTCAGTATCCTTTTTGTTATAATTAAGGGAGTGTAAGAGCGCGTTTTGGTACCCAATTAACGAGTCGTCGTCCTTTTGACTACATCTTAACCTAGTTTTCTCTTAGTTGGGTTAATGGTAAGGGAGTTGCTTCTCTTTGGTCCGCAAATCAACCCTAGTTCCGTTCCCTCTTGGTCCAATATTAGGAGTTCGTCTCCTTTTGGTCCAATCATAGGAAGTTAGTGTCCTCTTGGTCCAATCTAAGGAGTTCGTCTCCATTTGGTCCAATTTAACCGAGTTCATCTCCGATTGGTCAAATCTATGGGAGTTTGTCTCCTTTTGGTCCAATCTAACGAAGTTCGTCTCCTCTTGGTCCAATCTAAGGAGTTAGTCTCCTTTTGTCCAATCTTACGCAGTTAGTCTCCTCTTGGTCCGATCTAAGGAGGTCGTCTCCTTTTGGTCTAATCTAAGGGAGTTCGTCACCGTTTGGTCCAATCATACCTAGTTCGTCTCCTCTTGGTCCAATATAAGGAGTTCGTCTCCATTTGGTCCAATCTAACCTAGTTTGTCTCCTTTTGGTCAAATCTAAGGGAGTTGGTCTCCTTTTGGATCAATCTAACCTTGTTCGTCTCCTCTTGGTCCAATCTAAGGAGTTTGTCTCCATTGGTCTAATCTAAGGGGGTTCGTCTCCTTTTGGTTCAATCTAACCAAGTTCGTCTCCTTTTAGTCAAATCTAATGGTGTTCGTCTTCTTTTGGGCCAATCTAACCTAGTTCGTCTCCTCTTGGTCCAAGCTAGGGAGTTCGTCTCGTTTTGGTCCAATCTTAGGAAGTTAGTCTCCTCTTGGTCCAATCTAAGGAGTTCATCTCCTCTTGGTCAAATCATAGGAAGTTAGTCTCTTCTTGGTTCAATTTAACTGAGTTCGTCTCCTCTTGGTCCAATCTATAACAGGATTCGTCTCCTTTTGGTCCATCTAGCAGAGTGCTGTCTCCTTTTGCTCCAAGCTAAACCTAGTTCGTGTCCCTTGGTCACATCTAGGAGTGTCTACTCTTGGTCCAATCTAAGGATTTCGTCTCCTATTGGTCCAATCTAGCCATGTTTGTGTCCTCTTGGTCCAATCTAAGGAGTTCATCTCCTTTTGGTCCAATCTAACTGAGTTCGTCTCCTTTTGGTCTAATCTAAGGGAGTTCGTCTCGTTTGGGTCCAATCTAACCTAGTTCGTCTCCTCTTGGTCCAATCTAAGGAGTTCGTCTCCTTTTGGTCCAATCTAACCGAGTTCGTCTCCTTTTGCTACAATCTAACCTAGTTCGTCTCCTCTTGGTCCAATCTAAGGAGTTCGTCTCCTTTTGTTCTAATCTAAGGGAGTTCGTCTCCTTTTGGTTCCATCTAACCAAGTTCGTCTCCTTTTAGTCAAATCTAAGGGTGTTTGTCTCCTTTTGGGCCAATCTAACCTAGTTCGTCTCCTCTTGGTCCAAGCTAAGGAGTTTGTATTCTTTTGGTCCAAAATAACCTAGTTCATCTCCTTTTAGTATAATCTAAGGGTGTTCGTCTCCTTTTGGCCCAATCTAACCTAGTTCGTCTCCTCTTGGTCCAATCTAAGGAGTTCCTCTCGTTTTGGTCCAATCTTAGGAAGTTAGTCTCCTCTTAGTCCAATCTAAGGAGTTTGTCTCCTCTTGGTGCAATCTTAGGCAATTAGTCCCCTCTTGGTTCAATCTAAGGAGTTCGTCTCCTTTTGGTCCAATTTAACCGAGTTCCTTTTCTTTTGCTCCAATCTAACCTAGTTCGTCTCCTCTTGGTCCAATCTAAGGAGTTCATCTCCTTTTGGTCCAATCTAACTGAGTTCGTCTCCTTTTGGTCTATTCTAAGGGAGTTCGTCTCTTGTTGGTCCAATCTAACCTAGTTCATCTCCTCTTGGTCTAATCTAAAGAGTTCGTCTCGTTTTGGTCCAATCTTAGGAAGTTAGTCTCCTCTTGGTCCAATCTAAGGAGTTCGTTTCCTCTTGGTCCAATCCTAGGAAGTTAGTCTCCTCTTGGTTCAATTTAACCGAGTTCGTCTCCTCTTAGTCCAATCTAAGGAGTTCGTCTCCTTTTGGTCCAATCTAACCGAGTTCGTCTCCTTTTACTCCAATCTAACCTCGTTTGTCTCCTCTTGGTCCAATCTAAGGAGTTCGTCTCCTTTTGGTTAAATCTAAGGGAGTTTGTCTCCTTTTGGTCCAATCTAACCTAGGTCGTCTCCTCTTGGTCCAAGCTAATGAGTTCGTATCTTTTGGTCTAAATAAACCTAGTCCGTCTCTCCTTGTTCCAATCTAAGGAGCTTCTCTCTCTCGGTCCCAATCATAGGAAGTTTAGTCTCCTCTTGGTTCAATTTAACCGAGTTCCCGTCTCCGCTTGGTCCAATCTAAGGAGTTTGTCTCCTTTTGGTCCAATCTAACTGAGTTCGTCTCGTTTGGGTCCAATCTAACCTGTTTCGTCTCCTCTTGGTCCAATCTAAGGAGTTCGTCTCCTTTTGGTTCAATCTAACCAGGTTCGTCTCCTTTTTGTCAAATCTAAGGGTGTTCGTATCCTTTTGGGCCAATCTAACCTAGTTCGTCTCCTCTTGTTCCAAGCTAAGGAGTTCGTATTCTTTTGGTCTAAAATAACCTAGTTCATCTCCATTTAGTCTAATCTAAGGGAGTTCGACTCCTTTTTCGTCCAATCTAACCTAGTTCGTGTCCTCTTGGTCCAATCTAAGGAGTTCATCTCCTTTTGGTCCAATCTAACTGAGTTCGTCTCGTTTTGGTCTAATCTAAGGGAGTTCGTCTCGTTTGGGTCCAATCTAACCTAGTTCGTCTCCTCTTGGTCCAATCTAAGGAGTTCGTCTCCTTTTGGTCCAATCTTAGGAAGTTAGTCTCCTCTTGGTCCAATCTAAGGAGTTCGTCTCCTTTTGGTCCAATCTAACCGAGTTCGTCTCCTTTGGCTCCAATCTAACCTAGTTCGTCTCCTCTTGGTCCAATCTAAGGAGTTCGTCTCCTTTTTTGTCTAATCTACGGGAGTTCGTCTCCTTTTGGTTCAATCTGACCGAGTTCATCTCCTTTTAGTATATTATAAGGGAGTTCGTCTCCTTTTGGCCCAATCTAACAGAGTTCGTCTCCTTTTGGACCAATCTAAGGAGTTCGTCTCCTTTTGGTCTAATCTAAGGGAGTTCGTCTCCTTTTGGTTCAATCTAATCAAGTTCGTCTCCTTTTAGTCAAATCTAAGGGTGTTCGTCTCCTTTTGGGTCAATCTAACCTAGTTCGTCTCCTCTTGGTCCAAGCTAAGGAGTTTGTATTCTTTTGGTCCAAAATAACCTTGTTCATCTCCTTTTATTATAATCTAAGGGTGTTCGTCTCCTTTTGGGCCAATCTAACCTAGTTCGTCTCCTCTTGGTCCAAGCTAAGGAGTTCGTATTCTTTTGGTCCAAATTTACCTAGTTCGTCTCCTTTTAGTCTAATCTAAGGGACTTCGTCTCCTTTTGGTCCAGTCTAACCTAGTTCGTCTTCTCTTGGTCCAAGCTAAGGAGTTCGTATTCTTTTGGTCCTATATAACCGAGTTCATCTCCTTTTAGTCTAATCTAAGGGAGTTCGTCTCCTTTTGGTCAAATCTAACCTAGTTCGTCTCCTCTTGGTCCAATCTAAGTAGTTCGTCTCCCTTTGGTCCAATCTAAACTAGTTTGTCTCCTCTTGGTCCAATCTAAGGTGTTTCTCTCCTTTTGGTCCAATCTAACTGTGTTCGTCTCTTTTTTGTCCAATCTAACTTGTGGTCTAATCTAAGGTTGTTCGTCTCCTTTTCGTCCGATCTAACCTAGTTCGTCTCCTCTAGGTCCAATCTAAGGAGTTCGTCTCCTTTTGGTCCCATCTAACCGAGTTCGTATCTTTTTGGTTTAATCTAAGGGAGTTCGTCTCCTTTTGGTCCAATCTAACCGAGTTCATCTCCTTTTGCTACAATCTAACCTATTTCGTCTCCTTTTGGTCTCATCTAATGGAGTTCTTCTCCTTTTGGTCCAATCAAACCTAGTTCGTCTCCTCTTGGTCCAATATAAGGAGTACGTCTCCTTTTGGTCCAATCTTAGGAAGATTTTCTCCTCTTGGTCCAATCTAAGGAGTTCGTCTGCATTTGGTCCAATTTAACCGAGTTCATCTCCTATTGGTCAAATCTATGGGAGTTTGTCTCCTTTTGGTCCAATCTAACGAAGTTCGTCTCCTCTTGGTCCAATCTAAGGAGTTCGTCTCCAGTTGGTCCAATCGTAGGAAGTTAGTCTCCTCTTGGCCCAATCTAAGGAGTTCGTCTTCTTTTGTCCAATCTTAGGCAGTTAGTCTCCTCTTGGTCCGATCTAAGGAGGTCGTATCCTTTTGGTCTAATCTAAGGGAGTTCGTCTCCTTTTGGTCCAATATTACCTAGTTCGTCTCCTCTTGGTCCAATCAAAGGAGTTCATCTCCTTT
>JAGKPW010003088.1:0-35906 GCA_019926035.1 Melaleuca alternifolia | reverse complement strand
TAACCCATTTATGATCTATTTAGGACCCATTTAAGACCTATGAAGCTATTAAGTGACCTATTTACGACCCAACTAACTTTTTAAACTTACCCGTTTATAACCCATATTATCAAATATGAGTTAAAATATGGGTCTTTGACCCATTTTGCCACCTCTAACCTCAAGTCTTCCTTAGGAATTTTAATTTTTTAGAATTTTAAATTTTTATTATTTTAAAAGATGATTTGACACTTCCGACGAGCCACGTGGATGCCACGTCGGATTTCCAACAAGTTGGATCGGAGTTGGCACAAAAGTGATCATTTTTTTTTTGAAAAAGTGGCACTAAAGTATTCGAATACAAGTTTTGAAATTAAAGTGAGCGTCGTACACAAGTTATGACACTTGTAGTGTTTTTTTCCCACATTTTCTATATCAAGCTAACTTTGGTTCTTGGAATGCGCCATTGTAACTCCTTAAACCAATCATAAAATGTCACATTGGGCATGCCAAAAAAAATGTTACACTGGAATTTCTTTTGCGGCGAAATATCTTTAACATAAAGTATTTCTTCAAATTTTAATTAAAGGGTATCGAGTTCTATGAAAATTTTAGACAAGAGATATCCAGGCACACAAGAAACAACTATAAACTTTAGTTTGAACAGAACTGTACGTACAAACTGTGCTGCGATATAATCGACAATAATGTTTGGAAATACAATCACTTCCACAGTAACACACATGCATGAGCTAATTTGAAATCTAATAGACAATAAAGCTTGAGCACATATTGTAACGACCCGCTTCCGACCTCTTTTCGAGACTTAATTGTGCGAAATTACGGGTTTAGTTTGTGACCCGTTGGCCTCGAGAACTCCCCGGACTAAATCGTAAAATCTCGTTTCGGACTATTTCAAATTTTCGGAAATCATGTTTTGGTCTCCCGAAAATTTATAAATCACGTTTTGGACCCCAAAAACCATGAATCTGAGGTTTGGGAAGGTTTTTATAATTTTCGGGAATTTTAGGAATTTTTATTATTTTTAATATTTTATTATTTAATGGTTGACCGGTCAACGTTGACCATTGACCGGTCAACACCCTCATGCAGCCGACTCTCTCTCTCTCCTCTCCCTCTCTTTTCTTTCTTTTCTTTCTTTTCCCTCTCCCCTCTTGCGTGCACTCCACCCCATCTCTCTCTCTCTCTCTCTCTCTCTCTTGTGGTAGGTGGTATAACACATGGAGGGACCCACAGGTCAGCCTCCATCCCATCAGCTCACTCTCTCTCTTTTCTCTCTCTCTTCCCTCCCGCGACCATCTTCTTCCTCATCTTCTTCTTCGGTTTTTGCTGCTCACCGGCCCTCCTTCTCCAGGCCATAACTTCTTGCTCCGACCTCCGTTTTGGGTGCCGTTTGCGCCATTGTCTTCGTCATAATATCTATTTTCATAGACACCAACCTCATCCAAATATTCCATCTAGATCGCATTTGAGAGGCCCCGAAAGAAGCCCCCACGGAACAGTGTTTCTGGGTTTGAACTTTTCCAGATTCGGACCCGAGTGACACCCCATCTTTGGAAGCCCATAACTTTCAGCTCCGACCTCCGTTTGACAAGCCGTTGGTGGCGTTGGAATCCTTGAAAAACTAGCTTTCCATAGATACCAATCTCCTCTCATGATTCCACCCGGTTCGCCGTCGGGAAGCCCCCAAAGAAGCCTTCCCAGAACTGTTTTCTGGAATTTCCAGATTCTTGGTCCGAGCTTCAAGTCGCATTTTCTCCCAATCCTTTGATCTAAAGCCCTTTCCGTTGCTTCCAATGGGTTTGTGGATACTCCTTTACCCTAATCTAGCCTTTGGTTGGGATCAATTTGGTTGAAAAGCACCCATTCTACCCCCAAACCACCGAGTACCCCTGTTTCCGCCGGAGCTGCTGTTCGCCGGCCACCGTGCCCTTTCCGGCGACACCCACTCCTCCCTACCACCTTCAATCGATAGGTGGGAGTCTTGTGAACACAATGGCACCGATTTCGGCCTTTGGTGTTGAGCCATTTGAGAGAAATCAACCTCCAAAGCACAACCCCTCCCTCTTGAACCCAGATTCCGGCCAGCACATTCAACGGGCGATTACTCGCCGTTCCGGCCACCTCAAGCGACGCCGCCACCACCATTGGACTCGTGTAAGTCCCCTTTACAAAGCCCAATAGGTTTGGTTCACCAATTTGGCATCATTTGCTCGAATTTGGTCTTAAACCAACTAGTGCTCGCCGAACCCAATTTTAGGGCTTGCTGGTCGCGCGCCTTTGAGGCATGTCCGAGCCGTTCCGTCGCCACCCATAGCCACTCGTGAGTCCCTCAACCTCCCAGCAGCACCAAGGAACGCCCCCGGCCATCGGAGTCTCGTCGGAAGTTCGCCGGAGTTCGCCGTGAGCCGCTTATTTGCGAGGAAATCATGTGAGTGGATTCTAACTTTTTATTAGGCGTATTCACTGTTTTAGTAGAAATCGGGTAGAACGGATAGAGCAAGTAGAATGGCTAGAATCTTGAAATTGCATAGCTTATATGCCGATCGATTAGACCATTAGTTGTATTTGGTTAGTCAATGGATGATAAACCTTTCGATGGTTTAGTTATGATTAGGGCTTGGCATCTCACGCAATACGAGAAATGCCCTCGTATGTTCTTGGGACCCGCGAGGGGTCAGACCCATCGGGTCAAGAGTGGTGTGGTTGGACACCAAAAGGTTGTAAAGTTTATTTATTTACGCTTTATTTATTATTAAGCTTGTAGATCTTAGTTTTATTTAATTATTTAATTACTTTAGAAATTGCATTTAATTATTTAATTATTTTAGAATTGCATTTAATTATTAGTTCTGCTATTATATTTTCGTGAATAGTGTTGTTTAGATCCCCTACCAGTCGGCTGACCTGTCCCCTGAAAACCCTAAGACCCCTTCGGACCTTCTAGTAACTCTCAGTGCAGATAACTAGAGGTAGGGAGCCCTAGGCTTGGCATGGGTTGTGTGTTCTCTGCGATAACCGGGGATTGGTATGTGAGGTGTTCCACTTAGACTACAGAGACTTGAGAGTGGGGAGGGACGACCAGGGACCCTAGGACAGGGGTATTCCTAATCTAAGGTTAGGGTTCGTTCACTGAGATAGTCGAATCTCATCCCACCACCCCACCATCCCAGGACCCCAGCATGGACCCGAAACTCTCAGACTCGGAGGACCAGTCAGTGGAGGAGGAGCCTATGGAGAAGGACCTTTACGGGGAGGAAGTTCAGGGACCAGTGGAGTTGGAGCATCTGGAGGACCTAACTGGGAGCTGCAGCTGGAGCGGACTTGGCCTAAGTTGGCGACTACCCCTTAGGGCTAGTACTCGCCCTCCCTTCCCCTAGTCGCGTTTTTCTTATTTTATTTTATCGTATAGCTGTGCAACGTTGTGTCCTTAGACTGATGTTAGGATTTACCATTTCGTCTTACCTCTTTTGTATTTGGACGTCGACTGGTGATTTTTATGGTAGTACCGGTATCTTGTTTCATGGAGCGAAGTGTATATTTTGGATCCTGAAGACATTGCTTCGTCCCCCTTGAATCGGGGCGTGACAGCTTGGTATCAGAGCAAAGGTTAGTAACCACGGAAAGGTTACCTTCTTGGAGTGATAAGGAGTGAATGACTGGACGTATTGGGATAAGAGTTCTGGACGCAGGACCTTAGTTAAACCTAAAGACCAGACCGAGATTAGCTCAGGACCCCCACTTAACCTTGAGTTTGGTGTCAATTGTTTAGCTGCGTTGGCACGGTATGGGACGTGTGCAGCAAGGCCGGACATTGGCTAGAGACCATAGGGCTTGGTCCACGCCCGACTCGACCTGGGCGGTATGGGACGCACAGGACGAGGTCAGGCGTGTGACGTGACGTCTGGTTTAGCTGAGTTGGCGCGGTCTAGAACGTGTGCAGCAAAGCCGAACCTGGACTTGTAGTGCCGGAGGGCACGTGGCCGTTGATCGGCGTGGCGAGGCTGGGCCTCTGCTGTTGTGACAATGATCACCCTTTTGAGAGGGTGTGGTGTTTCTGTCACCGCCTGGGTGGCGAAAGTGCGTGGCACCGAGTGAGGGTGGCCACTGACGCACTGAAGTCGAGTTCCTGACGAGGTTTCGACTGGACCCGTGGGGTCGTGTTGTCCTACGGGGTTAGGACGGGTGTTGATGGTGGTTTCCAACGCCGAGTGTTGATGATGGTTTCCAACACAGTGACAATGATCACCCTACGGGGGGTGTGGGTTCTGTCACCGCCTGCGTGGCGAGGGTGCGTGGTATCGAAAGAGGGTGACCACTGATGCACCGTAGTTGGATCCCGACGAGTTTCAATTGAGGACCCGTGGGGTCGAGTATTTTTATGTTTTATTTTGTGCTGAGTTGCACATTTAATATGTTGAGTAACATATGTGATTAGTGTATTGTCGAGTATGACACACTAATAGTAGCATAACTATGCATCGCGTGTTGTCCTTGCTGTGGACAAATATTATTTGTAATGATATCCTAGCTACGAATAGTGTGATATTCTGGATGCTTGTTGAGATATCTTGCGAATGGTGATGAGTGTTACAATATTGAAACCAAGTTTGGTTGTTTGTGAATGGATAGAGGTTAGAAACCTCTGTGGTTAGAGTGACTGTGAGTCGCTTTGCTTTGAGTGTGACACTCAAGGAGACCCGAGGATTGAGAATATCCTCTACTTTTTAGGATCTCCGTGGCGTGATCGCCTAGTCGGCCTAGAGTCAAGGGCCGTGTTGCAGTTAATACTGCTTCAGCAAGTGCTGTTATGACACAACATTAAGAGCTGCCAGTATTTTCGACACCGGTTGTGAGTGTCGCAACTGAGAGTATTGTGAGCCTTGCCCCTAGTCCAATCTAGCCACAAAAGGGAAAGGGTGGTGTAGAGTTGGGTGGAGTGATTTTCTAAAATTGGGACCTCCACAGACCTTTGGAAGGTGTGATACGGTAGTTGCCGGGCTTTGGCTCCAGAGGGTTGATAAGTAGTGTTCCGATGATGATGTGCATCGTCGTGATAAGGTGATCTTGGCAATTCATCATCTGGGAGATGAATACAATTGCAAGGTCTGAGACGACTCGGAAGGCACTTGATTATACTGAGCTTTGTAAGCTTACTTGGGTCTTGAGCATGACCACTGGTGGTAGGCCATCAAGGGGATGAAGTTTTCCTGAAAGAATAGAATTGATCTGTGACGCTATTGTGAGAGCGTTAAATAAGAAACAATTCTTGAGCAATGCTGAGAAAGCAGAAAGTGGCCTAGATTTTAAGACTCCACCCGAGTTACTTGTCAGTGAAAGAGGTTGTGGCGAGGTTCGCTAAGTTGCCTAGGTACGGCAAGAGGATCGGGGAAGACCCGGTGGATTAGATGTTTAGATCCGGTGTTGAACCCAAGACTTGATGATGAACGCCAGTATGCACCACTGGTAGTCCACACCTAGGATGAGGTGAGGGGCAAAGTCTTGAAAATTGAAAAGGACATGGAAAGGATTGATGTCACTTTTGAACCTCAAATTGTCGTGAGTTGAGACAATCACTGACAAGAGTTGATGTTTGGAATTGAGTATGCTACCTCTACCAGTAAAAGAAATGGTATTGCGAAGTTGATGATATGCTTGATTATTTAGAGTCGCTATCGCAGAAGATGCCATAAATTTCATATGGGATGTTATGAGCCCTTTGTTGATAGGCTTTCAAACGGAATTAATTGGACTGGTTACGAAACCATTGATCGTAGTCCTCAAGGTTGCAACCCCCTAACATATTGATGTGTTGTTGACTATTAGGTACATAGAAAGCGAGCCAGTAGTTAGCAGACATGAGCAAAGGTTCTGCGAATAGAAGTGGCAAACAAAAGACAAACCATTTTGTCTTGGCAAGGTACTTAGAGACAGACCTAGCCAGTGAGGCAGGTCTAGCACCTTAACCAGTTGCGGTAACCTACTACACGAGCACCTCAGCATGATGTTAGTTTTGGTTGGCCTTGGACTGGAGTCATACTCAACACTCTTGTTGACAAAAGTAACGAGAAAGAGCCTGCAGATAATGCATATTGGCTAACCAAGTTAAACAAGTACAAACTTTTAGGAGTCCACCTGTTTTGGAATGGAGATGGTCGCTCAGCAAAAGCGGTAGTGAGGTGTAATGATGATTGGCATGGATATATTAATGCAACAGAGTTGAGAAAGATTTTGAAACTGAGAATCATGGGAAGAAAGGGCTAGAAAGCGCATAAGACAAGGCTTGAGTTGAGTACATGTGGTTGGTGTGCACGGTCATATGAATATGACGTAGGTTGACCAATGGGAGACTACCTTTGCCAGACTGAGAAGTCATGAACGACCTCTGACACTGTTCAGAAAGCAACCTAAAGTAGACGCGAAATTGTCGCGCATTTAGCTAACAAGATGGAGTGGACAAATGAAACCTTGGAGAGACTACAGTCCAAGTACAATGAGAAGAGCTTGCCGCTAGAGACAAGCTTCACTCTGTTTTTGCAAAAAGGAACAAGGAGGGTGCAACGCCTTCAACATGACGATATACAACGGATATTGCTAGAGCAACAGAAGCTTAGCGATGAGTGGGAAAAAGAAGGAAATATCAGTCTCTCTTTATTGTTCAAGCAATAAGAGCCTGATAGAAAAGGACAACACAATGTTGGAATAATAAGAGTGCTTACTTTCGTGTGCTTGCCAAGAGAGATGTCAAAGACAATTCCGTCCCATTGGCGTTAATAGAGCATAAAAGAGCTGATGAAAAGGTTCTTATGTTGTTGAAGGAAAAAGAAAGGAGGAACTTCGACGACGCTTATTAGACACAAGATGTAGTGCAGTCATGAGAAATGATTCCCACAGTTTTGTCGTTAGAAATGTGAATTCGTCCATGGAAGAATCGACGTTTGAAGGAATCACTGTGGTATGAGGATCGCAGATGTGTCTCCAAAGGAGTACTAAGGTTGCCTCCTGAGAAGAGTTATTATACAAAGAATTCATCTACCGTAATGCGTCACCATAAAGGGGTGTTGACACTTTCATAGAAAAGGAAAGTAAGTCCTTGCGAATGTTCACACGATTGGAGAAGAATATTGATTTACTTAAGGGTAAGGCCGTTGGGTACAGACTCTAGAGTTTCGACCTCGATAAGTGATAGCATCTTATTGATCAAGGGGTATCATGAGTGTATTTTGGTATTTGTCGAAGTAAAAATAGGGATAGATTCGACTACAATAACCAGGACTGAGTTGGTATGACATCAGGAGAGATAAGCCGATAGAATAAGTGAGCCATGAGTAACTATTCAAGTGTGGTGATACAGCTTCGATGGTGGTTACTTGATTAGTGGATGGACCGACGCAAGAAGATATCGTCGGAGAGATGATTCTCCGAAGTCTTTTGGATTGTTCTACGAAAGGGGAATTGAGGTCGTGATCAAGCTAACTCACAGCACGGAACCGATCTCTAAGCCACCCTATTGGATGTTATTATCGAAATGAGAGGAATTGAAGGTGTATACACATAAGCTACAGGATAAAGGATTTACTTGTCTTAGCACACTACTATGGGTTGCGTTGTGCTGATTCCCCCTTCACAAAGTGAAAGGACAAATAATTGCACTTGAATGTTGGCTACCAATAGTTGGAATAACTGATGGTATAAGAGTTAGCTAGAACATAAGCAATGTTCAAGGGTAAGATTGTGATGGAGACTTTTCGAAAATACACACTGTACAGGAGCTAGTAAGTACGAGTCATGGCTTAGCTGTGTGTTATTCTAAGGACACATGATCTCATGTGAAGAGATCTTAGTGGACCCTACTAAGATGAAGACGGTCATGAAATGACCGAGTTACGCAGCATTGACTGAGACTTGAAGTCTCTTAGGACCGACTGATTGTTAATGTCGGCTTGCGAAAAAGAGTTTGAGCATAGTGACGCCATTGAGGGGAACCACCGAAAGAAGATGTGAAGTTTGAGTAGGCCGATAAGAGTGAAGGAAAGCTTCATGGGCTAAAGTAAGAGTTGACTACTGCTCAAGGGTCAATAATTCTGTTAAGTCTTGATGGACTGAGCTTTCATAGTGATGCGCTGTATAAAGGACCAGATTGTGTACTAACCTAGTGCAGTTGACCTGTAGCCCATATTGTTGGGCAGTGAAGTCTCTTGAGTGGTTGATACATGTGACATGATGCATAGCCTGGGATAGGCTGCGGCAAAATTTTACCAGAGCATTTAAAAGCACCAAATAGGTGGACGGATGATACATAATCTTCACCAAGCACTTATACTAGTTATATGTGGTTTCTCCGAAGGGAATTTAAGATTATGATTTGAGTTACGAAAGATATAGTACCAAGTTTGGAGGAAGATCTCAATTTCCTCAAGGTGTCATTGTTAATAAAGACATCGCGGTTCGAGAAGATAAGACAATCGTTGAGACTGGAAGAGAACATGGACTGGTATGCTCCTCAAGTTGAAGTTTGAACTGATTGAAATCAATGACAAGGCATCACACGATGGGAGTGGCCAATCAGGAGGGACCGACTTGGAATAAGTCGTCAAAGTGATAGAATCTTGGATGTATTTCGTCAGAATGGTGCAACAGAAGTATGGTGGTACTATGTTGGTAGAGGCGCCGAATGTGGAAGAGTTTACACGAAGATTGCCAGGGTTATCCCTAAGAAGTTTAACTTGGGAAATGTGAACCAAGTTAGACCAAGACGTTGACTCTAAGGATTAGAGATAGATGACGAAACGTCGTTAGTGGGAGAAACCGATCTCAAGAGAGACGACCATAGGGTTGTTTCTTGAGCAGTTAGACGGGACGAATTTCGGGGACGAAATTCCTTTAAGGGGGGAAGATTGTAATGACCCGCTTCCGACCTCTTTTCGAGACTTAATTGTGCGAATTTACTGGTTTAGTTTGTGGCCCGTTGGCCTCGAGAACTCCCCGGACTAAATCGTGAAATCTCGTTTCGGACGATTTCGAATTTTTGGAAATCATGTTTTGGTCTCCAGAAAATTTATAAATCACGTTTTGAGCCCCAAAAACCATGAATTTGAGGTTTGGGGAGGTTTTTATAATTTTTGGGATTTTTTGTAATTTTTGTAATTTTTGTTATATTTTTTAATATTTTATTATTTAATGGGTTGACCGGTCAACGTTGACCATTGACCGGCCAACACCACGTGCGCCCGACCTCTCTCTCTCTCTCTCTCTTTTCACACATGTTCTTTCTTTTCCATCTCCCCTACTTGTGGTGGTGCTGGAGCTCGCACCCCCTCAAGTACTCTCATAGGCGGGGTCACTCTCGTCATCTCGGTCGGCTGGTAGGTGGTATAACACATTGAGGGACCCACAGGTCAGCCTCCATCCCATCAGCTCACTCTCTCTCTTTTCTCTCTCTCTTCCCTCCCGCGACCATCTTCTTCCTCATCTTCTTCTTCGGTTTTTGCTGCTCACCGGCCCTCCTTCTCCAGGCCATAACTTCTTGGTCCAACATCCGTTTTGGGTGCCGTTTGCGCCATTGTCTTCCTCGTAACATCTAGTTTCCAAAGAGATCAACCACACCCAAATACTCCATCTAGATTTAATTTTATAGGCCCCGAAAGAAGCCCTCACGGAACACTTTTTCTGGGTTCGAGTTTTTCCAGATTCGGACCCGAGCGACACCCCATCTTTGGAAGCCCATAACTTTCAGCTCCGACCTCCGTTTGACCCACCGTTGGTGGCGTTGGAATCCTTGAAGAACCAGATTTCCATAGATATCAACCTCCTCTCATGATTCTACCTGGTTCGCCGTCGGGAAGCCCCCAAAGAAGCCTTCCCAGAACTGTTTTCTGGAATTTCCAGATTCTTGGTCCGAGCTTCAAGTCGCATTTTCTCCCAATCCTTCGATCTAAAGCCCTTTCCGTTGCTTCCAATGGGTTTGTGGATACTCTTTTACCCTAATCTAGCCTTTGGTTGGGATCGATTTGGTCGAAAATCACCCATTCTACCCCCAAACCACCGAGTACCCCTGTTTCCGCCGGAGCTGCTGTTCGCCGGCCACCGTGCCCTTTCCGGCGACACCCACTCCTCCCTACCACCTTCAATCGATAGGTGGGAGTCTTATGAACACAATGGCACCGATTTCGGCCTTTGGTGTTGAGCCATTTGAGAGAAATCAACCTCCAAAGCACAACCCCTCCCTCTTGAACCCAGATTCCGGCCAGCACATTCAACGGGCGATTACTCGCCGTTCCGGCCACCTCAAGCGACGCCGCCACCACCATTGGACTCGTGTAAGTCCCCTTTACAAAGCCCAATAGGTTTGGTTCACCAATTTGGCACCATTTGCTCGAATTTGGTCTTAAACCAACTAGTGCTCGCCGAACCCAATTTTAGGGCTTGCTGGTCGCGCGCCTTTGAGGCATGTCCGAGCCGTTCCGTCGCCACCCACAGCCACTCGTGAGTCCCTCAACCTCCCAGCAGCACCAAGGAACGTCCCCGGCCATCGGAGTCTCGCCGGAGTTCGCCGTGAGCCGCTTATTTGCGAGGAAATCATGTGAGTGGATTCTAACTTTTTATTAGGCGTATTCACTGTTTTAGTAGAAATCGGGTAGAACGGCTAGAGCAAGTAGAATGGCTAGAATCTTGAAATTGCATAGCTTATATGCCGATCGATTAGACCATTAGTTGTATTTGGTTAGTCAATGGATGATAAACCTTTCGATGGTTTAGTTATGATTAGGGCTTGGCATCTCACGCGATACGAGAAATGCCCTCGTATGTTCTCGGGACCCGCGAGGGGTCAGACCCATCGGGTCAAGAGTGGTGTGGTTGGACACCAAAAGGTTGTAAAGTTTATTTATTTACGCTTTATTTATTATTAAGCTTGTAGATCTTAGTTTATTTAATTATTTAATTACTTTAGAAATTGCATTTAATTATTTAATTATTTTAGAATTGCATTTAATTATTAGTTCTGCTATTATATTTTCGTGAATAGTGTTGTTTAGATCCCCTACCAGTCAGCTGACCTGTCCCCTGAAAACCCTAAGACCCCTTCGGACCTTCTAGTAACTCTCAGTGCAGATAACTAGAGGTAGGGAGCCCTAGGCTTGGCATGGGTTGTGTGTTCTCTGCGATAACCGGGGATTGGTATGTGAGGTGTTCCACTTAGGCTACAGAGACTTGAGAGTGGGGAGGGACGACCAGGGACCCTAGGACAGGGGTATTCCTAATCTAAGGTTAGGGTTCGTTCACTGAGATAGTTGAATCTCATCCCACCACCCCACCATCCCAGGACCCCAGCATGGACCCGAAACTCTCAGACTCGGAGGACCAGTCAGTGGAGGAGGAGCCTATGGAGGAGGACCTTTACGGGGAGGAAGTTCAGGGACCAGTGGAGCTGGAGCATCTGGAGGACCTGGACTGGGAGCTGCAGCTGGAGCGGACTTGGCCTAAGTTGGCGACTACCCCTTAGGGCTAGTACTCGCCCTCCCTTCCCCTAGTCGCGTTTTTCTTATTTTATTTTATCGTATAGCTGTGCAACGTTGTGTCCTTAGACTGATGTTAGGATTTACCATTTCGTCTTACCTCTTTTGTATTTGGACGTCAACTGGTGATTTTTTATGGTAGTACTAGTTGACGTCCAAATACAAAAGAGGTAAGACGAAATGGTAAATCCTAACATCAGTCTAAGGACACAACGTCGCACAGCTATACGATAAAATAAAATAAGAAAACGCGACTAGGGGAAGGGAGGGCGAGTACTAGCCCTAAGGGGTAGTCGCCAACTTAGGCCAAGTCCGCTCCAGCTGCAGCTCCCAGTCCAGGTCCTCCAGATGCTCCAGCTCCACTGGTCCCTGAACTTCCTCCCCGTAAAGGTCCTCCTCCACTGACTGGTCCTCCGAGTCTGAGAGTTTCGGGTCCATGCTGGGGTCCTGGGATGGTGGGGTGGTGGGATGAGATTCAACTATCTTAGTGAACGAACCCTAACCTTATATTAGGAATACCCCTGTCCTAGGGTCCCTGGTCGTCCCTCCCCACTCTCAAGTCTCTGTAGCCTAAGTGGAACACCTCACATACCAATCCCCGGTTATCGTAGAGAACACACAACCCATGCCAAGCCTAGGGCTCCCTACCTCTAGTTATCTGCACTGAGAGTTACTAGAAGGTCCGAAGGGATCTTAGGGTTTTCAGGGGACAAGTCAGCTGACTGGTAGGGGATCTAAACAACACTATTCACGAAAATATAATAGCAGAACTAATAATTAAATGCAATTCTAAAATAATTAAATAATTAAATGCAATTTCTAAAGTAATTAAATAATTAAATGAAATTAATATCTACAAGCTTAATAATAAATAAAGCGTAAATAAATAAACTTTACAACCTTTTGGTGTCCAACCACACCACTCTTGACCCGATGGGTCTGACCCCTCGCGGGTCCCAAGAACATACGAGGGCATTTCTCGTATTGCGTGAGATGCCAAGCCCTAATCATAACTAAACCATCGAAAGGTTTATCATCCATTGACTAACCAAATACAACTAATGGTCTAATCGATCGGCATATAAGCTATGCAATTTCAAGATTCTAGCCATTCTACTTGCTCTAGCCGTTCTACCCGATTTCTACTAAAACAGTGAATACGCCTAATAAAAAGTTAGAATCCACTCACATGATTTCCTCGCAAATAAGCGGCTCACGGCGAACTCCGGCGAACTTCCGACGAGACTCCGATGGCCGGGGGCGTTCCTTGGTGCTGCTGGGAGGTTGAGGGACTCACGAGTGGCTGTGGGTGGCGACGGAACGGCTCGGACATGCCTCAAAGGCGCGCGACCAGCAAGCCCTAAAATTGGGTTCGGCGAGCACTAGTTGGTTTAAGACCAAATTCGAGCAAATGATGCCAAATTGGTGAACCAAACCTATTGGGCTTTGTAAAGGGGACTTACACGAGTCCAATGGTGGTGGCGGCGTCGCTTGAGGTGGCCGGAACGGCGAGTAATCGCCCGTTGAATGTGCTGGCCGGAATCTGGGTTCAAGAGGGAGGGGTTGTGCTTTGGAGGTTGATTTCTCTCAAATGGCTCAACACCAAAGGCCGAAATCGGTGCCATTGTGTTCACAAGACTCCCACCTATCGATTGAAGGTGGTAGGGAGGAGTGGGTGTCGCCGGAAAGGGCACGGTGGCCGGCGAACAGCAGCTCCGGCGGAAACAGGGGTACTCGGTGGTTTGGGGGTAGAATGGGTGCTTTTCAACCAAATTGATCCCAACCAAAGGCTAGATTAGGGTAAAGGAGTATCCACAAACCCATTGGAAGCAACGGAAAGGGCTTTAGATCAAAGGATTGGGAGAAAATGCGACTTGAAGCTCGGACCAAGAATCTGGAAATTCCAGAAAACAGTTCTGGGAAGGCTTCTTTGGGGGCTTCCCGACGGCGAACCGGGTGGAATCATGAGAGGAGGTTGGTATCTATGGAAAGTTAGTTTTTCAAGGATTCCAACGCCACCAACGGCGTGTCAAACGGAGGTCGGAGCTGAAAGTTATGGGCTTCCAAAGATGGGGTGTCGCTCGGGTCCGAATCTGGAAAAACTCGAACCCAGAAAAAGTGTTCCGTGAGGTCTTCTTTCGGGGCCTATAAAATTAAATCTAGATGGAGTATTGGGGTGTGGTTGATCTCTTTGGAAACTAGATGTTACGAGGAAGACAATGGCGCAAACGGCACCCAAAACGGAGATCGGAGCAAGAAGTTATGGCTTGGTGAAAGAGGGCCGGTGAGCAGCAAAAACCGAAGAAGAAGATGAGGAAGAAGATGGTCGCGGGAGGGAAGAGAGAGAGAAAAGAGAGAGAGAGTGAGCTGATGGGATGGAGGCTGACCTGTGGGTCCCTCAATGTGTTATACCACCTACCACAAGAGAGAGAGAGAGAGAGAGATGGGGTGGAGTGCACGCAAGAGGGGAGAGGGAAAAGAAAGAAAAGAAAGAAAAGAGAGGGAGAGGAGAGAGAGAGTCGGCTGCACGTGGTGTTGGCCGGTCAATGGTCAACGTTGACCGGTCAACCCATTAAATAATAAAATATTAAAAAATATAACAAAAATTACAAAAATTACAAAAAATCCCAAAAATTATAAAAACCTCCCCAAACCTCAAATTCATGGTTTTTGGGGCTCAAAACGTGATTTATAAATTTTCGGGAGACCAAAACATGATTTCCGAAAATTTGAAATAGTCCGAAACGAGATTTTACGATTTAGTCCGGGGAGTTCTCGAGGCCAACGGGTCACAAACTAAACCCGTAATTTCGCACAATTAAGTCTCGAAAAGAGGTCGGAAGCGGGTCGTTACACATATAAGGATATGACATCGCTGTTTAATCAATGATAGAGATACACACTCGAATCTAATGGGTAATGGGCAGCTAAAAGCTACAGCTGAGGAAATTGAGAGTACTGTGCAGGAAAACATAAATAAGAGAGAATATTTTGTTTGATTTGTGAGGGGGGAGGGCCTCTTGTTGGCTAGCTGGTAATATTTATAGCAAACGCATGGTGTGAAAGAAAACTCTGTTGTTATTTTGATGATGAAAAAACTTAGATAAGTCTGAAGAAGTCAGACTCATAAAGTCTGACGGGGTCAGACTTAGATTCAGACTCAAGTAGTAAAGTAAAATGAATCCCAAATAGATCCGAAGAAGATAATATGAGTGAAATGATATTCTCGTGGATTTGATTCATGTGGATCTTAGACAACTTGCTAGTTGGATAAATGGGTTGATTATTCTTATGACAATTATTATGGATATAATTGATCCTTTGTAAGGCGAGTAAATTTGGCAAGTACTCACTTATGGAAATTAAGATCCCGATTGTATGGATGACTAGAATTGACAGACTCTCATCACAATCTTTAGATTGTTCTAGATCTCCCTGATTGATTCTGTTTAACGGGTAGATTTGAAGAACTCCTTTAAAAAGTGTCAACGATCCAGTAGGCATGAAGGAGTATATAAGGGAGATACCTCTAGTCTTTCGAAGGAATGTGTACGAGAGATAAATTCCAAAGTCTAAAGTTGATATTTTCACTTGTCATTTACTAAGAGCTTATACTGTAGACAAAAGAGAAATATACATACTAGCTTCGTAAGAACAGAAGACTCTTCATTGAGAAGCTTCAATCTTGAGATTGTAACTTTTTTTATTCATAATGAAATCTAGCCAATAGGTTGTCAGTGTGGGAGAGTGGACGTAGGCTTAAATTATGCCGAACCACTATAAGCCTCGTATTTTATTCTTTTTCCTAAACTCTCTTTTTATGCTTATTGTTTTTTATTGCATTCACACATTAAGCACTCGCTAAAAGTATTGAATTACTTATTTCCGTAAAAAGTTTTATTGAATACCTATTCACCCCTTTAGGTGTTCACACTAGTCATTTCATGCGATAACTACTTCTCCACAGCGCTCAGCAGTTGCGTTCCTCCAAGTAACTTCCGCCGATCTTGTCCACATTTGTGTAATTCCGCGTACTTCACTCGCCCACGTCCTTGAATAATTGTTTTCACCACGTTTTGATGGTTTTCTAGCCATCAATGATCACTTATTGACTGGATCTTTGAATAACTATTTTCTCCATAGCATAGACCGTCAGGGCTGGTTGACTTAATAATTTCAGGTTTTGAAACTTACCGCCAGCGCTCATATTGACGGCCAACAACTGTTCACCATCGTATTTCGACAACTGGACACGTGTTATTAGGGAATGTCATCATTGACCGTTGTTTATGAGCTCCCATGTCTGTCGATAGGTCAATACTCATATGCACGTGACTATCTCTTATCTTAGATGGCACGTTGTCTTGTATCAACTCATTTTGAGTGTCAACAAAAATTAATTGAAAATTTCCAGTTTATATATCATACTTACAGCTCAAAGTGGCTACATATGACTTTTTCTATGCTAGGTTTAAGTGTGAATGTATCCTAATATTATGAGTTACATCCTGGTTGGATTGATTGTGAGTCGTTAAAATTGTATTGCATAAAAAGAAGTTAAATGGAGTTGGACCCTTTTTTGACCTGACCCACCAAACATAATTTATACCATGTTTACCTTACTGTTAGATCTTTCCATATTGAAAATGTCCCGATAGAAACACGTCATTCACCTTCAATGGCATTATACATTGCAAAACCCCTATCTGCAACAAAGCTTATTTTAGAAGTAACTTCCGGATTTGTGAAAAAGGGTGCTTAGAGACCATTACATTAGTAAGGTATAACTGTACATGAACGAGACACTAGGGTATCAATCAAATATCTTGTAAAAAAAACACTAGATAGATCACCTGGAGGAATATAATGAAAAGCCATACATTCTCGACATCTAACAGCATAGTCTGCAATCCGGTCACCTCAAATATTCCCCTCTAAGTGACTTGCAACTCGACATGCTATTGCCACTACATAATTAAGCGAATTTGCTTAACCAAAGAAACCATGGATAACCCAGACAAGTCGTTTGTCAATCATATTAAGGACATAATTAATGTGGAATTCTTCTCAGATACGACTCTAAGGTGGTTCAGGCTACAAGCTAACCGATGCCCCTAAACCAAAGCGGAGCTTTGATTGCAGAGCAAATGCCAATGTAATTAGCAAAGCCTCCAAAGCACTTGCCCTCCTCCATTCGTCAGTAAACTCTCAGTTTGTTTCGAAGATTGAATGGAGAGTATAACAGGATTAAGGCGAAGATTGAGCAAATTATAAGTTTATATACAAACAAGTTTTGTATCTATGTTGATATATCGAATAAAGCAAAGTAAAAATTGTCTTATCTATTCTTTTACCTGCGTAATGCGTGATAATACAAGTAGTATGGATATGATTTCACTTGAATTGTACCAATCTGTCTTATGCACGCATTGTTGAGGTAGCATTGTTTAATTGTACTAGTATGGTCACTGTGGTGCTACTTGTCACCGCTATGATTTGAGAATGGTCAAAGTGACGTAGGGATCATAATTCTAGACATGAGACAATAACATAACATAACTTTTGCTGTATTGGGATGCTAGCAAACCCTAGTCTCGATATGTGCAATTTAAATCAAGAAATTGCAAACTTTCCAGCACTGCGAAAAGTGGCAACCGTCTCTCGGATTCATATGGCAATATAGGCTCCAAAAGATTCGGTTTAATGTGTAGAACTCGTTTACCATGTATAAAATGAGTTTTTGGCCTTGTATCTTGCCAGTTGACTTTTGGTTAACTCCTCAGCAACGCTAAGTCAACGGATTTTTATGGAAAAGGAAGGGAATCACTCCCCCTAGCTAAATTAAGGATGAATTTCATAAAAGAGGGAACCGAACTCGAAGCTGATGCATATTAATGTCATTTTTTAGATTAATTAGGTGGCAACCTGTGCTTTTAAATTGCCTGTTGTGTAATATGCAGTCTAGAATGGAAAAGAGCAAGTAATATCCACTACGTGCAAAATTGTGTTGGGCTAGGCTTTCCTTACATAGGCATGGACTTAATTAGGAAAAAGCATATCAAGAGTGCCAAAACTTGTATACGATAGTTATTTTAGTACCAAAACTTTATATCGGCTCAGTTAAATGTCAAATCAGAGAAAAAATAATCACTAATGTGTCAACAGTAAGAAATTCCAACCACTTACTTATGTGGCATTTATAATAAAATTATTTATTATAATATGATATTTTTTAAAAATTTTAGTCCACGTGGATTTTTAATTTATTTTTTAAATCTTATTTGGCTTTTAATTTACTAAAATTAAATTTAAAATTAGCTTAATAAAGAAAAAGGAGGAGGAGAGTTCAGACGATGAGGGATGTAAGCCCTCGCCGCCTCCCACCCTCTCTAGGAAGGATAAGGAGGGTGGGGATAGCCAAGCCCTAGCCATGGGTTGGCAACCCTTATCGATGGGATGCAAGGGCTACTAGTGACGGGCAATCCTTGCCAATGATGGCCTTTAGCTAGATATAGGTTAGGGCCAGCAACCCTTGAGGGTCGTCACTAGCAAGGGTTGCCTAACCATTGTTAGCCCTCTACTACCCTCGCTTGATTTGGAGAAAAGTTGCGACTCGGCTACAGTCAGCAAGGGTTACCCTCGTTGGCCCTTTCAAGCAATGGTGGGATGGTGGCGGTGAAGGCTTGCCACATGCTCTCTCTCTCCTCTCATTTTTTTTTGAATTTTTAGTTTTTTTTTTTTAACTTTTAATCTAACTAAGTTTTGTTTTTTAATTGTTTAATTTTAATGTTTCAATATTTTAAATGCTGATTAGACTTTCTAGCGAATCACGTTGACTAAAAATATTAATTAAAGATATCACACCGGATTTTCGGCCAAACAAATTAAAGTTGGTACTTAAGTGATTATTTTTTCAAAAATTTGGCACTTAAGTAATTCGATTGAAAGTTTTGATCGTAATGTGAGTGTCGTACATAAGTTTTGACACTTCTAATTTAATTGGTTTGCAGAACTTGCAAGATGTCCCATAGGTCTCAAGGGAGCGAGTTTCTATGCTAATGATAAGAAAAATTAAAAAAAAAGAGAGAAAATTGAAAACTATTTAGTATTTGGACTAGTTACTATTTGGATTTTGGCTTGTGCCTTGTTTTTCCAAAAAGTCTGCAAGGCACTTGATACAATTTTGGTTAACTTATTTTGATATATTATTTTAGGATGAGGAAGCAAGGCCTCTGTATTTCATACATTCATATTGTGGCCCCTCCAGTTTTGGCTTTTCTCTTGCACCTCCTTGTTGATTGACTAAAGATAATTGCCTCGATCGCTAGCAATGGCCAAGGAAATAACTTGTTTTTCCTGGTCTTTTTTAGCATACAACTGTTCGAACTTACCCAACAAACTGGGTGCATGTGTTTCCTCAATGATAGGGTTCTAAATATTATTAGCCATCCACTAACTAATGTAACCACATACGTGACAATAAAATATAGTCTATTCAACATCAGTTTTATTCTCAAGTTTCTCATCAAGCACGAGCAAATAATAATTCTTCACGTATGAAAGATCTTCTATTTTTCCTTTCCAAATATGATAATTGGAACCATTCAACATAACCATTCTACTCTTCCATTTCCACGCAAGAACTAATGTTATGATACCACGCAAGAATGATACCAACCTGAAGAATATCGGATTAATGTAGCGAAACAAAACAATCTTCTCTCTTAAGGAAATCTACTAAGAAACGATATAATAAAGCATTATATATAAGGCAACATATCAAGCACCCATATATACAAGACAATCTTTTACATGCAAAACCTCCTCGACGTGAGGAGATAAAAAACCACGGGACCGGAGTCCATCCAAAATCTTCACTATCAACAAAATTGGTTGAACAATGTTCTTCTCTAGAAAATATTAGATGTATATAGCAGCAACAACATCAAGAACAACATTCTTGGCAATACACTTGAATTTTATAAGAGATAATCTTGCAAAAATTGCAGGTTCGATTGAGCCCATGAAAAATCTAATGTAGGGAGTTTCAAGAAAAAAATAAACTAGTCAGATTCGAGAAGAATATGTCATGACATGCTAACAAAATTTTAGTTCAATTGGACTGCATATCGATATCTAATGTTAGCTTGAGAATAATCAAATCTTGCAATATTTCCAGATTTTCTATTCTTATTTTTCGTACCATTTGCACGAAAACAAGCATTACACCATCAGTTTTTTCTATTCTTGCTCTTGATATGTCCCTTTAAGAAAAAAACAAACATTACAAGCCCATGATGTTTCGGTATATGCTAGAGATGATTACTAGTGCATTTATAATATTTTCATTGCTCGTCAGAAGCATATAAACTACTTGGAAATTTCATGGTAATCTCTAGCAAAGACTCGACTCCAAGTGCACTTTTGCAGCTGATCAAGATCACAACCACCACTATGTAGAATTTCAATTACCTTTCAATTAGATGTTCGATTGAAAATTGAGAATATTTACCTTGCTATAACAAATTCAAGTTTCAAGCTGGAGAGTTGGAAAGATTCAAGTCAAATGTGCAGTTGATCAAGATCACAACCACCATTGTGCAGAATTTCAATTGCCTTTCAATTCCACACTCAATTAAGAACTGCGAACATAGATTATATATATAGTCTTGTGCCTTTCTTTCATCTTACGTTTTACCCTTCAACTCTTGTTGAACTTATAATAACCCTCCCAATTAGAATATCATGTAGAGTAGAATTTCAACTCCTATTGTGAAATGCTTCTTTTTGCATTTTTTTAATACATTTGATTTATTCATAAACATGTTAATTTTATTTTAGGAAAATTTTTCACCAAGTTTGAAAGTCAAGTTGAGAGCACAATGAGTCATATGAAAAATTAACATCTCATATGATTTTCCAAAATATATAAAGTTGTGCTTTAAGGCTTCGTTTGTTTTGGGGAAAATAAATGATTTAAAAAATATTATCTAAAAATGATCACTTAAATCATTTGAAATAATTAGTCAAGAAAATACTTTAATGACCAACAACAGTAAAATGTTTAATACTAGCCTCTAAGTGTGATCACAACCTAAGAAAAGTTTGGAAGTTGACTCACATGTTCAGCAAACTGACAAGTCCACGATAATGACGGCACGAAGGCATCTATAACTCCTGCCTATGACAACTTCGAAAGAGGCTTGGAAGATGCTGAAAAAGCCTTGCAAGTTGCTTCCTAAGTTGTTGGTTTGAGAGCTACATATCTCAGCTGGAAGAATGCGTGTGAAAATATCTAGAAGAAGCTGAATAAGATGCAGCTGTATATCCCACGTTCGGTTGAGAAGGGGGAAAATTAGAAGTCTTGAAAAGTCAAACCAAAATATCCAAAACACTTGAGTGCATGTGACATAAATCTTCTCCAACAAGTCAATAATAAAGGCTGTAATGCAGCAGTCCCTCATACCTACGAATTTGCACACATTCACCTCAAGTCACATTCAAGTTCTCATTAATTCAAGTCCTCATCAATTCCATTAGAGGAAGCTCTATTGATGATTTTGAAGATGACAAAACTCTATGACAAAAGGACAAAACTTCGTAATTTGACTTGAAGTCAAGTGATTAGTCGTGCCAAATCTTTATCATCTGGGAGTTGCTTGATCTTTATCATCTGGAGAGATGATAGATCTTTATCATCTGAAGGTAGCCAGATCTTTAACATCTGGAGAAGTCAAACTTATATCGTCTGAGGTATCAAACACCTATCGTCTGGGAAGTCAGATTTGGTAAAATCTGGAAAGTCAGATTGTAACGACTGCTTAAGTAAAAGGATATTCCTATGACTCTGATGCTCGTAAATTTTAGACATCATATTTGAGGATTAACAAGATTGATTATTCTCAAGAATATGAAGCTTATCATTGGCATATTGGATTCTCTGAAGATTGGGTAACTGTGGCAAGTATTTACTTATGGAAACCAAGATCCTAATTGTATGGGCGACCAGGATTGATGAGCTTTTATTACTATATGAAGATTATTTGATATATTCCTGATTCTGTCCAACGAGTTGATTAGAAGAATTCCTTTGGAAAGTGGCAACGGTAGCATGAAGGAGTATTTAAGGGAGATATTTCAAGTTGTTCAAAGAGACACTGACAAGAGTTTAATTCCAAAGTTTAGAGTTGCTCATTTATAGTGCACATATATTGTAAACAAAAAAATGTTACACATACTTGCTGTGAGAGAACGTAAGACTCTATGAAGTCTTGGAACTGATTTGTAACTCTTTTGATTCATAGTGGAATCCAGCTGATAGGCTATCAGCTCGAGAGAGTGGACGTAGGCTTGTGCTAAGCCAAATCACTATAATTCTTGTGTCTTGATCTCTACTCTCTTTATTCTCTATATGTGCTTATTATTCTTCGTATATCACTCATATATCACACTTCACACGCTGTGTATTTCTTACTTCCGCAAAAGTTTTCAAAATCACCTATTCACCCCTTTCTAGGTGATCGCACGAGATCCTTCAATTGGTATTAGAGCCTCGGGCTTATTTTTGAAGTGTTTTACTTCTAAGCTAAAGATCTATATCTAGTGTGTTTGTACCACGAGTGATGGAAGGACAAAACTTTGCCAAAACACCTTACTTTGATGGAAAGGTTTACATCATCTGGAAAAACAAAATGAGAGCATTCCTGAGATCAAAAGATCCATTGGAATGAGATGTTATTGAAAGAGGAGTAAATCACAAAGCTACATCAATCCAAAGAGAAATGCTGTAGAAGCTGAAAAAATGAATCAAGCTAATCTCATTAGAAGACAAAACATTGATGCTAAAGTTATTTATTCATTATACTGTGTTTTATCTCCTACATAATATAATCGTATCTCTTCTTGTGAAACAAGAATTAACATTCTACCTGGTCAATATGAAGCCTTCAAAATGAAGCTTGGAGAAAGTATCTCTGATATGTTCAGTCGATTCATAGAGATTGTCAATGGTCTTGCATACCAAGATCAAATCATTTATGGACCAATGAGAGTTAACAAGCTATTACATGGACTCTCAAGTGAATGGGATCATGTGAAAATATCTATAAGAGAAACATAGAGGATTCAGCCTCTTTTTGTTGATGAGCTAATTGGAACTCTCCAATCTTGCGAAGTGGAAAGATCTGATGAACAATTAGACCTGAAAGGTAAGAAATCCATAGCTTTAAAATCTAATGAAAAATTTCATGATGCGGGATCAAATGAGACATTAGGTGATGAAGAGATGGCTATTCTAATGAAGAAGTTCAAGAAATTGAACAATAGAGGAAGAAGATCAACTTAAGAAATTCTAGCTCTCAGAATTTCCAAAGGAGACAACTAGAGCAGAATTTTCAGAGAAGACAGACTAGACAAAACTTTTAGAACAAGCAGACTTGGAATAACGAATACAACAATGATGCAACTTGTTACAACTGTAGGCAGAAGGACATATCAAATCCAACTGTCCTCTACTGAAGCGAAGTAATGGCAAGAATGAAAAATACAAGAAGACACTCAAAGTAGAAACTTCGAGTGATGCTGATAGTGATAATGAGTTTGAAAATGTCTGCTTAATGGCACGTTCCAAAGCAGATTCATATGCAGATTATGACTCAGATTTAGATCAAGATGATGAGGTCAGTAACTTTCAAATTCTTGTTAAATTATCCAAGTATATTGATGAGCTATGTTATAGTTTGGAATCATCTTGAAAAGAATCTCTGAACTCAAGAAGGAAAACTCGAGACTTCAAAAGCAGGAAAATGTTTGGGCTGAAAATTTTGAAAGTTTGAACAAAAGTTTAATTGGTATGAAGGAGAAGTCAAACTCTCTTAAGAAGCAAGTTGTTTGTCTCAAAACAGACTTTTCAAATATTTCAAAGAAGTTTTCAAATGGTTCTAAAAAGCTTGACAAACTTCTTTCAGTTCAAATACCCTATTTTAATAAAACTGGTTTAGGTATGACCCTTGAAACTATTCCTTTAATCAATTTTCCTAAGGTAAAGGAAAGGCTTGAATGAAAACCTTCAAAGGCAGTTTATAAAAATCAATTTCAAAGAGTTTTTGTAAAACTTGTTGGAAGAAGTTCTTTGAAGTGCTCCAACTGCAATTGCTCAGAACATTTTGAAAAAGATTGTCCCCTGTTGAAAAGATTAGTGAAGAAAAACTGATCAATCTTTTCTTATACTAACTTTAAAGGACCCAATAAAATGTGGGTACCAAAGAAAATGTGGGTATTTTTCTTATTAATAGGTTACCACCAAGAGCAAAATAAAGTGGTACTTGGACAGTGGATGTTCAAGACATATGACAGGTGATTCGAGCTATTTTGTTGAGTTAGTTAGAACTGAAGGAGGGAAAGTCTCCTTTGGAGGAAAAAGCAAGGGGAAGATAGTTGGATGTGGAACTGTGTAGATTAGAAATCTGACTATAAAAAATGTTTCCTTGGTGAAAGGGTTGAACTATAATGTTATTAGTATTAGCTAACTATGTGATGCTTATTACAAAATTCAATTTTAAGAAGGCATATGCTATGGTTTTAGCAAGGAAACTTCACAATCCTTCTCGGCTAAGTGACATGGAAACATCTATCTACTCGATATAAAATCAGATAGTTGGCAATATTTGTTATCTGTTTAGGATGAGATAAATCTATGGCATAGAAGATTTGGACATGCAAACATGAAGTAGATTGCCAAGATTTCTTCCAAGAAGATTGCTCGTGGCCTTCCTAGTTTAGCATATCAAAAGAACAATTCTTATACATCTTGTGTGTTGGGAAAACAAATTAGAAGTTCTTACAAGTTGGTAAATCAAGTATCAACTGACCATGTCTTACAGCTTCTTCACATGGATTTGTTTGGACTTACTCAAACTTAGAGTGTTGGTGGCAAAACTTATTATCTGGTAATTGTTGATGATTACTCTCGGTTCACTTGGGTTCATTTCTTGGCAAGTAAGTTTGATGCTATTACTTATCTCTCTAAGTTTGCCAAGAGAGTTCAGAATGAGAAAGGTTATACTATTTTCCCGATTCGTACTGACCATGGAAGAGAATTTGAGAACCAAGATTTTGCCAAGTTTTATGATGATATAGGGATTCAACATGTATTTTCATCTCCATACACACCTGAACAAAATGGAGTTGTGGAAAGGAAGAACATGTTGCTACAAGAGATGGCAAGAACTCTATTGATAGAGATTTCCATGCCTTCTTAATTTTGGGCTAAAGTTGTATCTACTGCTTATTATATCATTAACAAAGTTTATCTCAGGCCTATTCTGGAAAAGAAACCTTATGAGATCTTCAAGGATAAGAAACCTATTGTCTCTTACTTTAGTATTTTTGGATGCAATTGTTTTATACTGAAAAATCCTATTGATCACGTTGGTAAGTTTGATATGAAGTCAAATGAAGGAATCTTTCTTGGATGCTCAATGAGCAGCAAAGCTTATAGAGTTTTCAACAAGATAACTCAAACTGTGGAAGAGTCTATGAATGTCAAATTTCATGAAGATGCTCAATTATATCAACCACAACTTGATATTTCAAATCATTCTCCACACTTTGTGTTGCAGAAATTATCCTCAAAATCTGCAGGATCATTTTTTCATTATAAAAAAGGGGGAGATTGTTAGAGGAAACTCTATTGATGATTTTGAAGATGACAAAACTCTGTGATTTGACTTGAAGTCAAGTGATTTGTCGTGGCCAGATCTTTATCATCTGAGAATTGCTAGATCTTTATCATTTGGAGAGATGGCAGATCTTTATCATCTGAAGGTAGCTAGATCTTTAACATTTGGAGAAGTCAGACTTATATCGTCTGAGGTATCAAACACTTATCATCTGGGAAGTCAGATTTGGTAAAATCTAGAAAGTCGGATTATGACGATTGTTTAAGTAAGAGGATATTCTTATGACTCTAATGCTTGTGGATTTCAGATAGCATATTTGAGAATTAACAAGATTGATTATTCTCAAGAATATGAAGTTTATCATTGGCATATTGGATTCTCTGAAGACTGGATAAATGTGGCAAGTATCCTGATTGTATGGACGACTGGGATTGATGGACTCTTATTACTATATAAAGATTACTTGATATATTCCTGATTTTGTCCAATGGGTTTATTAGAAGAATTCTTTTGGAAAGTGCCAACGGTTGTATTGGCATGAAGGAGTATTTAAGGGAGATATTTCAAGTTGTTCAAAGAGACGCTAACAAGAGTTTAATTCCGAAGTTTAGAGTTGCTTATTTATTGTGCACATACATTGTAAACAAAGGACTGTTAGACATACTTGCTGTGAGAGAGTAGAAGACTCTGTGAAGTTTTAGAATTGATTTGTAACTATTTTGATTCATAGTTGAATCCAGCCGATAGGCTGTCAGTCTGAGAGAGTGAACGTAGGCTTGAGCTAAGCCAAACAACTATAATTCTTGTGTCTTGATCTCTACTATCTTTACTCTCTGTTTGTGCTTATTGTTCTTCGTATATCACTCTTCACACGCTGTGAATTTCTTACTTTTGCCAAAGATTTTAAAATCACCTATTCACCCCTCTCTAGGTGATCGCACTAGATTCTTCAAATTCAAATCTAACTTGAATTATTTCCACAAAAATCCCATCTCATTTCAATTCTGACGAGGTCAAAAATCAAGATGTCACATGGACACTATTCTTTTTCCCTATTCTTGACTTTTTTTATCTACTATTATTTTAT
Organism: Melaleuca alternifolia; assembly: GCA_019926035.1. NCBI lineage: Eukaryota > Viridiplantae > Streptophyta > Magnoliopsida > Myrtales > Myrtaceae > Melaleuca > Melaleuca alternifolia. The sequence goes on along the minus strand of JAGKPW010003088.1, from coordinate 9,624 downwards.
TTGTTCTACTATATGGACATCGAAATGAAGAGGAGTCCTGCGAAAACTAGAAAGTTTGAACTCGTCACTTGATATTAATGCACTTTGTAACAACCACCATATGACTAATCGTATCAACTAAGTTGTTCTTGTTTGCAGTCAACACTCTTAGTGACTTCCATGAAAGATACAAATACTCTCGAGAAAATTATTCACATTGTCCGCCACATGACTTGTATAAGCGGCTCATTCTACAAATTTTCTTGTCTAATGATCAGGATAGAATCCAATGGATGAGATCAGATGGTGCGTTGACAATTAGTTAATGCCTCCACATATGAATAGAGCTAATTGACTATATCTAATCAATTTCAAAGTAATTTTTTAACCATATAATTGTAATACTTCCAATGGCTAAGTGATGTAAACAATCACTCCCTCACGAGCAATGGCATGGTGCTTTCGCATGCGTCAAACTAGTCTATCAATAGAGAGAATCTAGACTCTTGTCATCATCCATCATATTTAGATATAATCATGTCTCTTTGCCTAAACATATCGAGAATCTGATTGTTGTGATTCCTATTCTAATTTGTTGGATGACCTCATTGACAATTTATGTATTGACTTGTATGTAAAGTCAAGAGGCCAAGTACTTAGTTTCTCCTAAATTACGCTTTCCTTTTTGTTTTTAATAAGTTAAAAATTGATTGTCAGCTTAATGCTACAAAGAGAGGCAAATATCTATCAATAAAAATTGTACGCCAACACGCACATGGGCCTGCGCACATTTACATAATACACACATACACTCAGAATATGTTTGACATAGTACTCCTGCTTGCAATATACTCAATCAATTGTTGCATTTTGGTCATCAAATGGTTCCGTCTACGTTCCTTTTAAGCAAGGTAGACATGGAAAAGTCCAATTCTCACTAGCGCAAATACAATATTGGGAGAAATCCAAGTCATAAGTGTTGACTTCAATGCACACGCAAGTTTCTTGGAAACTCCCAACAACCACACAACATGTAACAGAAACCATTTTTACTAATAATAAGTACGACGACAACAATAGTAAAATCACTCAATCTGCACTACCGAATTGACGTTCTTACTAATGTTAGGCCATAAATGTACGTGTAATTTTTGTGATTCTTGGATTGATTAGATGATCAAGTGGGGATCTAGACATACCTCGTCATCTACTTTCAAAATTTTCTACTCTTTTTTCCCCCCTAAGCTCGAGGGTTTCCATTCAACATGATGATATCGGAGCCATTCCTTCAGCTTCAATCGAATCTACTATGGGACTGATATTTGGTTACATGATGATTGAATTCAATCAAGTTTTCGTCGGTGGGTGAGGAATTGATCATGCGAATTCATCGGTTGAAAATTGGGCTGAGTGTGGTTTTCCTGTTGAATTGGTCAAGTTAAACGAGGGGGACCAAGACAAATTTCTACGTTTAATTAAAGATGTCCTACTCCCGTAAACAATGACCTTTCTCTGGAGACTTTTCTGAATTTGAAAGAACGGGGCTATGTTTAGTCCATAAGATGTAACAGCCGTGTATTCGTGTAGTTAGACCGTCGACATTAGCAATTAATTTTCGTATGCAAATTTCGAATCAAAAAGGAATTTTATGAAATTTTGAGGAAAATTCAAATTAAAGGGTGAAATTTTGAGAAATTAGTATTGAGTTTTCGAAAATCCAATTTTGAGGAAATTTTGGCTTAAAAGTGTGATTATTGGTTTTAATAAGCATTTGTGAATTTTTGGATATTTTTCGGGATTTTAATATATTTTTGGGAGTATTTTAAATGATGTTAATGAAAATGATTTAAAAAAATTTAAAATAGGAAATTCTGAAAATGGGTGGACTGGCCATGGGGAGCTCGGCCTAGGCCACGCACGGGCCACGGCCAACCTGCACTCGGCCCAACGCCTAGGCCCAGCCGGGCAGCAGCCCACCCGCAAGTCTCCATCTCTCTTCTATTTTCCCCTACTCTCCCACGCGCTGCACGGACCGATTGGGATGCACGCCAAGGGGGTCCCATGCCGGCAAGACGCTAGGCCATGCACCCGAGGTCTGCTGTGGTAGCCTTGGGGAACCGGCCGAAAGTGACCTCGGCCAATGAGGGCTCGTCATGGGTTGTGTCCGGTGACGAAACTTCTCCGCACGTCGTGAGCCCCTGTTTTTCTACCATTCGAGTTGCAGTCTTTGAAGTCACTTTTCTCTCACCTCAGATCTCTGTTTGAGATGTGGTTGGTACCGTTGGAATCGTGGAGACTCCATCATCAAGCAGCCATCGATCGTCACCGCCAATTCGTCCTCCACCACCATCAGCAGCCCCCAAAACAGCCACCCCTTGTAGCCGCCTCCCTTGTTTCGTTGGTAAGTGTTTTGAGCTGCAAAGTGACATTTCATCCACTTTCTTCGATCTTTAGCTTAATCCGTTGGCTCCAATGGGTTTGTAGACATAGTTAAACCCTATATTAGTCTTTGATTTCGTTCGATTTGGTCTGGATTTGGCTGATTTGAAGATTAAACTAGTTTGCCCCAATGTTTGCAAAACCGAACCCTAGCTTTGCAATCCGTCGTTTGAAACCTACCCACCTCCAATTGATGCTTCCAATAGATTTGCATGGGTGTTTTAAGGGTAGTTTAGGGGTTTGATTGAATTGTTTTGGTCTGGGATATGAGGATTGAGGCTCGAAATCGTGATGTTCTTCCCTAAATCACCGAACCACCACCCTCCTTTGAAGTCCGATTTCTCCCTCCTTCGACCACCTCAACCACCGTGGTTGGTGTCGTTGGACTTGTATGGAAGTCCTCTACAAAACCCCTAAGGTATCAATTCTCGGTTTGTGCTGTGTAGGAAGAATTGAGGCAAGAAGCGAGCGAAGCTCGCCGGATCCACGCGTAGGTTGAGCAGCAAGTCGCTTTGCATGTGGGCCGCGTGTGTGTTGGGCTTAGCTGGTAGGCCTCGCCCAGCCCAGTTCAAGGAGACCCCAATCAGTTTGGCCCACGCAGAAGGAAGAAGGAAATAGAGGAAAGGAAGAAAAGAAGAAAGAAAAAAAAATCAGAAAAAGGAGAAAATAAGTCTGCGGACAGCCGACATTATTTTGAAATTGCTAAGGTGAGGGAATTTCCTAAATTGCTATTAGGCATGCTTGTGCGCTAGTTGATTATGTTTATTATTTTATTATTATTAATGCTATTAATGTTATTAGTATTGTTAATATATTATTTATTAACATGTTTATTGATATTATTATAATTAGTGTGGTTATTAATTTTTTTACTTATTAATTATTATTTATTAGTTTAGTTTTATTATTATTATTGTTAGATGGTTAAATTAGGAATGTTTAGCCAAGTAATTGGTCTGCGAAGGCAAGGTTGAGAATGCGAGGAACGATTTGGACTATAAGGTAGTATTGGATGGCTTTAGTTAGTTTATTTAGACAAGAAATTCATTTATCTATTTGTAGCAATTTATTTATTTATTGACAACATTCATTTATTCAAAGTTTAGTATTATTTTATTATTGCAATTGATTGTTTATTTAGACTACATGGTTAGTCTAGATCGACAGGACTTGGGATTAGATTGGACTTGAGTGATGGACTAGGAATTTGTGGGGTTGATGTGAGCTTAGCTGGTTGTTTAGTGACAAATTAGGGACCCTAGGGCCGAGGTAAACCCAGTTGTGAAATAGGGAGTTAGCTTGCTGAGATACCTAGTATCTCACCCCACCACCCCAAACCCTCTCAAGTAAGGAGCTTGGAATACGAAGACTTTGAACCGCCTGTACCAAATAAGCCCGCTGATGGCGGTTGGGTGATTACCAACCAAGTGACCAAAGGTGGTTGGGTGTACGAGGATCACGCGATCACCCTATGGGAACTTGACGAGGCCTTTTGGGTCTAGGTACCCCACCAGTATGAGATTGGATACATGGGAAAGGTGGGCGAACCTCTAAAGGTCTATCGAGAGCGCCACAATCCCCACGGGGGAGGGTTTGTGGATTACGTCCCGAACGTGTGGAGAGATGATCCCCCATATGGAAGTGTCTTCAATCCTTAGAGTGAACTTTGAGGATGATCTATTGTTATATTTTGTGGCAGGAGGTTGACTATAAATTAGTTTGTAGTGTTTTAAGTTTTCGTATGGGGACTTCGATTGTAATATTTTGGGATGGAAGGTTATCGATTATGGAAGGTAAATTATCTCACTTTTGTGTGCCTACTATGATTTTTAACAAGGACCGCGACTGACTTTGGACCAAGGAAAGGAAAAATGGCGAGGCTGTACACGTGCACCAGTCTCAGGGCATGACATAAGATACCATAGCTTTTGGCATTCTATGATTCACCTCCGAATAATGAGTGGATAGTTTATCCTTTCGATTCTTCTCTTCATAGTAATCTGATGGGAGGCTTCCCAAACTTCTTTATTTATTTATTGAACTTGCATCTTGAATCCTGGATTCTTAAATTTATCCCCAGCCCAAAAGATGAGATATTAAATCTATTTCACAGTTGGCTACACGAATATATTGCGCGTGAACTTAATTTCATTGTAGAATCATGTTGAATCCGTCCCACCATGCAAGGTTGTCAAATGAACCATTTTGTTAACCTCCTAATAGTCAAAGTCGGAACTCTTTCCCTCTCTTCTTCCTCAGAAGAGATGCCAATGAGTAAATAGTCTCATGTGGCTACGTAACATTAATATAAAAGATTTATCCTTCGGTTCACGCAACAAAGATGCAAGACGAGGGAAATGAGGTTGATAGAGGATTAGAAATTGCTAGCAAGTTCAATCTGTATGTATTTCTCAAGATATTTAAGAACCATCGAGTAATTTCATCTTCTTATTATCATTCTTCTTGTTTGTAGGATTATTTGATAAATAGTCTGTATTTAAGAAAGATCCTCTGTATTGTCCTTAGAAAATTCATATACATCATATTGGACACATTACATCTCTCGGTCTTTACAATTCGAGTTGTTTCTTGCATGCAAGCCAAGTTCCATCATCAGTGTTTCTCAAACAAGATGGAAAAAGCAGGAAAAAAATGATGGTATATAGAGAATCCTGGGTTTTAGAGAATTTTTTATATCATTTATCCAAGATAATAACTTGAAAAAGAAAAAAAAAATGATGGAGCCTTGGTGCTACCGGAGGTCAAGATCTCCCAGATGGGTCCTGTTCACGTTGAGCAGCCCTTGATGGACGCGTTACATCTCTCGGTCTTTACAATTCGAGTTGTTTCTTGCATGCAAGCGAAGTTCCATCATCAGTGTTTCTCAAACAAGATGGAAAAAGCAGGAAAAAAAATTATGGTATATAAAGAATCCTGGGTTTTAGAGAATTTTTGATATCATTTATCCTAGATAAGAACTTGAAAAAGAAAAAAAATGATGAAACGTTGGTGCTACCGGAGGTCAAGATCTCCCAGATGGGTACCGTTCACGTTGAGCAGCCCTCGATGGAAACTCCCATGCATTTTATTACTTTTTCAAAGCTCTTCCCCACAATAAATAGTATCAGCATCTCCTCAAGAGTGAAAAGTCTCTCTCTTACAAAGTCACACTCGCCTTTTCCCAAAACCCTCTTAAATGGTTCCTGCCATAAATTCCTTCAATGCTGAAAAGCTCTTCTTTATGGCTCTCTCCTTTTTCGCGATCCTCGCGACCTTCAGCTACGGCCCTTGCGTTGCTTTAGCGCAGAGCGGCAACAACAACAATGCTACGACGATCCCGGTGAACGTTGGGGTGATACTTGATCTGGAGACGTGGGTGGGTCAGATGGGATTGAGCTGTATTAACACGTCTCTCTCTGACTTTTATAGTTCAAATCCTTCTTATAAGACCAGGCTCGTCCTCAACGTTAGAGACTCCAAACAAGATGAGGTTGCTGCTGTTGCTGCAGGTTCTCTCTCTCTCTCTCTCTCTCTCTCTGTGTAATGAATTGGTTGGCTGGTCATGATAATTGTCCAGAATTTTATGAAAACATCAGTTTTTGGGTTAAGACTTGTACTTCTATTGATCTTGTCGAAGTCTGTCTTAATAATCTTTTGTTTTTACCAAGTACCTATGGGTTTAGTCTGTGCTTGAATTTGGAAGTGGTTTGATTGTGGGTTAGTCCACATCTTGTCGTAGAGGATTAAATGTTTTGTGCAGCTCTTTGTGTGATGCAAGATAAAACCAATTAATGTTCATAATGACTTATTCGCCAATCATAATCATATAAAATAATCTCATTTTCTATACAGTTGAAATTTGAAATGAATTCCCAGTTAAACTTTCAAGCATTATCTTCAAGCGGGTTGTAATCATTTTGAAATACAAGTCATCATCATCTTACAGTAGAATCAATCATATCATCAAGTCGGTACTTAAGATGCAAGTCCGAATAAGGATGGTCTCGAAGTTAGAAATACATCAATGGATCCTCCCAAGTCTTGTGGTCTTATTAGACTGACAGCTTCACGCTTAGCTCCGGAGATTTTATAGTCTCTGAGCATGACATTTCACCATGGGACCATCTCATTTAGTATAACAAAAAATCGCCAATATACCACTTTGGCAGCTAAAGCACTAGCCAAAAGAAGGCGACTTGGATAGAATTGATCGAGTCAAAGTCAAAATTTGACTGTGCTTATGGAGTCGTCACAATTCTGTTTATTTTTGTACGACTTTGAAGAACATGTAGCTTTCCCACGACTTTGTCCTGCTGTAAATGTAGTATAACTCCATAAAGTTATGTGCGTGTAAATGACAAGTGAATCGTGTTAGAAATCATCTCGCAAAAGGCATGGGCTTCATACCTACATATTTCGGAAAAGAACATAAAACTATTTTTCTTTTCAGATTAGAAAATAGTCACGTCAGCATGGACAATTTATAGAGGCGACATCAAATTGTAACGCCCCACTCTCTAGCACGCAATAATACCCGTTACTCTCTTCTCAATCGGCCAAAAATCGCGACATCCCAAGCGAGTCGTCGACTTCCTTATACATCAGAGTCACATAAAGTGATAGCGAGATAATAATTAACAACCCTTCACAACATACTAAGCACATCTATTCCTCCATTAATTTACCTCTATGTACATTAGAGGAGGGGGGGGGGGGAACAGTACAAGCCAAACATGGCTAGGATGGTACAATCTAAAACTCGCCTAAATTACAATAAAAAATGGCGGGGAAGGGAAGCTTTGCTATTACAGGTGAAAAAGATCTGGTTCTAGAGATCAACCTATGCTAAACTAACCTATCACGGTACCATGAGGGGGATCATCACCTTCATCAAGGTCAATGTGACACTGCTCATACCCTCCCCAAGGTTCTTCGTGGCGTTCTTCGTGATAATGTAATGGACTCCTTATCACTCTAGTGTATGGTACCTAGTATTGATGAGGAACCCAAGTCTGGATGTTCTCATTCCAATCCTCAATTGTCCTGTCGTGTTTTTCTAAAACTTGACCATTCTGCCTCACGTGCCTATCTATCACCCTACTTGCATATGCTAGATGGTCGAGCAACACCCATTCTTCTAGGCCCTCCTCCTCCTCATCTGAGCTCGGGAGTGCCTCAACACCCATTCCTTCTCCTCTTCCATCAGCTCCTCTTTGCTCAATTCCTCCTCTATCGACTCTTGCTCAATCAGTTCTTCCTCAAGGTCCATTATCTGGTTCTATAAAAAGGGTTAAAAATGACGGGGTGAGATATAAATCTTAGTGAGTCTACCCTCTATGCCAGAACTAGAAACATAATTGCCTTAGGGTCCTAATTCTCCTAGTTTCCTAAATGGACTCATAAATTTCTCACTCTTAACCAAACTAATTCTCCTTTCTGTCCTATTCAAGTTTACCTACGAGTCAATCAGTCCATGACCAAGAATTGGCCCAAAGCCATTGAACCTGCCTTAGTCACAAATAATAATAAAATTTATTAAAGCATAAATAAAGTGCAATTAAAGCATTTAAGGTTGTCGACCAATTCGAGACCTTAACTAATTTCATTAGGTTATTGCCAAAATCAAGGGTGATCCGGGGTCAACGACTACACCAGTCAACTCACAAGATCGAGACAACTCATCACTGTCTAGTTGATACTCCAATAAGGTTTTATTGACTTCCAAATTGGTAAGGGTGCACTAGCCACCCAATCGGTCCAATTAGATATTAAAAAGTGATAATTATTAAATAACCCCTAAATGGCCCTAATTGCTAAGTTAAGCAATCAAGTCACCCAATCAATCATAATAATTTATACTAAAGCGGTAAACGTGCCTAATTGAGGGATGGGAGGTCTAGTCACCTTAATTTCTCCTGAAACAGCGATTGATTGTGGTGGCCCGAGGCGAAGCGATTTTCTCTTTTCTAGATCACACTTGGGCTAGCTAGGGCCCACTAAACTTTGGTCCAACAACAAGGAAGGATGGCCTAAGCTCAAGGGACTCTAGGGATGGCTCCGGTAGAGCTCCGGCAAGATTCCCAGAGGTGGCTTTTGGCCGTGGGAGGTTGGCCAAGGCTGTGGGCGAGACGACAAGAGTCACAGCGAGGGAAACAACTTCAACGAGGGGTCTTAGACTTGAAACCAGCTCCGATTAAGTTGATCATAGGTGAACCAGGTCGTCAGACAGCAAGCTTGGCCTCGTCGGTGGTCGAGCTCGCCCCTGGGTGGTGTTGGGTGGCTAAACGGTTCATGGGCGGTGTTGAGGACGGTAGAATGGCTATGGAACATCAAAATAGCATCTTAGGTCAGTCTTGAGCCCGATTAGGGAAAAAATGGGTTGAGGCTCAATTCGCCCAAACTGGACCAAATCAATCGAATTAACGGGAGGGGTTTTACTCACGAGGTGCCAAGGAGTCAATTGGTGGTAGTGGTGTGGCCGGTGGATTGCCCAAATGGCATGATGGCTAGACCTAATGTTGACAGCAAGGGTTTCTAGGGCAAAATGGCTTTCGAGCAAGAAGTCTTCAAATCTAGGTCAAATCAATCACAACCAAAGCCATTGCTAGGGTAAAGGGATACCTAAGAACCCATTGGAAGCAATGACGTGGGCTCTAAATTGAAGGATCGTTCAAACTCCGACGATGAAGCTCACGGCCAAAATAGAGTGCAACTGAGCCATGAAGGCTTCTTGGGTTGCTCCCAGCGAAAGATATGGCAGAGACGAAGGCGATGGTTGGCTAGGGTGAAAAGAGGAAGTTACAAGGAAGACAACGACACCAACAACATGTCAAATAGTGGTTGGAGCTAGGAGAAATTGTCGTAAAAAAGGGAGGTGTTTACACGGCCAAAAACAGGGGACGTCGATGGTCGAGGGAAGATATGGGTTCGTCGGTGGTAGGTGGCGGCCAACCAGTAGCCGTGACGCTCGCTGATGAGACCCCTAGAGCAATTGGCAGCCTTTGTCAACTGCTAGCTAGCCATTTGGCCATCGGTGGGTCCCTTCGGCTGTAACAGCCCGCTTCTGACCCCCTTTTTCGATGCCTAATTGTGCGAATTTACGGGTTTAGTTTATGGCCCGTTGGCCTCGGGGATTTTTCGGACTAAATCGTAAAATTTCGTTTCGGACGATTTTGAATTTCCAGAAATCGCATTTTAATCCCTCGA